>CM023452.1:63774759-64006085 GCA_013339765.2 Haemaphysalis longicornis
TGACCATTCCACAGTTGCCCCCAATATCACCTTCCATGTATAGTTTCCATCCGCCATTGAAGATTCAATCACGCTCCGCGGTCCTCGCTTCCGTTTCCTTCCAGGATGGAAAGATCTACACAATTGAAAAACGGTGTGTGCGAACCGCCATCAATGGTGACGTCAGCGACACGGCTGCAATGGCACTGAACTCGACCTGACCATTGCTTCGATGGCAATGCTGCTGACCAATGCTCCGGACCAGTTGCTCCTGCTAGATGGCTCCTGACCATTGACCGCAAGCGTTCGCGAAGAAAACCGAAGGAACGTGAGGTCACCAAAAGTGTACCGGATCCCACGCCCTCAACGGCGCTATACGGACTCTAAACGGATGTGTCTAGAAATCAGCGGAATAAACAACTTCGACCTTCTACCTTACCGATTCTTGACGAAAGACTTGCGGCGACAAACGGACAATTGCTTCGATTCCACCGACCATGACCGTTCTTGACGACCCACCGACACTAAGGACACCGAGCACGGGCATAAAGTCTTCGCCCGAACGACGAACCCTCATCCGAAACGACACAATTGCAGTGAATAAGGACATCAGGGCAGTAATGTATGCCCAGGCCCCATCAATTCATAAGTTGATTTTGCTCAAGAAAAGCTGAATCGAAAAACACATGATTACGAAGAAGCTGGATAGCAGGACTGAAGAATTTGTCGGTTTGGATTATGTAACAAAAGAATTTGAAGCATCATATGAATTTGAAGATTCTATCATGCTTACAAATATTAGAACAGAACAATTTTTCCCGAAATAGCAAGAGAACTCTTAAGATGACAGTGTAAAAAAAGCCTCGGAAGCAGATGACTGTACCGTTAACCTCAACGTATCGTCTTTGCAGAACGGTGGCCTTATAAAAATAAACAGTGATTTCACGATGCCTTTGAAAGAAGCTCATCAGGAACAAAGACAATGCAAACCACGTGCTGTCGTACGAGGAATTATCGCACCCACTGACGAAGTCGAGGCAGCCACTTCGGTTGATTGTTCAGACAATTTCGCTCCCAACGGTGAAGTTGACCGAACTAGTCATAAGGGTAACGCAACACAGTGGGGATATCTGAGCAGTCGTGTTGTTCGCGCAGCCTTTCTGAGGCGGGGAGATCAGTGTGTCAGGAACGACTCATGAAGTACCACAGAAGCCACATGTTAACAAAGTAGTAACTCATAACTGTCGACATCGTAAAGGACATTTACGCTCACTGATGAAGACACCTGATGGATGTTGTCATCACAGCAGCAGAGCCTCCATGGGGAATGTGTTGGCCAAGGCACAACGTGAGGATCTTACGACCCCGGTGTCAAAACAGAAAATAGCGAATAAAGGTGGACCACAAAAAGCAGGTACAAGTACCACGAAGACGGCTCCACAGATGTGCATAAAAAATTGCTCACAGATAAGGAACACGAAAGAGAGGAGAAGCCCTGTGTAAAAGGATCCCTGCCCGCATATCAAGAACCAACCGATACAAGATATCCTCCAAGGAAAGAGAAGTGGTGTGAGACGCACATTCACGAAACGCCGGCACGAGGATTGGGAAGTCATTCAGGAGAGACGACGGTCACGACAAGCCACTTGCCATTGCCCGACTCCACAAATCGCAGTTATCACCGACGCACAAAACATCGGTGGAAGCAAAAGTACGGACTAGCACGGGGCAGCTACAACTGGCAGGACATCGTTTTGTATCATGGAATGCTTAAGGAACTTGAACATCCACTTTTTGGGTGAGACAAAGGTAGTAGCCGGAACGACCGCGGAAAACTGCTTAATTTCAGCATCTTCGTGTGCTAATCGCGTGCCCGGGAGGATGTTGAAAATGTATTAAAAGATGTACTATTGGCAGCTGCCTCCAATATCACCATTAATGTATAGCTCCATCTGCCATTAAAGATCCAATCCCGTCCCGCGGTCAACGCTTCCGTTTCTACAACACAGAATGTGATAAAGTAACGACTCTGAACCCCTATTTCCACACCTTGTGGGAACAGAAATTAACGAAAGAAAACCGTAGCTAGAAAACCAACTCATGTAATATGAACAAACAGAATTGGACGTACCGAGAATGTAATGTAAATGTCGAAACAAATATAACGTTTTTGTTTCTGAGATAGCGTTTATTAAGAACGACTGAAATTGCACTAGGAAAGCTGATATTTTGGATGATGGCGACCAATAAATGCTGCCGCAGACACTTTTACAACGGTGGGTACAGGCTTGGAATGAATCCAGTTCTATCCAAAAAGATTCCCTTTTCGGCAAGTTAAGCAATAAGTCAAGTGGTAGTTTGTAAGCAATGTTTTTATTAATGTAAAGACCCGTACCACCGTAAGGATTCTCGAAACGTCGGCAATATACGGATGAATAACCGCACATGTTGAAAAGGCGGTTGTCGGACTGCTTTAGCCAAGGTTGAGAAAAACATTACAGCGAAAAGCTGTTTTTGAAGAAAATAACACTTGTGAACGTATTAATAAAGGTAATTCTCAAGCTCTGAGCACGTCAAAAGCACGCAAAAAAACTGAAGGTTTTTTTTACGTGATTGGGCGATACGTACGACAAAAAATAACAAATGCTGACAGAGGGTGAACCAGTGGTTACATGCTGAAAGACGTTAGATCAATTTCGCATTGGAGCCGGAACAGTGGTTCGTATAGTGGTTTTCTACCCTTGATAACACAACTTTCTGACCACACGAACATCAACTTATGTTCCTTTTGATATCAAATGCCTTTGAGAAAAGTCGTTTATTGTCTGCCGTTAAGGGCTCAATAACGTAAATAGGAGCCTCTTGAAAAAGAGGAAAGCCGAGATCGGTCGTTTCGGGACGGCTATTGCGCCCGTTGCTGAGGTAGCCAAACTCTTGTCACAAGAGTGGAATCGTAAAGCGAGGTGTTTGTGTACTGTTACGCTCAGAATCCTGTTAACCATCTTCGATGTCCTCTGGACTTAAGGGGAATCCAGTCTTGTCACCAAGACATGCCACTATTCTTCTTGCAATAGTCCGCTTGCATCAGAGGTACGGCCTTTATTTCTAGATTGTTTAAGTTCTAATATTGCTCGATCTGCGCGACCTTGCATTAGCGTGTCATGGTTTTCCTTGTTTTTATTGTTTTGTTTTTAGCAGAAAGACAGCATTCTAAGTATTTGCGGCCTCGAATTGTTTGACGATGAAATTTATTGATTTCTTTTTCTTTAAAACTTCGTTCGCAACTGTTCTTAGCATCATCTTCGGGGGGCATTTCAACAGCACAAAGTTTCACAGACTCAAGTGCGCGACACAAATGAGCAGTTTGTTTGCACAGTATCCTAAATTCTTTAAAATTCTTTAGATATCGCAGCAACGGTGGGACCCATGAGGACTCGAGATAAGCAGTCAAAGCGGTTCCTACGCAATTGCAAATTAAGTTCAATCACCTGCGTACATAGGTTTTTTTGTGGGCCGAAGGCTGAAGGGACTGCTTCCTAAAATCGCTCGTTGGATAGCGGCCATAGAGAGGGATGCCCGGCGCTGATATCCACCTGCAAAATGCCTTTTGACGTAGTGACTCCTGGTGCCTGGAACAAGTTACTGCAGCTGATAATGCCGCAGATGCCCAGTCGGTGTAAACCATGAAGAGGTAAGCGCAGCTGGTATCGACTTTCCATGCAGTGGACTTGTAGGGCAGCCTGCGGCGTACATTATTTCTTTGATCCGACGAAGAAGGGCTGCTGCCTTCAATCGCTCGTTCGGATAGCGGCCATAGAGAGGGATGCAGCGCGCTGATATTTTCCTGGAGAGGGCCTGTTTACGAAGCGACTCCTGGTGCCTGGCAGAAGAGACTAGAGCAGATTACGCTGCAGATGCCCAGTCGCTGTAAATCCGTTACCAGGGAAGTGCAGCTGGGACTAACTTCCCAGGCCGTAGACTCGATAGGACAACCTGCATGCGGAGGTTATTTTGTAAGCCCACGCCCGAAGCAACTACTGCCTCGAATAGCTAGTGAGAACCTTAAGTGTCTTTTGAGTTTGCTTTCTTCTTATCGATTTCTATGTCGTCGACGTAAAAGGTTTCGGCCGCAATGGCTAAACCCTCTCTTTCGCTTTTTTTCAATCCGACGGAAAGTTGGAATTCGCTCCTTCAGTTCATGCAAAGACGGCGGTGGTTCGTTGGAAGCAATTGGGAGGACTCGTGCTGGCGAGCGCTCATAAGTACATATTCACATAGGTACAATCCCACAATGCACACACGTTGATCTCTGGCAAGGAGAATGGGCTTCCTGGTTTGTATTTTGGCGCAGCTGTACCATTTTAATAAACCCACGCTATGTTCACTTAGCGGGGTAAGAAGGTGGTAGTAGACGGCGTGCTAGGAAAACCACAAACGAAAGCACCGCGAAAGGCCGCGGGTGGTTTTAGCTAGGGGCGCGCAGAAAGAAACCTTTCGCGGGGATTTCAAGCAATTTATTATTTGAAATGTTTTCAAAATAAAAGGTTCTGCCAGAAGGGATATGTCTACAATTCTGCACATCAAGCTAGTAGTTAACAGAATGTTAGGTTTTTTTTCATGATAAAACGTTTTTAAAGACTCTTATTTTGCAAACATTTTAAATAAAAAATTGTTTGAAATGCTTATGAAGGTTTTTTCCGCACCCCTATATAAAACGTGCCCCTCTCTTTTGCAGTGTTTATGTCCGTCTTTCCGTAAAACAGGAGGCTACAGCTCTCTCAACCCTCTAAGCGACAATTTCCGGGGGCTATTAACATAGGTATGGCTACGGCAAAATAACATACAAAACAAAGAAACCGGGAGCCGCATTCTTTTTTTCTACATGCTAACGTGTGTACATTGTGCGATAGTACTTATTGTACTTATGATCACTCGACTGAACTAATCGTAGCGAGTGCGCACAACGATGTACACCTGTCTTAGCATGAAGTGATTGATCGAATAATTGGCTTTTGAAGCGTAGCAAGCGAAGCGAAGCAAGTGTCCGAGATTGCAGCCGGAACCTCTACAGTCAAACCCGGCTATAACAAACCCGGATAGAGCGAATTATGCTATATATCGAACAAAAATAATTCAGTTACGGAAATACATGGGAAACGCATTCCTTATAACGAAGTTCGCATCCGATACATCGAACTCTAGGCGCCTAGAATGGCCGCCGAAATGCATGATCTCGGAGCGGCGATTGAGATATGGATTGGCCGCGACCACGGAGGAAGATCCGCGACTGAGACATTGCGTCTCACACGGAGCGACGTGGCGCCCAATACTTTCCGTAACTGTTTCCGACGTGCGGGACTCGCGACGGAACCCGCCCAGTCAGCGAGTCCGGACCAAGACAGCAGCATCGGTGAACTGTGGGAAGAGCTCGCCAACGTTCCCGATGATGTCGCGAGTGAAATCCGTCCGACGCGTATAATGACGCGCGTTTGGCAGTCGATGTGCTCCGCCAATGCTTCTTAGATTTTTGAGGACGCGGACTCGAACTGGTGCAAACAATGTTTCGTGTAGAGAATGCAATGCTAGTTGAAGCCGCCAAAACGAAAGTGAAAAAAATCACCGCTTTCTTTTGCAACGTGGGCAGTTAAGGAGGAAAGTAGCTTTATTACTTGCAATAAATTAATTATGGGGCGCTCCCGCGGATTGCGAACTCGTAACAATGAGCTCGTTATAGGCGGGTTATGCTATATCGAACTTTTGGATATATCGAACAAGTCGCGGTGCATATTGCAGTTCGCTATAAACGGGTTTGACTGTAGGTCGTAGTCTAAGCAATCCATATAGAAGAAGGAAGGCAAACTCAGAATACGCTAGAGAATCTGATAGATATGACAAACCAGCGGCTGTGGTAATCCCAAAAGGCCGTCACCACAGTATCCCTCGGTGACAGAGATTCCCAGGCGCAGTTTCACGTCGAGCATATTCACTAAAATAAAAAATTCTATGTTATTACGGTACCGCCAGCATGCAAGACAGAAACGGAGACTGTTTTGGTGTTGATTAGAGTTGTGACACTGCCAAATGTACGGCCTTGCCGTTAACTTCGACCGCGTCCTTTATTAGCAATACTACGGATAATGCACGTTTCGGTGGGCTTGTGCTATTAAAATGCTGTTATATGTGTTGTCTTTGATTCACATTTTCATCGGCGTCAGCCGCGCGGCACAGCAGTGAGGACAAGCGTAGCCTACAAGAGTTGAACGACTAAGGCGCATAAACCACTAAGAGCGGGTCCATGAACCGTCGCAGTGTAAAAAAATGCACAATAATTTGAACTTACCAAACACCACTGAGGCTTCTCGGAACAATAAAAAAGAGTGTCATACATTGTACCCTTATCTCATGACACTAGCAGAGCATAAGCGACTAGCCCACTAAGACGACAAAAAACGTTTTATGCCCCTCCAGCCCCATTTGAGAGGTTCACGCCATCTTCGCTAAACTTCCACTTCCGGGGAGGAAGATGGGTGATTAATTGGTATTGTGTTTATGGCTCCCCGCTTTCACCGAATTGCGTCCATCAAGCTCATTCGAATAGTAAATGCGTAACAATAAACTCTGCTGCACCACATATTACTGCGCAATGCAAGATGTTTTAAAAGTTATTTATTTTATAAGTTGTGTCGTTGCCGTGAGGAATAGGCCGAACTGAATTAATTTTGTTTTGTAGGAGATACGCGTGAGACTTGCCTTTTTATTTGTACTCTAACATGAGAAAACGTTCTTTTTATTGTTTTTAGCACTTGTGTTTTTATTTTGTACTGTCTCTAATAAAGACTATTTTAATGGTTTCACAAATTTTAAAAGTCAATTTTTCGAGCTAAACGAAATTGGATGGTGCAGGTTCCGAAACAATTTTTTGTGGAGCACTCAGCCAAGAAATCTAACGCAGTGAAATTAACAGCAGGGTAAAAACCTTGCAGAAAAGTTGCGTTTTCTTTCGTCACTTGGGGCGCGCCCATAAAAAAGCAAAAAAGAAAAACGATTGTATGGTTTTCCACTGTAATCAAGTAAGCATTAGTGACTGAAGAGAAGAGGAAAGAAAGGGGGGTGCAGGGAAAGGGAGTCACGTGGCTGGGTGGGTAAAGGCGGTCGTTTGCGGACATTATCTGCGAACGGACCAGATTCCGGACCCTTTTTTTGTAGTCCTATTTATCTATTTTTTTTGCCTTTCGAGAGTCGACGCAACCTCGTGTGTCTGCACCGGGATCATTTCTCTCGCCGTGCACGAGGTCCGAAGCTGCCAACTCGGTGGCCCATCGTTGTAAATACCCAAGGCAAAGGACTGTCTCGTTCGAACTTGCGAGATTTCTATACATGGACGTCTATTGAGAACAGGCAGCGCCAAATCGTACAGTTCGAAGTGTATTAAAAAATCCGAATTATTGAAGTTAAAATTAACTAGCATTCTCTGTATCTTTTCGAGCCTCAGTATATACGTGAACCCAATTTGTGGTACTCTCATCGCTCACGCCACAGTACCACCATCGGGTGTATGAAGCAAAAGGCAAAACCACGGCGGTATTCAACTAAATGTTGTCACCATTATTATAGTTTACTATCAATATCAGTGAGAATGAACCATGCGCTCATTTAAGCCCTCATGCAAGATAACAGAAAGTGCGCCTTAGGGGTGACAAGCATCACCGGCAGGCCACATTGGTATTGTAACCTTCGTGAGCTGTAGAATTGCTTGTGTTTGGGAGACCTGGTTCATATTGATTTAAATTCAAGCTTGAATAGCAACCACAGGACTTAGGAAGGAAACACGGACACAATGCTGATTACCAAAGTAAGTTTACTAGCAAAAAAGGGGAACATGTATACATGAAACATTTCACAACATTGGCGGAGCGTGACACTCTTCTTTCCGAGATTAGCTATCAGGATAATCGCTAAGCAGGTCCAGTTCTTTCTGTGTCAGCACTACGGAAGCTGTGATAACGCACGTGTTTCGTTCCTAATTACTCTGGGTTTTGTTCAGGCTGAAATTTAAAATCAAGTCAACTTTGTGAGCTACAGGCGTGGTGAAGACATGATTGGGACGACAGATGCTCAGATACGGGTACAGTTGAGGTTTTTACAGGCTTTTCGCAACCATACAGGTAACAACGCCTTCTAAAAACCTGCACAGCTTTATGGTGGTTGAAGAAGATTTTGACACGTCATTTCAACTTCAACACCCCCTGCGAAAGTCAACGGAGGGATTTACAATACCGCCGCCGTTCCCGTTTACCCAGCAGGCTGACGTCAATTTAGCGTACGCGTGCAGCTCCGGAGAGTAATCATTTACCGGCACACATTGTAGCGTTACCGCCTTGCCCCCTAAGAAAGCATTGCTCCTGTGGCGTTATTCTTAAAACAGTCGATCTAAGGAATGTATCTTGAGGCTATTAATTAAGGCAGTGTTGTGAAATGGTTCCTATGAGAGCCACAGCCGACAAGTTTTCTCGGGTTCTAGCACCGTCCCGTAGTTGCACTGTTGGTACGAATTTAGGAGAGTACTATCTCCCAAACTCGTTCATGTGCCTCTCCTAACAGCACTGGGTAAGGTGACATTGGTCTCAGTAAATAACAAAAAAAAGCATTTTAACAAATGCTTATCGTTGACGCTAACATTAACCTTTTTTGCGCCATTTGTGCGGAACGGATGCTGGAGCCGGAAAAAAAAATTTCTCCCAGCTATAGTCGACGAGTACCAAATACTTGGAAAATAAAATTATTGGGTCATCAAAGTCAAATACACAAAGTTGAACATTCAAGGAATAACGTTGAGCAACGTTATAGCATGTAAAGTTTGGAATAACGTTGAAAAACCAAACTACGTCGCGTGTTCTCCGAGTGGTCGATACAATATTCTGGCACAGTGGTAACTTGTCCCGTTAAACGTAAACAAGCCTGGCAAAGACTGGACTAAGAGCATATGACACACAGTTAGAGCACTGCGGTCCTTATGTGTTCTTTTCTTTTATTCAAGTCCTAACCGCTTTGGGAGTACTTGGGTAAATGTAACTTCTTTAATTACAGTGCCAAGGGTCCCAAACGCAAATGCTGCCATTGGTGTGCGTAAAAGCGTGGTGTTGCTAAATAGCTTGACCGCGATATTTTTAATGTATATCCGTATCCGTTAAGGTAAACGCGAAAACGTTAAGAATAAACTCTTTAAGAGTGGGATGTAGCAGACCATTTTTACGTGCAAATTCACTCAATGGTGTAGTTTCTGCTGCATGCCGGCAGACACGCGCTTATAAAACCTTATGTGGTTTCGGTGTTCTTCTGAACCGGCCTGCTTCAGCGAACGTGCGACATCTGAGAAATTAGTTTCAGGGCGCATGAGAGGAGTAGTTTCGCTCAACCATTGCGGTTTTCGCATATATTTATCTTCAAAGATTACCGTGCAAATCTTCCGCGCAAATCTGAAAGAAAACTTGCAGCCACTTTTGGCGGCCATGTAGGGTTAAATAACATTATATCGAAATAACGTCTGTACTAAGTTTTAGGAATAACGCGAGTAAATGCGTTGTATTTTTGTTTACTGAATTTAAGATATTTCTGAAACGGTATGATTTAGGAGGTTTAGGAACGCTTTGGAAGGTTATACTTTGCCAAAATATTGAAGCACGGCGAGGAGTAAGCTATATTTGGGGCGGCCTCATTCATCGGCTTCCTCACAACACGAGCCATTAATCGCATTCCTTGACATCATTCGCCACCGCCTGCGCGTTACCATAATCAACGGAGACTACTTGTATCCACTGGGCCAAGCATTACCCGGCCAAAGAGCCGAAAGTTCCTAAATCCACACTAGAAACCTCTGGTTCTCTGAGTCAGCGGCCTGCACGCTTGACCCCCTAATCCCCTTTAAACCAAAATGTAAAAATGTTATATTTATGCCAAATGTTTCTCGTACTGAATAACTTTCTAAAACAAATATCGACCTTTGGGATCGCGTGCTACGTACTTCGCCTGGCAGCACAGCAGCTAATCCACTCGTTCAAGAACATCATAAAATTCGTCAGTGGGTGTTTCGCAGGCGCATGTATGTGCACGTATTTGTTCGTGCGCGTTCATGTGCACGTTCGTTAGTGTACATATGTGTGAGTGAGTGTGTGGGCGTGCTGCTTTAGAGAAACATGGATTCCGTGACACTAAACACACACGAAAAGTTTCGGGTTGAAACTTTATCCTTCAGATTTTAAACGTTGTGCCGGTGCCCATTGATGGTACATATGCCCGTTTCTGAAGGCCACAGATGTGCCGGTTGGGGTCATTTGCGCTCCTGTGCTAAGGATTGTGACACCAACAAAAGCGCGGATCAATCCGTGAAACTGAATTTCAATAGTAGGTCTTGCGTTGTGGTTCGCGTAAGGACAGGAAAGCCGACGAATTTATTGGTTACATGTAATGGCGCATTCCCAATCGACATTGCTGTGCAGCCGCAGCTTTGTCCAGGTAGCATATATCATAAACGCCGCGGTACAAACCGGTCAGCTTGGCAGATCTCAGATATGGACATGCTTCTTTGTCTCCTGATTCCAGTAAGCTCAAGGGGGCAGCTATGACATATAAAGCCTGCGTGCGTCGAATTTAGGCTTTGTAGAGCAGCAACAATATTGCAATTATTATTTTAGGCTGCCCGTCGAAGCGGTTGTCACGATATTTTAACATCAAAGGCATTGACCATTACCTTAGACAGTTAATCTCTTCTTGTGCCTTTACTTTTTTTTTCAAGCACGAAAATGCGTGCTCTCCTAAAGGGGTAGGCAAACGAGGAGTACATCCATGCCCGGATGGCTACCGAAACGGATGGTGCCATAACAAATCGAAGTCACACGAGGATAAGGGGATACGATTGAGTGGTCATAGTGATAGGCAACCAGGCTTACTGGAGGCCGACCATATTACTGGATGGCAGCTAACAACGAGGACAATTTCATAAAGTCATAAAATGACGTTTCTTTTAAGCTTATTGCTTTCACTTTTATTGTTCGTTTGGCGGCACGCAACCAGCAATGCATTCATGAGTCAGCTTCCTCTGTTCTATGGTAGGGGAGGGGGATCATTTTCCCTGAGATTAGTTTAAGGCATAAAACCTGTAGGCTATCTCGAAATTGTGCACTTTCGGTTGAGGTATGCCAAAGCCGTTTGACATGTGAGTTAGGTGTACAGGTCTGATTATCACAAGAATGAGGTGTATTTCGGTTCCGTTTATGTTGCAACAGAAAACCTGCAATGGTATTTCCTGAAGAAGCACTCAACGGGGGTTCCCTTTTTAGAGTTATGGTTAAAGCGCAGCACGTTCCCGGTATACAGGTTCTCTTTAAACACGGGTTTTGCGGCGCCGCAATTGTTCGATTATCTTACATAGCTACTGACATCTATAATTTTGCGAGGGCATAGATTGAAATAAATGAAATACCGTCATTTGCAAGTATGTTCTCAAAAGAAAATCGGGTCAGGGCTTCCGGCGAAGATGTAACTAAACCGAGGGTATTTAAAAGGCATCCAACAAGCAGCTGTTACGATTGGGGCTCCAGTTTTAAAAAAACTCCAGAGACATTAATGAAACTATCATTGATCCGAGCTCCTTCGCTAAAAAAAGAGTTTCCTTATATGCAAAAATATTGGCGCTTCTTCGACCGGATGGCACTGTTAAAGATGCTACGTAAGCTTTGAAAAACCCTGTGAAATTTTCACATTTGATAAAAAGCTATACGGAAAGATAAAGCGCCCCGAGGTAAACGCTACCCTCGTATAGCTTTGGAATGTCGGAACGACCGAAATGCTCGAAAAAAATCATGCCGCTGTTACTAAGAGAAATATGCTTGAAACGCCCCCGTTTTTTCGTTGTGATCCGGGTAAAAGCCAGCTTAAAATCCACTCTCCCAATGTGAAAATGCCAAGCTGGGAAAGTCCAAAGTTTAACACAGCCAACGTTGAAAGCCAACTTTGAAACCCGGTCCACCAAAGTACGAAGCCAAAGTACAACTTTGTTTAGAGAATGTATTTTATCACCATGGCTCACCATGTGTACTGGTAAATATATTATGCGTATTAGGCGAAGTTACTTCGGTGTATGAAGACACGCCATGGTTGTTATATGATGCATGATTGATGTTCCCTTTGTAAAAGCCATTGTGTAAAGTTGGCTTTACTACAGTGTATTTGGGCTAAGCGTTCCTTCAGTGTGTTTTACTCAGACGTCGAGGCCAACGGTGTGGAATAGAAATCATCAGTTTAAAATCACGCTGCAGAATATGGTAGCAGTGGTGTTTACTTTTGTACGCCGAAGTTTGCATAGCAAGGACGTGGTCTAGACAATCCTAAATATGGGTACTGATCCGCACAATTGCCACTTTTGCGCGAACTCACAAGTTGCACTGCAAGCGAAGCAAGGCTGGTGAGGGTGTTGTTTAAATCTAGCGCCACATGATGAAGTGCGCCGCCCCTACAGAGCAATTTTAGGGTAACTCCGGCTCCTATTCTCTCTGGCTGCTAGGGACAGGTAGCTATCTCTAAACCCTGTTCTGAGAAGAAATATACATGTTGGTGTGGTGCGACATGGTACTTTGCAGATCCAAATTGCGTCAAATTATACATGTGACATAATCGTCCGAAAAAATTTTACTCTTTGAAGCACAGATTGGCAAAGAGTATGCATTGTGGCGAAGCAAAACAAGATTGTCTTACAATGCAGGTGTAGGTACTGGTCCGGTTAGATATGTACACCCTATCAATATTTCTTAGCAAAGGAAAAACCGTATATTTAGATGTTTCCTATACGAATGCACTTGATGTTATGGTGCATGTGGGCATGTCCTTTGAAACAAGACGTGATTGTACTCAACCGGTGCAGGTGATTAGTCCCGAGGAAGCTATCAACGTCATCAGCTCCGAGGACATGACAAAGGTAGTTCATGAGGAGTTTTCGCCGCGCCACAAGAGCCTTTCCCTAATCTCGCTCGCCCTCAGTCGCCCCTCATCTAATTCTCCACCGTTTTGAGTGGGATTTTCAACACCGTATTTCCGCCTTTCTTTCACAACTAAGAAAGATATTACCCGGAAAGTCAGTCGGTATGCATTGCCCTGTTGCAATTGGTTTCACCTCATGTACCAACAGAACAACAGTTCTTAATGCGTATAGGTTGGAAGAAAAATACCCATGATTTGTGACACGAAATGCCAGCAGCAGTTTTGGCCAACAAGTACTTGGAATTGAGCGAGTTGTTTCATGATCACTAGAAACTTTCTCCTAGACTCTCTTAAAACGAAGGACGGTCGAGAGAAACACAGAGACAATGTTGGCTAACAACTGGAGTTTACTCAAGAAAAACACACATATATACAGAGAAACAATGTACCACTTGGTAAAAATTTGTCCCAGTAAGTTCTCTGGATACACCCGGTTCACGTGTTTATCTTCGTCGGTTAATCTGGAGGAAGAGGTGCTAATGCGCGTGTCGTAGTTATTGTCGATAGCAATTGCCTCAATAATTTCTCGAGCTAGGCGATTGTGTTTCTGTCTCATAATGCCAATTTTGCCGACACGTGCGCTGCATGTACAATCGCACCAATGGATAGTAATGTGGCAGAGTCGCATTGCCTTGAATGATGCAGTGCGTCCTGGGGCCCTGTCATTTATGCACCTGCCGGTTTGTCCAGTGTAAACTGTTCCACATGATAATGGGATGCTATAAATGAATTTGCTATTGCAATCGGCGTACCTGGTGCGATGGTTATTATCACATTGCTCCCACTTGCGTTGGTCGTTTAGTTGCTGGCACATTTTATAAGCGTTTTTGGTTACACTGCGCGACAACAAAACACCTTCTATTGCCGCAATCGTACAGTTGAACGCGAGGCTATGCACTTAAGGCATGTCTGTGGTGTTGCGTTTTGTGTGTTCCCGTCCTGCTACTGTGGCTTCTTCCGTCCCTTTACCTATTGAGCAAGCTTTGGGATATGGCCGCTAACATGCTCCTTGCGTACGCAGTGTCACGCAACCTTGTAATCTGCTAGTTGAAGCGTGTAGTCATCAGGTGTTTCAGGAATTTGCAATAGCCATGCGCAAGGCCGTAATATCTATTGCTCCTTTCACATTTTTGGAGTAGGTCTAGTAAAGCGGGAGAAAGCCTGTTCTGCTCCGGCTTCGTAGCGCCAGCAGAAGTGTGCTATACTGATACTAGGTGTGCGTTCAAAACCCTGAGGTGGCTGATTTCCGGACTCTCGCACGTGAAGTTAGTTTATTGGCGCGGTCATCAAAACGCTTCATAATGTTTTCTGCAAACCATCCCGAATTTCCACGCAGAGGACCAAAATAATCGCCAACTAACAGGAGAAGGGCTAAAACTGGCTTGCATTGTACAGTTCCCCGCATGCTGTTATCACCTTCTGCGAGGTATAGGTCGGATTGGTAAGGGGCGACGAGCATTCCAATGCATATAAATTGTGCTTTGCACGTAGCGCTGAACATCGCAGGACAAGGCAGTCGATCCCAGGTACGTTTCAAGGAGCTCCAGAGAAGAATCACATGACACCCCCACCCTATTCTGGAAAGGTATCATTCCCTGGTCTTCAATCGTTGTCCGGAGTACGGCCAAGAGGGCGCATAGCGCAGGTAGCAACACAGATCTTGGATGTCGACCGAAAAGCCGCAAACAACCGGCGTCCCGTCTTTTTATAAGTACGACAACACGGCTGTGGAATTTGCGATAATGCATTGATCCTTTACCTCAATTTGTGTAAGTGGCTTGGCAAGAAAGTTTCAAATTTGCGACTGCCAGGTGCCAGCTTCTGATGATATAGCACGCAATGGAATACTGGAAACCCGCCGCATCTTTCAAGACAATCCCGTCCGTCCACCTTCCATTTCATTGCCGCGACTGCACATGCACCGCCGGCATCAATAAAATCGACATTATCGGACAGAAACACGATCGCTTGTCACGAGAAATTATTGCGGCACTTGCTATCGACAATGAGGGCGACACGACCGTTGGCACCGCTTCCGTGACAATAACCGAAAAAGAAGAGGACATGCTCCGCATGTATCCAGTGGACTAATTGTGACAAATTCATCAAAGCTTTGCAATGTTTTTCCGTGTACATGTGTTTTTCGTCAGTAAACTTCAGTTGTTATTCAGCATTGTGTCCGTGTTTCTCTCGACCTTCCTTCGTTTCCATACGTTCCACCTGAAGGTTTCCACGGTCTATTCGACGAAAAAAAGCACTCTTTCACGTATGAATATCTTGCTTAAGCACTATTTCAGCGTACAAGTGTAATCGAGAGTACGTATTGCTTGGATCTGAAATCTTTTTTTTAATTTGAACTTATTTTTCTAGGGCTAACGAACACGTAGAGAAGTACCTCAGAGATTTAGTCTTCGACAACAGCTACGAAACTAAATCAAAATTCGTCTCAAAACAGGAATGCTAGTAACCGAAATCTGATTGAGCATTATCCCAAACTTTCATAATCAGCTACACTAGAGGGATGAACCTCTTGTCAGGCAACTTCGTAATCATCTGTGTTGCTGTAAGCACGCTGGAATACACGTGTGAAATTGGTACGACGTGCGGCAGAGCATCTTTACCCGCCCGTTACACGTTGGCATAAACAAGAAGGCTATGCTACGCATATTCAGCTAAGTTGCGGATGGTACATCAGATGTATACAGCTTACGAACGTCTCCAGGTGGTCCTGTAGGAACTAATGAGTGCAGATTTAACTGCCGAAAATACGTAAAATGAGTTTATTTATTGTCAACTATCTCAATCACTGCTGTATGCAATACACATTAGGTCACTGAACACTCTACACTTTAGAGTGATGACAGCCCTATACCCAGCAAGTTGATTCACCCGAAATGGCTATGTGCTGGTCAGCAGTTTCAATATTAACCCATATGATTTAACTAATCAGTTGCAATAACTAAGGCACACTCAAGTTAATTTACTTGTGAATGGGGACATCTCTGCTCGGCTTCGCATTTCACAAAATACACGATGGTACCATTGCTACCCGGGAACGCGTACGCGGGAATTTGCTATTAGCTGAAGACGCACCCAACGCGGTTTCCAAACGCAGACAGAGATTTCCGGCAAAAACTGGCGGCATTTTATGGAAAACCACCTTCAGGCAGGGTTGTCGTGATAACCCGGCACGATCAGAAATGGCCCTTTCCATTCATTAGCGAAGACGCGCAGCCAAAGACAAAATAATATTTTTTTGATTTGACACCCCTTTCCAACCCCCAAATAGGTACCCGGCCATCAGCACGTAAAGCAACCATGTAAAATTTCTTTTTCTCCTCCTCTCGGCAGGTATATACGCCTCGTGCGCCGCCTGTAGGGGTGCCACTGAAATCCCCCTAGCAGCCTGTTTCGAAAGCAGCCGCAGGAGGATCCAGCTCCTCCTTACAGTCGCTGCTGCTTTTGCTGCATTTGAGAACTAAGATGTACCGTTTGTATGGCTTGAAAATATATATTTAGGTTGCGCCGTCACAGTCTTTTCAAATGTGGTTTACTCAAGAAAGTGTAAATGTTTCTGACGCTATCTAAGTTTAGTACATTCGGACTGTACCAGCGCAATTGGTATTTAACAGGCGGGCGTAGTGAGCCTGGCATGTGCATGGAGCTCATTCTCATCATTCAAGGGCTCTAAAATTTGCTGAAGGTGTCTCCGTAAGAAGCGTTTCTTGACATCGTCCTGCTGCGGCTCTACACTACGATGTAAATGGGTTTTGTGTGCTTACTTATTTTAGCGGAGCACTCATACGTTACAGCAAGGCAGTTATTCTTCGCAATATCATACCCAAGATATTGATCAGTACCCACTACAAGCCAATAGAGTCTGAATTTCAAGAACAATGTTGAAAAGAAGTACGATGGATTAGGCAAAATTATACTCTTGAATTAGCACACGAAAAAAACATTATAGTGCAGCCATCATGTCGCTAGGTGAGCGTTCATAGGCACAAAATATCCTCGGCGAGCAAAGCTCAGACAACCTTTTGGAGTAATCCTGGTCCGTGACTGAACGATTCCTGCAAACATTATGATATGACACTGGTACACTCCAGTATCTAGAAGAAACTGATATGAGAGCGCCTTCTCGAATACCACACTCTTCCAACGACACCAGTTATCGTTTGTGAACAGAGTTGCAAGGTACTAAGAACTTACAAGTCGCCGTAAAATGGCCAAACGTAGCTAGAAATGTCGCCACCTTGATCTGTCCGTTTGTAAAGTAGCAAGAGAAATAGCCATTTTGACAATAAGTCCAGTTTTCTCTACTGAAAAAGGTCAAACGCAAGGGAAATGCATAAATAATCGTCAGCGCTCAAATGTGTGAGAAAATATCCAATTCTCCAAACTAAAATTTCTGTCGCTGAGAGCATGTAAAAGTGGCGAGTTAAGTGACAAATGGTCAAATCTGGCAGCCCTGCTTGCGAAATTCCCGCCATTTATACTTTCAAAAAATGGGTAGCCGATTTATGCACTGGTCCTTTAAGTGGAAAAAGAAAACGAAAATGAATGTGCCACTGGTGAGTGTGATTACTAAAACGTTCATTTCTTAATGTCGCGCCGCATTTGTACTCTCCCCCCCCCCCCCCGCTCTCTTCTGGCGCAATAGGAGTGAATTTTATATGTAGGTGTTCTGGTGAGCCCGTCCCCATGAACGCGTTTGGCATTTTCGAAGATGCACTGGAATTTTTGATTCACCTACCAGTTCTTGTGTTTGTTATGAGCTTACCCACCATTTATTTTTAGGTGGTTTCTTTAACTTTCCTCGGTTCTTTCTACAAGGCTTGAGTGGGCACATAATATTTTAAAAACACGCAGAATTCACACATACTTAACCGTTCAGTGTTGCTTCAATGTTCAATGTACCTGATTCCTGCATCCAGAATGTGTATCAGGAGAATATTATTACTTCAAGTCTCTCTACGAATGGATCTCGTAAAAGTAGTGATCTACACAACTGTCCACTGACCGTGTACTTTTATGACCATTACTTGCTCGAAGAAATCTCCAGAAATACAGGCTCTGAACGCATTGCGCATTGGCATGACTGTACTGTTTCCTACCTCAATTTGAAAATGCAGCAGTGACATCAAAGTGCCTAGCTCATTGAAGCTGTGTTGCCGAGAGAAATTTCTCCCAGTTGGTATACGATCAACGACCAAAGAGGTCACCAATGAAGACCGACGCGTTGCGGATCTGGATGATAATGTTTGTAAACAAAGAATAGTGAAATATGGATGACCAGCTTTTACTGAACAAAATATTTTATTTCCCAGTAGTTCTCAGTGTTCTTTACTGCCATAATTACGAATTCATTTCCAAACAAACGCCAAATTTCAGACTCAAATTTCTAGAAAACCCTGATATCCCGCTAGTTACCAGCTTTAAACAAACGCCTGCTTCAATGCAGTCCAGATAAGAACCTCCTGATAACTTCGAAAATTGACATTTAGTCATAAAAAAACCGAATGTGGGGATGGTTATACAAGAAGCTCCATTGCTCCACGATTATCACTTTGCACCATACCTCGGCAAAGTTGGCGCGGATCACTTAAACTCACTCACAATATATATTCGAATCACCACTCAATCAAACTTGAACTCATTGCCTGAGCAGCACACCTCCGCTCACACAAACTGAAACTCACAGTGTGCGCAAAACTCAGAACTCACTTGGACAAAACTCATATTGTAGTCAAAACTCAAAACGTATTCAAACTCAACACGTACTGAGAACTCAAAATGTACACAGAACTCAAAATGTATTCAAACTCAAAAGTTACTTAGAACTCCAAACGTACTCATAGTCAAGATGTACGCAAGCTCAACATGTACTTAAACCTAAGAATTTACTGAAACTCAAATCTGACTCGAAACTCAAAATGACCTCAGAACTAAAACCTGACCGAAAACTTACAGGGTATTCAGAACTCAAATGGATGTAGAACTCGCTCGTGTACAGAATTTTTTCGCGCTGAGTTGGACTAAAAATTCAATCGCATACAGAGTTTTAAAATTACGCGCGCTGAAGAGATTAAGGGTGCAAAGTCGGAAGCTTAAACTTTTGCGTGTGGTAACTCCTGTGAGGTCGGAAACAATGCTCGCCGGAGATTTATTACAGCTATACCTGCTGACCTTGATAATTATTGCTTCTGCCAATCAATTGTACGTGTAAATTGAATACCCGAATCTTTGAGATAGGTTCCGTGTTCGCTCTCCTGACAGAGGGGGTCAAGACTGGATGGTGTGCTGGGAGCTCCGGAAGAAAAAACTGCCTTGGAATAGCGCACGTGCACTCGCTGCTCACTTCATTTACACCGAAGTTGTTCAGGGTTACCGTCCCGTGCATTCTTATGCATCCTAAAAAAAGGGCCTTGTGTCAAAGGGAATTATCCCCGCGAACCTCTGAAACGCGAGGCGTTGTTAGATAAGGCCTCTGCTGCTTAAAATCCGTAGCATTCTTCTCCGAGTAACCCCTTCCTTCCCCCAGGCAGGACCAAGTAACGACCTGAATTTGCACAACAATGCAGATATCGCGGTAGTTCAACCTGCAAGAGTTAGAAAATTTTAATGTAGGCAATTAATCAAGCGAAAAAAACAGGAAAAGAAGGAATACAGAAAACGAACTACGAAAACAGCGAACTCTGTAACGTGGGAGTGATGGATAGTCACAGTTTGGGTTAAAATTCACGGTGATGGGCCGGTAGCGCATGTGGGGTATTAAATTGATTTTCTCGAGGAGAGACATCACGTGGGGCAAACAAAAAATGCTTTGTGCTAATAATCATGACTTAGTTATATTGAGTCATAATAAAGGTTGGAATTCATAATGATGACCTTTAGGCGCTTGGGGTCTCAAATCAAAGGTTTTGATTAGGAAAATAAAGTTGTAAAAATAAGAAATACATTCTGGTCCAAAATTATGGCACAGTCACAGTGAGTCATAAAATGGTTTAAATTTTTTTGGGATACCCTCAATGTGTGTGGAGTATCGAATTGAAGATCTCAATGAGGGTATTACGTGGGAGAAAAAATGAATCCTGGTTATAATCGTTCCACAGTCATGGTGAGTGATAGATATGGTTAACATGCAAAGGGATGTGCTGTTAGGGCTTGTGGTATGTAAAACTGAAGGTCTCATTTAGGGAACTCACGTGAGACCAATAAAGATTCATCATGGCAATGATCATTACATATTCATAGTAATCGATTTGGTTAAAAATCAAAGTGATGCCACCAAGGCGTATGCGAAATCAAATTCAAAGTCTTGATGAGGGAATCACTTGGGACAAATAAAAGATACTTCCTCGTTATCCTCAGAGAACAGTCGTAAGTGACAGATTAGGTTAAAATTTGAAGAAATGGCGCAAGTGTGTGTGAAGTACCAGAGTAATGTTTTTTGAATAAAATTGTTTGGGCAAGATAAAAAGGTTGTCTCGCTGATCCGTACTAGTTATGTGTAGATAAACTGAGCGAATTCATCACAGATGCTAGAATAGTAATACAAAAGCAATTGTGGTCTCAAAGTGAAAGGTTTGATGGAGCAAATTTAAACTAGGCAATGACCATGGCGTAAGATAATTATGTGCAGTCACTTCATAAAAATTCGGATGTCGTAAGCTCGTCGGGGCTGTAACAGTATTGGTTTGCGTGTCGGGATTGGCGTGTAGCTAAAGTAAACACATGCTACTTACTAATGCTGAGTTCAGCTTTGAAGTACGGCAATATTGTAAGCGCAACCCTCCGGAGAGTATAAATTCACTTTTCACACTTCCACATTATACCCATTATCTCACACTTCTTAGAAAACTCCGTCTTCCTCTGGACTGATCATCATGATCGTGATTCCTGGAACGGAATAAACGTCTACTTCATCAAGTAACCAAGTTCCTTACAGAATTAAAAAAAGCCCATCTGGTGCTTCACGCGGAGCAATCGTCCTGGCGGCATTTGATCAGACTATATAAGCGAGGCTTCATCGACACCCAGCGGCTCACAAATTCTTCAAAAAAAAGCCCAGTAACCACTAAACCACTGCTGAAGAAAGCCACTGGAGCAAGATAGAGATGGAAAGCGGGGAAACTATTTAAATGTTGGGAAGGGGCTACAAAAGCCGCCATCTTTTACTTACTATTCCGATCTTGTATAGCTTATATTGACAAGAATTTTGCCGTGTCGGTCATTGAGGATCATGATGATGATGATGATTAAAAGATCCTTCCTTTCTATGGGGACATCGGTTGTAGCCAACCGACTTTCCTGTGTTGTTCTACTTCATTGCCCTACCCTTAACTAACCTAATGGGTTAGCTCTTTTCCCCCCGGTTTTATACTCCCTTCGCTTCCTTCCCTCCTACCCTTACACACCGGTTTACCCCCTCTCAATAATAAATTCTTATTCGGTATATTACCCTTCATACGTCTCACTCACTTCCCCACTTTTCTTTCACCACCAATCCAGCAGCCTCCTCTTCACCCCTATGGCCCTGAAATTGAGGCTCCGTCTCAAACCAAATCCCGAAGCCTCCGTCAACCTCGTTTCCCCGTCGTTCCGCCGCGGTCGTATCTCTGTACAGTTATTACAATGTTATCTACGATTCCCGATCCCTGCCTACCGCATACACAAGTTTCGTCGTGTTGCCTGCAGTTAGCTGTGTATTCCCGTGTTCTCCGACACCTTGCAAGTGCTTCGAAGAGCAATGCACTGCCTCGCGTGTTGTCATAGAAACCTTTTTGCTGATTTCTAGTTTCTATAGTTCATAAATCTCGAGGGCTCTTTTCCCTTCCATTCTCTGTACCAAATGGTCGTCTCTGCTGCTTTTACCTGTTTTTTCACTGTTGCGTATACTTCACCTTCCCCTGCCGGATTTCCGTACAGCTTCTTGAGCTGTCTGGTCTTCCAGTCTCCACCCAGTGTCAATGCATCTTCAAATACAGTTACCTAAACACTCTCATGGCCCTATTTTGGTTCCGTAATTTCCGGTAGTCTCTCAAATTTTATCTTGCTCTGCGCCTCGCTTGCCTCAAACGATGACCAGCCCCAATCCCCCTGTACCGCTTCATTCGTAGTTTTGCTATGAGACCCTAGGGCCAACCTGCCTACCGCCTTCTGATTTGCCTCCACGCCCACATGGGTCCCTGACTTCAAGCATATAACACCATTTCCGAAAGTTAATCCTGGTACCATGTCCCCCTTCCAGACTCCCCTTACCACCTCGTATTTCTTCTAGTCCTACAGTGCTCTATGTTTTATAAAGCAGCGTTTAGAATATGTTTTGTTTTATGGTGGGCCTCATACGAATGCAGACGACCAGGCAAAGCGGTATTTTCTGGAGCGGGCGATTTGCCTCGCGCGCTGAAGAAAGTACCTCTGATGCTGAAGCTCCATCTCATGATAGTTATGAAGGCTGGTTGCAGTTGAAAACGGCGTGGCTGCTACACTTCTAATCTCACATCATCATTTCTTCTACCTCTAGCCAATACTCTTGCGTAGAGTAGCATTTCAAACGGATTAGGCCATCCACTCCTTCTATTAAAGTTGGCCACATGGAAACCGCAACATGTTGGCTTGGGAAGAGCTTACAAATTTTACCATGACGTTTTTGTGTCCGAGTATAGGGTTTTCGTCCACTCAGATGAATTGGCAAAAACTCTTTTTTTCATCATTATCATTGTCGTCGTCATCATCACCATCAGCAGCAGCAGACTACTCAGGTCCACTGCTGGACGAAACGCCTCTCCCATCGACCTCCAACTGCTCCTGTTCTGCACTGCTCAGATCCACAGTTTACCCCGAATTTCCCTATTTCATCCCGCCAACGGATTACTTGCCTTTTCCTCATAGTAGACCCATCTCTTGAAGGGTCCACCGGTTGTCAATTGGCGTCACTACATGGCCAGACCATGTCCATACCTTTTTTATTTATTTCAACTATGATATCTCCTACTCTAGTTTTTTTCTTCTCATACAGGTAGCCCGTTTCCTGTACCTGAGTGTTAATCCTAACATTATTCGTTCGATGGGCAGTTGAGGTGACGTAAGTGTGCGTTCTATTTGTTTAGTAAGGCTGCAAGTTTCAGCTCCATACGTCATAACTGGCAGCAAGCACTGGCTGTAGATTTTTATTTGGAGTTGCAGATGGTGCTTCCATTTCATTATTTGGGAGGGGTTGCTGCATGCTTAAGCCCATAGCCATTCTGCGCCGAATTTCTCTTTCATGGTTGGGGTTCATTGTTTTATTTTTTTAGCGTTTCGTCCCCTAAGCTGAAGAGGACGTTTCTTATTACATAAAATTATTAAATTTTATTTTTAGTCTCACGGCTTTGCTTTCTGATTGGGATTAAAACTCATTTGGGGATGAAAAGTCGGGCGTCCTGCTTGCACGGTTAAACGTAGCGTCACATGCAACCCCCGTTCGCAAAAACCGTTGTGGGGTCGGCCGCCGGCTTAGTGGGTTGGGGGCCGATTTTATGGGCAAGTTTGACATCTCTCAAACGCTTTGGACGATCCCTTTAAACCCCTGTTGAACTTGACGCTGCTAACGTACCGCGTATATGACACATCATTTTTTGATGCCGCTTGGACGTCTGATATTAACGCGCGACACGGCCTAACACCGTGGAACTGTGACGTCATCTGCACGCCCGCCAGTCCCCAAGAAATACCACCAGGTGGTGCCTACATCGTTAGAAGTTGCCGACCCGGCAAAAGTCTGGTCTCTACAAGTTACGGAAGCGCGCACAATTAGCAGTGGGTGGCTCCGGATGTTCAGCCTTCCCGGCATTTAAAAAACGTTTGCCCGAGCTCGTCTCCATCTTGCCCCTGTGGCTGTTCGCCAGCGTTGTTTTTGTGGCTACGCGGGCTTTTCTTCAGACATTGCGAGACGCAGGGTGTCGACCAAGCCACGTTTTAAAAATGGCTTAGTCTAATTCCGCAAGCACGATTGATCCCTCTCAAGCACCAGATGAGGGTTTCTGAATTTTGTAAGTGCCTTGGGTACTTGGTGAAGTAGGACGTTTATTGTATAATACACAGCTGTCTCCGAACACTGGTCCAGGAACCAACGATGATGATGATCAGTCCAGAGGTTGACGAAGTGTTCCAGGAAGTATTTGATGGTGGGGATAATGTGGAAGTGAAATAAATAATTTAATTCTTTGAGCTTCCCGCCGGCAATTTTGCGTGCTTCAAAACTGAACTTGCCATTGCTAACTAGCAATTGTACTCTTTAGCTACACGCGAATCCCGACACGTAAACCGAAAATTGTACATCCCCGATGAGATGAGCTTGAGGCACAACTCAGGATTTTACTTATGAAGTGAGCGCACATAATGATCTTACGATGCGGTCATTGCGTTGTTTAAATTTTTTTTCTCAAACCCTCCCCTTTGACACCAGAATTCATTTTGTGCTACCTATCTAGCATCTGCGACAAATTTACGCACTTTACTCCGAACTAGTACTGATCAGCGGAATGCCCTTAATGCCCCACATACTTTTATTCATCGAAACCTTTAAATTGATAACCCACACAATCTGCCGGAATTTTTTTTAACCTAATTTATGACTTTCCATGACTATCGCATGAGAATAACGAGGAAGCTTCTCTTTATTTGTCCCAAGTGATTCCCATCGTCTACACTTTCAATTTCATACTCTATACCTCGCGGCGGCATCACTTTGATTCTTAACCCAATCGATGGCCCAGCATGGCTCAATCTTGATTATGACTAGGCGGATTTTTATTTGTCTCACATGATTTTCCTCATTGAGACCTTCGATTTGACGCCCCACACGACCTACGCACATCACTTTGAATGTTAACCATATCAATGACTCACCATGACTATGTCACGATTATAACCAGGAAGTATTTTTATCCCACGTGAATCCCCTCACCGAGATCTTCAATTCGATACTCCACATACACTAGGGACATCCCAATAAATTTTAAACTATTGTATGACTCACACTGACTATGTCGGTATAACTACCAGGGTGTATTTCTTATTTGACCAACGTTATTTCCTAATCAAAACATTTAATTTAAGACCCCATACGCCTAGTGGTCGTCATTATGAAGTCCAATTTTTATAATGACTGACGATAACTAAGTCATGATTATGACCCAGAAGCATTTTTTTTTGTTTTTCCCACGTGATATCCAGCCTTGAGACCTTCAATTTGTTACCCCACATGCCCAAGCGCCCATCACTTTGAATTTTAACGCAATCTGTGACTATTCGTGACTCCCGTTTTACAGGCTGCACCATTTTTGATATTTTTCTCTAGTTCCTTTTTTTCAGTTTTTTTTTTTAATTTCGTATGACCAATTATCCAGATGTACGCTTTTATAATGATTACAGGTTGAACTTCCGTGACATCGGCATTTTTCTGGAAATGCAGGGCGTTACATGATCCTGGCCGATGAGGCGGAAGAGGTACTCGGAAAAGAATGCTACGCATTAAAATTGCAAAGGCACATCAATGAACGCCTTGCCCTACAGGGATTCGCTAGGACAGTTCGCTTTGACACAAGCTGTTTTTTCAGGTTGCGTCGCAAGAATGCACGTGACCGTAACGCTAAACAGCTTCGACGTAAATGAACTGAGCAGTGAGCGCACGTCCCCTCACCCAATATTGTTTGTTTCGCCCCAGGGCCCCAGCCCACCATCGAGTCAGGACCGCCTGTGTCATGAACACGAACACGGAGCCTACATGAAGAGTTTGGTATCTAATTTATTCGTACTATTGCTAGCAAACAGCGCTAATCATCATGGCGAGCAGGCATAGCTGTAAAAAATATGCAACGAAATTTGCTTCCGACCTCACAGGATTTACTGTACCATGTACCGAATGCAAGAGTTTGAGCTCATGAATTTGCACCCCTAAATATTTTTACCTAGCTTGAATTTCAAAACTCTGAATGACAATGAAAACAGATTCCATCTGAGCCCGAGTGAATTCCTAGCACGAGAGAGTTTTGAGTTCATTTGAGTTCTGAATTCATTTTGAGTTTTCAGTCAATTTTGAGTTCTGAGTTCGTTTTGGGGTAATAATATTAATAATATAATAATAATTTATTCACTGTACATAGTGAGAACATTTCAGTTTTGAGAACATTTTGAGTTTTAAGTCCATTTTGAGTTTGAGTACATTTTGAGCTTGAGCACATATTTGAGTTTGGGTACCTTTTGAGTACTGAGTTCATTTTTAGCACTGAGTACATTTTGTGTTTGAGTACATTTTGAGTTTGAGTACATTTTGAGTTTTGAGACCGACTGAGTTCTGAGTTTTGCGCTTACTGTGAGTTTGAGTTAGACGGGGCGCAGATGTGCCGCTAAGCATTGAGTCTGAGTCTAAGTGAGCAGTGATACAGGATAAAAATTTTGGGTGAGTTTGAGTGAGCCGCGCGAACTTTGCCGAGGTATGCTTCTGGTGCCTCCGTATTTGTTTGAGGCCATCGCTTCGCGTATGAAGCACGCAGCACCCGACGACACGGCCGGCCGTCGCTACACCTGAAGGCTATGTAGTAGCCACGGGCGCTCGGGTAGGAAGTCTCTGGTATCTAGCAGTCGCTTTAGGGAATATAAAAACAAAGAACTACAATACAAATGGACGCAGAAGCACCTGTAGACACTAAATATTAGTAAAGTGCAGAGTACACGCCTATTTAATTCGGAATCTCGCCCAGAAAACTGAAACACACCGAAGCGGTGGCGCACGGCAATGGCCTCCGAATATGACGCTTTTTCCAATCGCCAGCTCTCGGTTTCTCACTCTTACGGCGAGGCGGGAGGGAGCAGTGCGCGGAGCGTAGGTTCAACTTTTAAAGACGATAGTCTTTGTTGGGCTACTTAAAGCCACAAATTTTGGTCTGTCTGTATGTCTGTCCGTCTGTCTGTGTGTGACTCGATTCAGCCATCCGGCCAAACTAAAACGATGCCTTCGCAATAGTCTTATATATTCACAGCTAAATCTAACCGTCTATGTCCGGTGTAATGTTCATGCCTGTCAACATTGTTGAAGAATAACAAGACATTACGCAAATATAAGAGAACGAATAAATACAGAAGTGATGTTTGCAGTGTTTCTTTATAAAAAATCATACATGCTTGACTTGGGCGAAGTTAAATACTTCATCGACTACAGAAAAAAAATTCAGTTTGCCATCGCCTGCTGTCGCCCGCACCACTATAGCTTCTTGCGGCATTTTGAGGAATCAACAGGCAACAGTTGCGAAAGGTTCCACTAAAGAGGTACCACGTTCTGCTTGCAACGTACGTGGAGTAGGGAAAGCGGATCTATAAAGGTTGAAGTAGGGCGCCTCGATTCAAGCGCGTCTTCGCCGTACGGCACCATTGGCATCGAGACACCCGATTTGGAGCAGTGGAACGCCGGAAATTTAAAATTATTTAAGCAAACCTTTGGCCTCTTTACCTTTGCACTAGCGCGCGCAAGAGGAACAACATGAGAGGTGAGCGGGAAAGCGAAGGGAGGCATTTACTTGGCAAAAGTCAATAAAGACTCAATAAAGACTATCATCTTTTGACGACATTTGCAACGTAAGAAGCAGATACGCGGCCAATTTTTTTTTTGCAAACACCGCTGTCCCCAAGCTACAAATGCCGATAAATGTTTACGGGCCTAAAATAGCTAACCGAATATTTGTAAAAACATTTTACATGATTTTAGAAGCGCTTCAGTAACCCTTTAGGTCTATATTGCAGTCGCCGCTTTGTTGCCCCGCAACTCTAGTCTTTTTCCAAGTTTCCGCAATATCATCAACTTTAAGATTTCTGGGCTGCATAGGTTTCACTATTTATTTATTTATTTGTTTATTTATTACAATACTCTCAATGCCTCGAGGGCGTTGCAGAGAGGAGTGGGTCATACAAGTTTTTAAAAAGAGTTTGATATGGCCGTCTTGAATAATGAAGGTTCAGTGATGCTGGCGATCGAAGCGGGGAGGTGGTTCCATTCCGTCGCAGTTTTCGGTACAAATGAATTGAAGCACGAGTTTGTACGGCACGATGGCACTTCTACCTTGAATCTGTGGTCAATGCGTGGGGAAACTGCAAAAAGGTCGTGCTTGATGTCAGGGTTAGTAAAGTAAATTTTGTGAAAAAGGCACAACCGGGGTATTTTTCTTCTCACTGAAAGGTCAGGAAGATTTAAATGCATTTTAATTGAAGATACGCTGGACGTTCAAGAGTAGTTGCATACAGTACATCGGGCAGCACGGTTCTGAATAGATTCAACGGAGGTGGAAAGGAATAATAAATGCGGATCCCAGATAGAAGAGGCATATTCTAGTTTTGATCTGACGAGGGTTTTGTACAACAGTAGTTTTAAAGAAAGAGGGGCGAGAGAAAAGTTACGGTGCAGGAAGCCAAGCATGCGGTTAGCATTGCTGGTTACGTAATCAACATGCGTTTGCCACGAGAGGTTATTACTTATATGAACACCAAGATATTTGTACGTATTAACAGCGTCGAGAGAGCTATTTTTTAGTAGGTAAGGGTAGGAAATGCCGTTGTTGCGTTTAGGTGTTATTCTCATAGCTTTGCATTTACGCACATTCAGTATCATTACCCATCATCACACCAAGAGGAAACGCTGTTTAGGTCACTTTGAAGTACTGAGCAGTCATTAGGATTAGTTATTTCACGGTAAATTACACAATCATCTGCGAATGGTCGGATTGAGGAAGTGGTGTTGTTAGGTAGATCGTTAATGTATATTAGGAAAAGAAGGGGACCTTACACAGAGCCTTGTGGTACACCAGAAGATACAGGGCATGCAGGTGAATTGTAGTTAGTAGCAACGTACTGTGTTTGATTAAGCAGGAAGTTTTCAATCCATCTTAGTATGTTATATTCAATATTAAGTTTGCTTAATTTTAATAATAGAAGACGGTGCGAAACGGTATCAAAGGCTCTTTGGAAGTCGAGAAAGATACAGTCAACGAAAGAACCGCGGTCAGTAACAGAAAATAGGTCATTAGTAAACAGTAGGAGTTGCGTTTCACAGGAGTGATACTTCCTAAAGCCATGCTGATGTTTGTTGAAGAAGTTATTAGATTCAAGAAACGTTACAAGATGGGAATAGATGACATGCTCTAAAAGCTTACAAGGGATACTAGTCAGGGTGATTGGTCGGTAATTGGTGGGTTGTGTAGAGTTACCTTGCTTCGGTACTGGAGCCACTCTCCCCGCCTTCCAATCACCGGGTAGCATCGAACATTCCAGGGACTGAGTGAAGATTTTAGACAGTAATATTGATGAATACATAGCAGTATGTTTCAAAAACTGCGATGTGATTCCATCGATGCCAGGAGATGAGGATGTTTTCAAGTTTTGAATGAGCTTTGCTATACCTTCCCAATCGACAAAGACCGGGTCCATTGTAGGAAAGCACACATCGCTAAAAAGTTGGTGTATTGCAGTTAACGTCCTTCGAAAAAGACTGCAGGAAAACACTTTGTAATGCTATACAGCATTCATTGGCCGGCATAACATTTCCGCGGTCATCGCAAAGTGTGATCGCTTTTTCTTTGGATACATTGATTATCTCCCAAAATTTACGCGGGTTAGTTTGAAGTATCGAAGGAAGTGTGCTGGAAAAGAACAGATGTTTGGCCTCTTTCAAAGCTTGTTTGTATTCCGAAACCGTGGTGTTATAAAGAGACCATCTTTTGCTGTTGTTAGCTTTCAAGGCCTTCCTGTACAACCTCTTTTTTTTTATTGCGAAGCCTATTTAAGGCAGATGTAAACCACGGGGAGCGATAGGCACAACGGACGGTAAGGAGAGAGACAAATCTATCTATAAGCAATATTACCTTGTTTTTAAACATGATCCAGTTTTCATTGACAGAGCGTACAGAAAAACCGCGTAAATATGAATCAAGGAAAAGTAAAAGTTCGTTATTACAGAATCGAAGTCAGCCCTTTTGTAATCGCGTATGACCTTAGTACGGTGCGCGTGACGGCAAAGCTTGAAGTTAGCGATAAAATGCAGTATGCAGTGGTCGCTCAGTCCGGGTATATGTTCGATTGATGATATGCTTGCAGGCGTGGTAGTTAGAATCAAAACTAAGAGATTGGAAGAAATTCAAGTAACACGTGTCGGATGGCGCACTATCTGGGTTAGATTAAAGTCGGCACAAATGTTAATAAATGCAGTGCTTTCGGATGAGCGCGACACAGATAAGGTTTGGTCGCAACCCTAACAAATATCAGCGAAGTTGAAATCACCAAGCAGAAAAATCTGGGAAGCTGGATAGCGTACTTTTAGGTTGTTTGGAGCACCGTGTAGGGAATCACAAAACGTAGTAGGAGAATTGGGTGGGCGATAGCACTTGCATACAACGACATCCTGATGATCAATTCTAACACATGCGCACACAAGTTCAAGGGAGCAAACAATGGGTATAACATGAGATTGTATTTCATGCGAGACAGCTATCAAGACACCGCCACCCGTTCTTGATTGGCGGTCGGATCGGTAAAGTTGAAATTCCTTAGCACAGTGAAAAATTTCACAATTACAAATTTTACTCGACAACCATGTTTCGGTTAACACAACGATATCATCATTGCAGTCATCAATTATTGAAGATAAATCGTCGAGTTGGTTAATTACACTACGGATGTTAGTAAAAAGGAAAGAAATTCCATTCCTGGGACAAGGTTGGTTTTTAGAATGGGATTGCTATTGCGGGCTGCTGGCGTTACAAAGGGCGTTACAAAGGGATTATCTAAATTATCAAATTTAGAATTTAATAAGCGCAACAGGTATGTAATTTTCAGGAAAGTCATTTTGCGACAATGTGGTATTGTACAGCAAAAACAAAACTTACGCTAACAATTTCACAGGAAAAACAATTAAAGTACTGAGGATTAAGAACAAATGCAGTCCGGTTCACGTAAGATCGGTTTGGCATGTCTTGGAAAAGACTAAGCCGTCTTCAATGAGAAGCGCTATGATCTACGCGGTGTATGTCTGAGTGGAATAGCACCATAAAATATCGCCTAATATTTGTTGAAACCCAATATTTTAGATTTAAACGAAGTGATACTGGTTGTAAATATAATGCCACAATATGTTCTCATTTCTATTCAAGATTTTCAATTCTATATTTCCCCCGAATATTTTAATGAACGCCCCGTTCCACCGCATCTACGACTTATTGTTTCATATCTGTACTCGGAATTACAGTACTGGCGCTTTTCTGAGTTTCGTCACTTGCTCATTGTCACAGAATTTCAAGAGGTGCCTCGCAAAGCCACCACGCAAATTTTGCCGAAGTATCGCATTGCGTCTCCCTCTACTTGTAACCGGGACTGTTACAAGTAGAGGGAGAGGGATAAAGGCTTACAGTTTTTCACGGACAGGTTCGAAGTGGCGAATTACGTTGGCCGGCTCGTGTTGATTTGTGTCAAACTGGTAAGCGAAATTCCTGTAATTCCTTGTAAATCCAGTGGGTCCGACCATTGTTTTCTACGGTACGTAAAGGTGTTTACTCACATTGTCGACCGGGTCACTAGGAATGTTTTGTCTTACTGCGTAGATATTGCTTGTTTCTAATTTGTTTTACTTTCGGAGTACCATGTAGTGCGCGCGAATCAAAATTGAAATAATTAAAATTTGTTTTACTTTTAAGATTATGACATATATTGGGCTCATTAAAGAACGGGTGCTAGAAATTTAAGCCATGGTTCAGCGATTTCTGATTTATTACACCGACGAGATCCGAAAGTTCATATAGGACATTCTACGTTCTACGTCACATGTTCATACCTTTTCTGTCACTAATACAGCATGGACCAGTTTTATGAAAGTAAACAATACACATGATCCTTGTAGAGGCGTACAATATTTTTATTGCGTGCAGATTATTTAGGCTTGTGGAACTTTTGAGCGGAAAGCTACATGCCTGTACCATCAAACGAAAAGGTTCCAAATAACAATGCCCACCTCTATCCACCAACCAACTGAAACCTGCCCAACCAATGACCTTAGGACGTAATTTCCCTCCTTTTGCGCAAAAGAACGTGTGACTGGATTTGTCATTTGGTGTCAGTTATGTTTGCTGTCACACACATTATCACTGGAGCGGAATTTTTTTTAATTGGTATCCCAAATTTTTCGTTTAATAAACGATATTGTGCACAAACAGCGTTCATATTACTGAAAATGTAAGACGCCCGATAGGTGTACACCGACTGCAAAACAACCATGTGAAAACCAGGCAAGTCTGACGACATGTCCCATAATATGTGCTACCTATTTAACTGCCATTTACAGCTAAGCAATCATTCTAAAAGTAAAAAAGTAGAAATCATAGCTTCAACAAATACTTAAAATATTTCTTTTTTTACTTATTGTTGCTTACAACCCCAGTAAACAAATATTTTTTCACCTTTTGTTCACCCCACAACCACAATTCAAATACAATTTATTTCATAACCTGTCTGGCTTCTGGTTCGTAGTAAATAATATTTTGCAAGCCGTGATGTTCTGTTTTCGGTTAGTAAATGTTTTTACCCTATCACGCATTTAATAGAATATAGTATTTGGAGCTACTTGTGCGATACTTTCAACAAATATACAAAACCATACGCGCAGGTTTGCTCCTTTTATGGTCGTCGGGAGGTAGGATTGCGAAATATTAAGTTTATCTTTAGGCGCGGGTGTTTCTCGAACCGTTGATTTACACCCGAAACAAAGAAGATTATTGTAGGCTGATTACGTTTGTTCGGAACCCTCTCCATGTCAGAAGAGATAACACATGCGGCATAGGATAAAGGAATGGAACACGCACTTCCCTTGGCACACAGATGACACAGATAACAAGACCTGCGCAGCCGGGGGGTAAAGGCAAGACATAAACAAACCCAATGCATATGTCGCGGCATTACCCCCCCCCCCTCTAAGAGTGCATCGACCCGATGATAACATTAGCGGCAGTCTGAACAAATAAACGATAAAAGTCCCTCATCGTGAGTAGAAAGGTTTTAAGCGAGAACGTGGACGACTTCGGGTAGGGTGCGTCGTCGTGATGTGTCGGAATGACCATCGGGGATCACTTCGTAGGTAAGTTGGCCAACGCGTCGTAGAATCTGATAGGGTCCGAAATACCGTAGTTGAAGCTTCTCACTCATTCCGCGTAGTCGGATGGGAGTCCAACCCCACACACGATCCCCTGGGTGGTACTCGGCGTCTCGGCGTCCGAAGTTGTAGCACCCGGCATCCACCAGCTGCTGGTCTGTTGTACGAACTCGAGCAAGCTGGCGGGCCTCCTCCGCACGCTGAAGGTATCCTTGGATGTCGGCGTTGAGGTCGTCGTCTTCTACGTGCGGAAGCACGGCGTCAATCATCGTAGTCGGCCGACTTCCGTAGACAAGCTCGAACGGTGTCATCTGCGTAGTTTCTTAGATATGCGTGTTGTACGCAAACGTGACTTGTGGGAGCACTTCGCCCCAGGTCTTATGTTCACGATCCACGTACATGTACAGCATATGCGCAATCGTCTCGTTCAAATGTTCCGTTAGTCTGTTCGTTTGGGGGTGGTAGGCTGTCGTTCTTCGGTGATCCGTGTTGCCGTAGCGCAAGATTCCTTGCATCAGCTCGGAAGTAAAGGCCGTTCGGCGGTCCTTTCTTAGAACTTCCGACGCTCCATGTCGCAGCACAACATGACTTATGAAGAACTTTGCGATTTCTCTGGAAGTTGCCGTCGGAAGAGCAGCTGCCTCTGCGTAGCATATCATGTAGTCTGTCATTATGACAATCCACTTGTTCCCGAATCGTGACGTAGGGAACGGGCCCAAAAGGTCCATTCCAATCTGCTGGAAAGGCCCCGACGGGACGGCGATCGGCTGCAGAAGTCCGGCGGGTCTCGTCGGTGGTGTTTTTCGGCGCTGGCAGTCACGGCAGCTGCCGACGTAGTTGGTGACGTCAAATTTAAGGCGGGGCCAGTAGTACTTCACCTTGATTTTTCTAATAGCTGCGAGCTGTGCCGAGATGTTTGGAGGGCGGTTCGTCGTGGCAGGCTTCTAAAATGTCGTCACAAAGATTTGCCGGTATGGCAAGAAGGTAATTCGTTCTCGTTGAAGGGCTGAAATTTTTCTTTACGAGGACGGTGTTTCTGAGGCTGGATACTGGTAAGTTTCGTTTGAAGGTCCTAGGCACGGCGACGTTCTGTCCTTCCCGGTAGTCGCTAATGACGCGTAACTGGGGTCGGCACGAAGTTGGGTGGCTAGATCACGCTCCGTCAAGACTCCGAAGAACGCGCTGTCGGCTCCGAAGAACCCGCTGTCTTGAGGTGGTGGATCGACGGTGGCACGGGACAGACAGTCGGCGTCGGAGTGTTTCCTGCTGGATTTATGGACAATTGTAATGTAGAATTGCGGCAGGCGCCAGCTCCATCGCCCAGGGCGGCCAGAGACAACCTTCAAATTGGTGAGCCAACACAGCTCTTGGTGGTTTGTCACAACCTTGAATGGAGTACCATACACGTAATAGCGAAATTTTGAAATGACCCATATGATAGCCAGGCACTCTTTCTCGGAGGCAGAGTAGTTTTTATCCTCCTTCGACAGACCACGGCTGGCATAGGCGAATAACTTTTCGCAAGCGTTTTTCTTTTGGACGAGAACGGCAACCAAACCTATATGACTGGTGTTCGTGTGCATTTCGGTTTCGGCGTTTTCGTCGAAATGAGGAAGCACTGCCGGGCTTTGCAGACGTTCTTGCAGATCACAGAATGCCTTATCTTAGTCTTTTATTCAGCTAAAAGGCGTACTATCTTTCGAAAAGCGTGTGAGTGGCACTGCAATGCGTGCGACGTTTGCGACGAAGAGCCGGTAGTATGCGCACAGTCCGAGAAATCTGCGCACGCCCTTCTTGTCTTTCGGCCTCGGGAAGTTCTCAATGGCTTAATTTTTTGCGTGTCAGGCAGGACTCCTTTCTTTTGCCCTTGTTGTGACTTGGGCGCATGTGCCTCCGGATAGGTGTGTTGTGAATTAGTTGACACACACAAATGTTAATTGGGTGATGTATGTCATGAGCTTTTTCGGTGGTCCAGGTGGTCCAGATGGTCCAGATGGTCCAGGTGGTCCAGATGACCGACCGGGTGTCGTCCTGTTGGGTTAAGTTGAAGGCGATGGATTTGAGTGGTGCGTTGTGCCTGAAGAAGCTCCGGAACAGTACTTTGAGTACCCAATTCGGTAAGTGTGTGTCGGCGTAGAGGTGGGCAACTGAAGGGCCGTTTTGTAGACATTTTTAATATGTCATGTTTTCTCAAGTCGGCATGCTTGAGTGGAACATACGGCATCCCATAGGCAATCTGACTAACTAGCAGAGCTTGGATGAGCTTGCGGCATTCATTCTCACTTGGGCCTGAATGTTGGTGGCTTACAAGTTGAATCTGATGAGTAAGCTGGGCACGTGTTTTGTCGAGTTGAGATATAATGGCGGCACCAGAGCCATCACGGGATCGCGTGAATACGACGCGTGGAAATGGATGGCGTGAATACGTAAATAGACACATGTGCCACAGACGTATTTTGGAATTCCAAATTAGAAGTCATTAAGGGTTCCGGAGGTCTACCTCGTGTATGCTAGCGAAGCATCAGCACTGCAGACTTCTCCGCTTGAGAGCAAACAACCTCGTGGTATGATATACGTATTGATCGTGTTTATCGTTTGGTGTAGGGTGTCTTATCGGGTTCCGACTAACATTTGAGTTGTCCAAGGAGTGATGTCGTCGGTATAGAAAGCATGTAAAGGTCTGTGATGTGGTAGAGCTTTGCGGGTACATAAAGTACAGCAATATTAAAGAGGGATGAAATAACGGAGCCTTGGGGTGAGCCGCTCCCAGGGATGTAAAAGGGGGGGTCTAGTGCTGGCTGAATGGAAGTGTGTAAGTTCGGTTGAGGAGGAAAGCTTTAACGTAGCTGTACATCCGATCACCGCAGTCTGTAGCGCCAAGAGTGTCTACAATTGCAGAATGATAAACGTTATCGAATGCTCCCTTCACGTCGACAGTCATAATCATTTTTGATGGGTGCGACTCGGAATTTTGATTACTTGCTCTTTGAGTTGTAGCAGCCCGTCTTGAGTAGATAGTCCGGTACGAAAGCCAAACATTTTTTTGAAATACTGCCCGGTTGTTTCAAGATGCGTGTTGCGACTTTTATGAAGCAAGTGCCACAAACATTTGCCGACAGAATACGCAGGGCCGATAGTTCGGAGATTGATGAGTACCATGGGTTCGTGCGGCTTCTGGTTGAGGATGATATTCGATGTTTTCCACTGTTCAGGCTGAGTTTTGTTTTCAAACGTACATTGAAAAATTCAAAAAGGCTTGTAGGGTTCCGTCGTCAATATTTATTAGTAGTCGGTTACTTATTCGATCCTCTCCAGGGGCGCTGTTGCGTTGTAACATTTGTAGCACCTGATGAAGTTCTTCGATGGTGAACGAGTAGTCTAGCTATTTATTGTCATTTCCAGTGTAGTAGGTAGAATCATTTGATGCTTTACATTGGGATTCGTCGACAAAGGTCTTCTGTCGAACTGACTAGAGATTTTTTGGGTTACAAGTCTCAGGATTCTATCAGGCCATGAATTTGTTTGGAAGTAACGGTGCGCTTCTGTTCTTCGTCGATGAGATGGCGTAGCACATGCCATGTTTTCTTTGTGCTTAGCGAACCCTGAAGGCGGTTGCAGAAAGACGCCTAGTTCTGTTTCTGTAAGGTTTTGGAATAGCCTTGTGTAGAGATGCGTCGCTCATGGGCGACCCGGATCCTTCGAGCAGCTCTTTTTGAAGAGCGGGTGAGTCATGGCTCAGTAAAAGAGAGCGGCGGTTCTTTTGGGGAGAGAGAGCTCCTTTTTGCCCGCTCAGTGGTTTGAGTCGAACGAGGCGAGCGGCAGCAGAGCAAACCATGAAGTAAAACCCAACTGAGTCGAAGAGTCGGGTCAAACGACCCAGCTCTCTGTGCCATCTATTGTCGGCGCAAAAGAGCAACTGCACTGACGGGGCATCGGGGGGTAATTTTCAAAATTCCCCCTGAGCCTCCTATCGTGTGATCAGACCATACTAGTCAGTCAAAGCTTATCTTTTGAGGCGTTATTCGGCTCTTTAGCTCAGTTATGCAAAATTCCTTCAGACCCTCCTTTTCTAGGTGCAGAAAGTCCGAGGCAGCAGAGACGGATCTTTTGGGCCGTTCTTCGGATCTTACCCGCTCTTTTAAAGAGCCGCTCTTCGCGGAGCCGGTATTATGAGGCCAACTTTGGGAACAGTGGTTGAGAGACCGCGCCGCGGCTGCTGTGAATGACAGATCGGGAAGTCGCAATGGCACCAGTGAACGAACTGCATCTGCATTTTCAAAATAATAGCAAAATAAACTCCTGTGACAATACCACTCACCACCGTTAGATTCGTGGTCCCAGTCAGGAACAAGCTGGATCTTCTGAGACGCTCAGTTTAACGGCGATTCTCGGCTTCCAGCAATCCTTTGGCAGAGCAGCGCTCCAAAGAACCGCCGCTCGACGGCTGCTCGCTCGAACAGAGAACCGTGCTGAACATGGCTCTGGAAGAATCGTGTCGACACGTTCTGGTAGAGTTAGAAGAGAATTGTCGGCCGACCCAGCCGGGCCTGGTGTGCATCTTTCTTGTCATCTATTATCGGTGCAGAAAAGCAGGATCGTCTGGCTTCGAATAGACTGTACAAAGTGTTGTTCACAAACCACAGTTTACATTTCATGTATTAAAATTACTTTCGAGGACCCTGTTTTCCAGAAACATTTTTTTTTCTGGCGTCACAGCTCACTAGTAGAGAGCATGTTTGTGAGCTAATAAAGTTGACGAAAAGAATGCCCTTTTTCTTTATATGTCGACTGAGAGTTATCTTGAAATACCACTGACACATAGCAACTTTTGTAACATTGGCTCCGCCAATTATTATCTGTACAAATAAGCCGGATGTTGTCACAAAACAAATGTCTGAATGTCAATAACGTTAGATTTCGGATTACGCATGCTTAACACAGGTCACAGACCTAAATGAACCGCTAAACTGTTCAAACAAACCGGTTGAGTTCATTGAACTGAGCCGTTCTGAGTCACTCGCTCAATTAAGCCGTTGTGCCAATCTTTATTCCTGTGCATGTTGGTTTAGGAGAGTAATACGTTGCCTTAGGCGTTTATTTTGCTTTTCGTTACGTCACTGCCTAGTAAGACGGTCTTGATTATCAAATGACGAGATGCGGGTCTGCTACCAGGTGTTCGTTGCGAATGCTATTGTTGTCGTCTGCTTCCGCAGTCGTCGTTCCAGTTCATCAATCATGCGAAGAGAATGTCTTGCGGGGAAGGGAAAGGTGAGTTTTCTTCGCGGAACTTTTCCCAGTCGGTGCTCCGAGCTTCCACGATTCATATTGGTTTACTTTGGTAAATTAGTTTGATGGATATAAGGTCATGATCACTGCCCAAACGATTGGCTTGTCACCTACACTGTATTAAAATGCAGTTGCTTGTAAAAGTGAGGTGCGGAATAGGGCCACCTGTTTTCCTAATTCAAAACGGGTGCGTTGAGTAAGGTCGTTTTGGAGACACAGTCTATGATCAGTGGTCGTAGATAGCTTTCTGTAAGCGCGTGCCTTTCTTGGAATTTTGGTGGTATCCCCAATTTCATATTTGGTACTGTGAAGTCCCCAAACTATCACAAGGGGGGCGTATCGGGCAGCAGTAAGAGTATTCTGCATACGGGTGTTGACGTCGTTGAGTTGGTTCGTGGGTGAGCTATACACGCTGAGAATGAATACCGAAGTAGAATTTGTTTGTTTTATTAGAATTCTACAAACGTGTTGGGAGTATAAGAGGAAAGGATATGAGTTAACAGTGGGAGCTGCGCTTGTACAAAGTAGCCATCCGGTGGTAGGGGTGAGTTGTGAAAGCTTGGTAGCCACTCAGTTTATTTTGCGGGACATTCGTTTCTTGAAGGGTGACTACGTCTGCAGGATCAGATGTGATGAAAAGATGTAGGTGACGTTTCATGCTTCTGACAGATAGCCGATTTCATTGAACGGTGTGCAATGGGTAGGTGGGTTGTGTTTTCATCGGTGGCGAGGTGTTGTACCGGTGTCCTTGAAAGTCTGCGTTTGTTGGGTTGTGTGTGCTGGTGGAAATACGAGCTTGGCTTTTTTGGTATCAGCACGGCTGGAGAGGATTCAGGTTGGTCCAGAACAGGCTGTGCATCCATGTATTCGTGTTCGTGGTTGGGTACGGATACGGTCGAGTGTATAGGGGCTACAGCTTGGTGTGTGATGTTTCTAAGTGGGGTCACGGTGGCCTTAAACTTGAGTTCAATCTCGGTCCCGAGGTACGTTACGAGGTTAGCAACCTGCTTGGCGAGGTGGTTGTGCTGCTTCAGGAGTTATATGTGCTGTGCATAGACATACTCGAGTGTAAGTTGTGTTGACTGTGATTGGCGGTTGGTGGGAGCGGAGAGGGTGCCATGGGGGAAAGGGTGAAACGGTGGAAGAGGTGGAAAGAACACCTGAGCAGCTCTTCTGGTGGTGGGGCACTGGCAGGCTTGTATTTGGTATAGTAGGGGAGATGTCCTTGTCCAGTGACGCAGTCGAAGTGGGCGAGTTTTTCAGAGAAGTTTGATCAGTGGGATACTGAGAGGGTGGTGTTTGGTATAGCAATGGAGCTCTCCTTGTCCAGTGGCACAGTCAAAGTGCGCAGTCGAAGTTTGATCAGAAGTGCGAGTCGGGGCCTAATGCACGGGCGTGCTTGTTGTGGACCCTCTCTGTTGGCAGTTCAATGGGGACCGTGGCAAAGTTTGCATTTTGGGGGAAAATGGGGAGTATCAGAGGGGCTCACGTTTGCACAGTGTCTGCAGAGGGTCCCCAGGCAGCACAGAGCTATTCGGCCTTACTCAAGCCGGTGTACTTTGGCCGGTGATTTTCTGCCCGGGCTTTCTCCGGCAAGCATGTTCGGCCCGTGTAAGAATGTGGGCCTTTTGGCCGTATACGGCCGTACTCCCATCACTGTCCAACGGCCAGTGTCCGTCGGCCAGTCGACCGGCTTATGTTTATACGGCCAGATTCCAGCCGCAGGGGTCCGGCCATCCCAAAGCCACCCGTGTGCGGACGAAGTACGGCCACCGGAGGACAGCCGAGATGCGGTCGTCGGACTCCTGCCAGGCTAAAGCTGCCGAACATTCGGCCGTGCTACGGCTATTGAAGTTCAGCCACAGTATGTAACTGTACTGAGGACGGTGAACGACCACTGAATGCAGCGCAAGCAGATGACTCAATCGCGCTGTCCAGCAGTACAAACCCACCATTTTGGGTCCACTGCACCCAAGTGAGCTCGCGCGCAACCACCAGCCGTCCAGCCTTCAGCGCAGCCTGGCTTAATTATCAGCGTCAGTTTATAAAAATTAATTTTTTCAACAGGGCTCACAAATGGTCGTTCCTTTAAATGCTGTGCCTCTTTTACTGTCGAATAAAGCAAATATTCATTTCTTTGCACAGCTGGAATAGATTTATGGTCGAGGCCCTGATATCTTCTGTGGGGCCGCTTACCTGTAATAAACAAGGAAGGGGGGGCGGAAGGCGCATACTTTAGAGGGTTGAATTTCACAGAGATGAAATGACGCTTTAAGGCAATTTCTGTTAAAATAATATTTCCATGATCTGACTAAATCAACTATTTTTAGAACAGCTGCTTGACCTGTTTTTTTGTATATAAAAGCGGTGCGAATGCCTATACGAAGCGGTTCGCTACTCTGGAAAACACTCAGCAGCATTCAATATAATTTACTTCACAAAAAAAGTATGTCCAGTATTTGCAAATTTTTCTTGCAAAGACATTTTCTACTCGATCAACTTTTGTGATGATCTTTCACAGGGCTGATCCTAGAAGAGATCAAAGAAGTACTTTCAGTTTTAATATAAATTTTATGTTACTTTCATGGGTTACGTGCACACTTCTAATAGTCCAAAAGAACTTAATTCTCCTCTAAAGTCGTACTACGGTAAGAAAATTCTAGACGTGTAGCGAATGACCCCCTTCTTCAGATGGCTGCAGTTGTATCCCTCTGTGTTCACGCAAGGAAAGGCGTAAGACAAGAGTTTCATATTTTCTTTAAAACAAATAACTTAGCAATTGTAGTATTCATACAGCAAACCTTGCATACTGCCGCGAAAAAATCAATAAATATTTCATTGGTGAAGGTTGAATGCGTAGGATTCTCAACCCGTCCGAGGCGAAATTGCGGCTCCGCAAGTTTGTTTATTTAGTTATTTGTTTATATATTGATATGTTCAGTTTTTTTATTTATTTGATAAATGCTTGCCCTTGCATGCATTACAGCAGGGGAATACACAAAAGCATCAAATATGAGACCAAATAACAAAACGTTTCTACAAAGCGCGGTGAAAATTGTCATTATAAACAGTGCATAAAATCATACGTGGAAGATAATTACACTCTCATCTTGATCTAAAATAAAATCAATCGCGCAAGGCGTCACCCTAAAGGAAACATAATAATTTGCTTCAGGCTACCGATCCCAATTTGGGATATGTAGAATGGCGCTTGGATATAATTCTCCCCTTGTATTCCAGTTTTTCAAATGAAAGATATTACGAAAAAATGTCAACCTCAGGTTTCATCTATGATCTATCCCGTCGTATTATGTTTGCTTTTACTTTCCCCCATCCTAGTTGACAGTGCGAATACCTAATACGAAGAGCACTGCCCTATTCTGTAGTTTCGAGCGCATCAACCAGCTGTAGGGATCCAATAAAACACCTGCGTACTCCTTCATTGAGCGCACATGAGTGAAATACGGTTGTCTTTTCAGTTAGATGGAGGTTCACTGAAATTTCGTCTCAGAAAGCAAAAACATATGCAGCCGTAACTTTTATGGTGTGAACCTGCCTATTTCTCTAACGAACTCGTTAAATAAACTCATCGTTATTTATATTACCCGGCCGTTCTTAAAGCAGTGTAATTACTGTATACGCATTCAATTGGAATGAAGGTTTTCTTGTAAAGTTGACGTTCACACTTTTTAAGATTCAATGACTTTTCTGAATCAGCACACCAGCATGTTATTATTTGAATCATGCTGCAAGTATTCGGAATCACGTTCATTCGCTATAGTTCTATAAATTACACATTCATTCGCGAACATTTTTAACAAAGATTTGAGGCCACACAAACAAAAGAGGGTCCGCAACTGAGCCTTGGGGATTGCTGAGATCGTGGGAACACATCCGGACGAACAACCATTGAGAGCGACCAATGCTGTCTTCGAGAGATATACTCGGCTATCCATGCAATAACCGATTCATTGAGTTTATTGCCCGCAATGTACTAGCAAGAATGTGATATGAAACACCGTCAAATGCTTTTTTGGCGCAAAAAATAGTCAGCTACTTTAAGCTTATCTATTGCTAGAGCCAAATCGTGCGTGAACTGAACAAGCTGCGTTGAGCAAGAAAAACCCGACGAAATCCGTGTTTGCTAGGATGCTGGCGATTATGTTTAACCAAATGAGTCATATCCCAAGTGTAGCTAATCTCAATTTCAAACGCCGCAACTAAATTAACATCGAGGCTTCGTCATTCACAAGGCTCTGTTGTTATGGCAAGTTCAAAATAACATTGTTTCTAAATAGGCAGTCATAAAATCCCATGAAGTAACATAGTGGCGGCCACGAAGTTGAGCCTACCAATGCACGAGATTAGCCTGTTCTACGTTTATCACAAACAATGTAGTGCACGTTGTTTTTCGCAGTATTATTGTGAGAAGAATAGCCGGAAACTTGCGCTTTTGCGCGCCCTTTTGCTTGCGCGCCCTTGACATGGCACAGCTTGAGCTCCTGCGTGGTGGCCGCTTGCTCGAATCCCTTTAAGGACACTTATTTTGGTGAAGCACCACCATCTCGGGTCGGACATCGCTGCCGGGTCGATGTCTCCAATGGTCTCCATTTCTTGAGGGGGCGAATAGCCTCGAAGCTGACGGGCGAGGCGTTGTAGCGGGTATGACTGGCGAGGCCTAGCTCACCCGTCGCTGTGGCACAGTCTTCTTGTGGTAATAAGGCATTTCTATGGCCTAAAAGGTTCCCTGGTAACGTCCAGTGAGTCCTTGCACCTTGCCCGTTCACCTAGAACACTCATTACTGTTTGACAAACGTAGTTCGTTCATTTAAAACGCAGAAACACCCATCGAATGAAAAGCGTGTCTGCGCCATTCGACTCCCTAACGGCTCTTTCTTAACCCAGGGAAAAACCGGTCCTACATGGCTCTTCTTCCAAGCACGTCTGTGCAAGAATTTCGGCGCCCAGACGCCCGCCGTTGTCCGCTTAATGACGTATAACCTCTTGAACACCGGTTGCGAAAATTCTGCGGCCGTTCGCTTGCCATAATTCGGCCGAGGACCGCTAACCAAATGAAAAACGTGCATTCTGAGGCCGTAAGTCGGCCGGTCTCCTTTATAACACCGGCTGCCGGAAGAAAACGAATATTCTTTAGCCGGATGCGCGGTTCATCGTTGAAAGAGCGGATGCGCGGCAGCCGCATTACGGCCGGTCTCCTTTCGAACACAAAACTGCCACAAGAATAAGGATATTCTGTGGCCGGTCGCGTGCCGTGCTTCGGCTGAACACCACTTCCCGAAGGAAAAACGGATGCCCTAACGCCGTACTCCGGCTGATTTCTTTCTCATCATCGGCAGCCGAAAGGCAACTGAATATCTGGCAGCCGGGCAGCTGCCGTTGTGCGTCTGAACACGGGCGGCCGGAGAAATACCGAAGCGCTGGTTGCCGAATGTTGGCCGTTCATCGTATGATCAGTGGCTGCCAGAACCTGGATGCTGGCCGGACATACCAGAAAGCGGCCATTGACGGGCGGTCTTGGGACACACTTTCTGTGCCGCCTGGGTCGCAAGGGGTGAACGGCACACATCTCTTCGGCGTCTAGTACACCCACAGTTGGTACAGACTCGCGTCATCCAGCGATTAGGACGGCACCTGACGAGCTAATATCCGAGTATGACATAGTATGGGAACCGATAGCCATGAAATGTTAGTGGAAACGACCTCGACTGGCCCATAAAGCCAGCGGGAACCAGGTTTGGTTCATTAGGGGCGCGAAGGTATTGGTCAGTCAGCGAATCAATTTCCTCGAAGACGCCATTATAACGCCTGGGCAGGTGCCCTGGGGTAGCCTTCATGTAGGCACAAACTTAGCATGTGGTGGGGAGGATGGTCAACGCTGTGAAACGGGATATTCGGTAGATAAGATCGATGTTCTTGGATCCGATGACTACCCTGTTCATTGTGTCTTGATTTATGATAGTGACCTAACGGATGAAGTCTGCGCGAGCGAAGCCGGTGGTGGCGACAAGGCTGTTGGTGACTTCAGGAGTGGTCTAGTTTTTGACTCACACATTGCCGGTCGGTCGTATTTCCGCGACGAACTTGTAGGCCGGTGTACGCATAGTAGGAAGTCTTGGCGCTAGCATAGGGGAGGCTTTCTACACCGTATTCGCTTGTTTGGCGGCTTTGCGTCGTGATCACTTCTGCTAGTAACCTAAATCAAAGGGGGAATGTCACCAGAAGTCGAAAGCGATGATGTGCGCACGAGAAAGGCACTGGGTTCTCTGTCTCGAGCGCGCCTCGCGCGTGGAACGCAAGCCACTGCTCTCTCTGACACCTTAGCTACTGTCCATTTCCTATCTTTTGAGTTTTAATTAATCGTCGGCAGCAATCTGCGGCTGTGCAGACGCAACAATCTGGCGACAAGGAAGACTGCGGACTCGCCGGCACTTGACCGGCAGGACACCGACGTTAAGAAAGAGAACGGCGTGGCAACGTGCGACTTCGGTCCGCTACCCGAATTTAGCGGCAGCTCCGGCTCGTGGAGCTCCTGGTATGGAAGGCTACAATCCTTCCTCGAAACAAATGACATCAAGGGCGCTTCCAAAAAGCACGCTCAGCTGCAACTCTGCACGCTCACCTGTAACATTGCCGCATGCTCGGCTTTGCGGTAACTTCGGCAGCGTCCTTTGTTAACAACTCTATCGATAATGCACGTTTCGATGGGGTTCTGCTACCTAAATGCTGTTATACGTGTTACCTTTCATTCGCATTCCGATCGACGTCAGCCGCGCGGCTGAGCAGTGAAATCAAGCTACGCGTACAAGAGTTGACCGACTAACGCGCATAAACAGCAAACAGCGGGGCCCATGAGACGTCGCAGGGGGAAGAAATGCCACCTATTGCGAATTCACCAAAGACCACTGAGGCTGCGAGGAACAATATGAAGAGTGCCATACATTGTACCCTTATCTAGTGACACTAGCAAAATGTAATCGACAAGTCCACCCATACGGCGATAGACGTTTTATACCCCCTCTATCACCATTTCTAGTGGTTTACGACACCTTCGCATAACATCCATTTTCGCAGGGCAGGCTGACGACAAATGTTAAGATGCCACGTATCTCATGGCCGGGGCTATGTCTCTCGCTTCTCGTTGTGGTTGTGGCGGCGTCCACACCCCCCCTGCTCATGCTCGGCTAGCTGAACGCGCGGTGGTGTCTTACCCTTCCATTGCTCCTAGAGCGACAGTGTTGCCGGTGTCTTCCTGGGCCGGCACTAGACAAGCACGCTTCCCCTTAAAGGGCTCCTGGAGCGACAGTGTGGCCGGTGTCTTAGTGGGCGTCGGCGAGTCTCGGTGGGCCGTGATTACGAGCAGCCCACAACCATCCAGGGAATGTGCATCAACCTCATCTTCAGTAACTTTAGTGTTAATCCAATACAACAGCCCTTGACGTTACGTTTCAAAGACCATAAGGCGGTCATAATCAAAGCGGAACGCCAACCGCCGCTTGATGTAAGCTACGTTGAATATGATGATGATAGTTCCTAAATAAAGACAAACTCATACCAAGTAAAACGTCTGTCTCTTTAATGCCTCTCCACTGTAAACCTCCAATTAAATTACACCATCTTCTAGCAGGGGAACCCTGAGTAGTATGCGAAGTACCCTTGGGGTCAACGCAATTTCCCATTTCGTAGTTCCGTAAGTGAAAAGTGTGGTAGTTACCATGGAAACCAAATGGTAAATAAAACGGTGGGTATGTACCTCAGCCTCACGGAAACGATGAACTGAAAACTAATGGGCACTTGAATAGACCCTATGCGTGCTTCGTATACTAATCAGGGTTCCCCTACGGGAAGATGGTTTTATTCTCATTGTTCTTGTTGCACCACTTTTTTCGCGAATACCGCTAAGCAAGGAATCGCACATCTACAGAGCATAACAAACGAAAATGCCTAAAAAAAATTCTGATGATTGATGATAATTTTGAAAGTTGTTTACTCTATTTGTCGCGTCTTTCAGAAAGGATCATACCGAAATTTATTCTTTACTGTGAAAAAGCCTTGCGTAGGACTTGGTTTTCTCTTAATTGCCTTACTGCAATGTAATAATGCCTACTTGTTTTTACTAAAACAATTTTAATTTCTGTTAACTTTTTTTACAAATGCTATTTACACGGCGTTAAAAGTGTACACGTCAACTTGTTCAGTTATACAGAATTGGCTGGCGCAGGTTTTTAACAATTCGTTTGTGGTGTACTCGGCCAAGAATTTTAATGCTCTAAAACTGACAGCGCGGCAAAAAACCTTGCCGAAAAGTTGCTCTCTCTTCAGTAACGTTGAGCGCGCCTATACAGAAGCAAAAAGACCCGAGTGTACTGTTCTCCACTGAAGTCAGATTGGCAGTTTGGGGGGAAGAGAGGAGGAAAGAAGGGGTGCGCAGGGTAAGGCATTGACGTGGCTGGGTGGGCAAAAGGCGGCCGCCTGCGGATATTTTCTGCCCACTGAAGAGATTCGGGATGATTTTTTTCAGTCCTATTCGCCTATTTTTCTAGCCTTTCCGGAGGCGACGCAACCTCTTGTGTGTGCAGCGGGGCCGATTCTCTAGCCGTGGACGAGTTCCAAAGCTGCCAACTCTGTGGCGCAGAGAGCGAAATACACAAGGCGAAGGACCCTCGCGTTCGAATTTGCAAAGCTTTCGCATACATAGTCGTCTACAGAGAACTGGAAATACCAAATAGCACACTTCGAAGTATCCATAATGCGAATTATTCAAGTTGAAATTAGCGAGCTTGCATTGTGTTTTTTTTAAGCCTCAGTGTCTGCTGCACTCTGCTCTGACATAACTGACAATTATCCCATTTTTGTTTCATTACATCGCTCAGATCCACTTCCCTGTAAATTCTTTTGTACTTCTGTTTTTCTCTAAACAAAAATTTACTTACAACCATTAACGGTACTGTCTGCTCTGGTGTTAATACCGGAATTGACCTTGTGAAGGCTCTTGATGAATTTTGTACATTGTTTTTGAATGCTGTATCGTTGAGCTCAACGACTGTCAAATGTAAAGAACAGTACAAACACTTACGCAGCACATGGATGACGAATGCTTTACTGAGCAGTTTACGCAAAAAAGGTTAACCTTTACGGAAAAGTAACGTCAACCTTTTAAACACTGCTTTATCCTAACGTTTAGTAAAAAAGTATACTAATACATTCAGTGATCTGATTAAGCTTGCTAAAAGACCATATTATACAACCGATTGAACAAAAGTACCCATAACCCTCAAAAACAAGAGAAACTATTCGGTGATTTTTTAAATAATGCGTCTTCGCGTAATAATTTTCTGGAAATAACTTTAACAGGGCAGACTTTCTTTAGCCATCCCACGTAGCTAACGCTTTCAGCAATTTTTTTCGCGCGTTATCAACCCCAAGCATTAACAAGGTAGACGTCAAAGACGCTGCGATCAAAAGACCAAACTGCGCGCTGGGTCAAATTCACAACTCAACCAGTCGAGAAAACTTTGCGATAAACCCATCCTCGCCGTTACACGGAGGAAACACTGGTTTATGTGCACCTCCGTCACTGCCATATGAAGTGTACTTAACGATTTGTAACGGAAAAATTACCAGTCCAGGTTTGGATAACATTTGGATGCGTCATTTGTAACTTGTTACTCATATCGTTTCGGAATCCTAAAGTATCATAAGTAATAATATTTTTAGGTTCGGAAATTTTTTTATAAAGACTTAGAGGGCCAAGGTTGTTCCAGTATTTGAGAAAGGTATCAAGGAGTTAGTAACAGCTATAGACCAATTTAAATCCTTTCCCATTTGAGCAAGGTCATGGAGCAGTTATTTGCTAAACTGTTAAATAATTACCTATCTAAGAAAACTTAACGTAATAGATATTTCAAAAGTTCGTTTTCGTGAGGGCAGTTCCACTAGCTTGGGTTTTCTAACCTCAACTGAATTTTTTAAACATCAATTGACTCTCGTAAATAGCTTAGGTCACTATTCTTAGACCTCACAAAATCTTTCGATAACACCAATCACAATATTTTATTCATGAAAATCCAAGTATACGTTGTAACCGGTCCATACCTTACTTTATTAAATTTACTTGGTTGAAAGAATACGTGGTTGCTGCAGGTGGCTGACTCTCCGAATCTAAAACTATTAACCAAAGTGTACCGTAGGATTCCATTCTCGGTCCCTTAATGTTTTTAATTAAATCGTAGAGCGAAAGCCACGGAGGGCGTTGAAAGAGAGAAAATTATTCCTTATATGGCCGGTGGCGGTGACCTGTGTTATCTTTCTGGTTGCGTAGTAAGTAGCCAAGTTTCAGCTCCATATAATTATTATCGGAAGTATGCACTGGCTGTATTTTTTTTAGTTATGAAGGTAGCCTTCTTTTTGTTATATGGGAGTGCTTGCGAAACATTTATAACTGTGGAGGCAAACAATCGAAATAGGAACATATAGGCGGTATTCATCGAAAAGTTTAACGGTCAATTTCTTTCGCTTGGCAACGCTGGAAACGGCGACAGACATGGGGCACCGCAGACCACCGCAGACACGGCGCGGCTTGGGTCCACTGCGGCCGCACGCCTAAGAAAAGAAAAATACCGGCGTGCGTCATCTGCTCCGTTCCAAGTCCGATCTAAACGGTCGCGTTAACAGAGATGTTATTAATCGCAATCACATTGAACTTGCAGCAATAATTTGCGTTCGGGGGTAACGTGAAACAGACATGTGTTTTCACAGTCGTGCTTAGCATGGACAAGTACCGCCATCCCGCGCAGCCCCGAAGTAACGAGTGACTTCGCACACGCACGGTTTAATGGAGGAGAAGGGGAGGGTCCTGATCTCCGGGCCGTGCGCAAAACGTTACCTAGCAACAGACGCTCGGCCACAGATATGGCGGCGCACACTTGGTTGCCTGCATGCATTCCACGCCATTAGAATACCGGCTATATGCGACTTACTTGCGTCGAAATGTAGAAGCAATATTGACTGAGAAAAAAACTTTAGGACGCGAGAAATATTTCGCTTTTGACAACAGATTTAGTGCGTTGAAGCCCAATACTATAATTGCCATATCACAACTAAATGAAATGCCTACTGACCGCGCGTGTCCATGGATCCTCAAAAAATGCGAACATCATAGTAATCCATAAAAAAAGGTAACGTAAAGGACTTAAAAGATTTTGGGCCGACTAGAATAGTGTCAGTCCATCTACAAGGTACTTACCAAGGTTATCGCTAACCGCATTTCTCTAACCTTAGATTAACTCCACTGTAGCAACACGCAGTGTTTCGTATAGGCTATGCAACCATTTACCATATGCCCATTATATATCAGGTTACAGAGAAAGGCAGGAATATACAGAACCCGTATATATACCCTCCTTAGAATATGGGGAAGCATTTGATTTGGTCGAAATCCTAGCACTCATGCAAGCGCCGCGCAATCGGGGTGAAAAGGCATTAAGTTAGAGTACTAGAGGACATTAAGAATGGTTCATAGCTACCGTACTCCTGCATAAAGAGAGGCCGTAAAATACCTATAAGGACGTGTGTCTGACAAGTAGACGCAATCTCTCTCGTTATTATTCGTGGAATTTTTATTAGAGGTAATAAGGATATTAGACTGGGAACAGGTAGGCGTAAGGATAAATGGAAAATATCTCAGTAACCACATATTTGCTAAGAACGTTGACTAGCCATGCAAACCGGGGGGACGATTTCTAAAGCAACATTATCGCAATGGAGAACAGTAGAATCGGGGGCCAGAAAATTATTATGCAAAAATTTAAAGTAACGCTAAATAGCCTCGGGGAGCACAGTTGTTCCAGCTAGGAGGCGAGGCATTGGAAGTGGTAAGCGAAGATGTCTACTTAGGCGATGTAGTGAACCCAGATTGTAACCACGAGACAGAGAAATGTAGAAGTAAATAACGTGGTGGAGTTCATTCGGGAGGCAATGTCCCATTATGAACGGCAGCATACCATTGTCTCTGGGGAAGAAAGTGCATCTTGGCTGCATCATACCTACGCCCACCTAAGGGGCAGAACCGTGGAGGATCTCTAAAACGGTTTTAGGTACATTCAGGACGACTGAGGCACAAGAAGAGAGCGCACTAGGCCAGGGAGCAAACGCGTGTTAATATCACATTAGGAGAAATTTAGAAGAAATATCTGTAGCAGGGCAAGTAATACAAAGGCATGATAACTGTAGTGATAAAGAGAAACAGAGAGAATCTCCATAGATGACAAGCGTGGCAGGGGGGAAGAAAGCTAGATGGCGAGATCAGATCAATAAATTGGCGGGAATAAATTGGTCGCAGTTAGCACAGAACTGCGATAATGGCATATATTTGGGACAGCTTTTTTGCTCTGTAGTGTGCTTAGACAGGTTGATGATGACTCAAACGCACCGTCCATATTCCGTAAAGTGTGCGTGCTGAGAAGAAACGAGAAATAGTTTTTTATCAGGTGATTTCAAATTACGCCATTGCTGAAAATTTAAGTATTCAATTCCTTTTCCCATATACACAGCAGCTTTTCATGACAAGAGCCTTCTGTTTATCGCAGCCTGTAACTGTTTGAGCTACCAAGTTTTGTGAAAAGGAGCCAGTACTTCTGTTTGGCGTGCATTTACACTTAAATCGCCGGGCATTTCTTCTGCAGGAATTTCTGTGTGTGTTTTTGTTTTGTTTGGTCGGTTCTCCTTATCTACAAGCATTTACCTGGTTAATCGCATTCTTTTCTAGAAAACATTCTTCTTACGTTTTGACTCCCACTTTTCATCAGTTGCCACAATGGGACGCAAATGTGCTTTTGCGAGATCACAGATGACTTAGGATCCAAACTTTTCTTGATTTAACGGGCGCGTAAACTATACCTCAAAGACGGCTTGATGCATTCTGTAACCAGGGGCAGCTCTATTTATCTGACAATTCACTTGACACACACACTGACTGACGTCGACGATAGTGTCGTGGAAGCAGTGTGTCGAGCAAAGTTAGTGACTAGATTCAATATTTTTCCTCATCTCACCTTCGCCTTGCATTCACCCTCACAGAGCACAAAGCATCAGGATTTTTTATATAGGCAGCCTGTGCTTTTAGTGCATTTTAGTTTAGCTTTAAAGGTGACTATGGTCGCTGTGGACCCATTGTGACTATCCTCTACCATTCTTACGTAATGTTCGTCTACACCCTGATTCTTCAACGCCTCTCGGACCGGTGGGACGTCGACCTAGCCAAATTCTTCCTGATATTGTTTGAATGCTATGTATAAGGCTTGAGTATACTCAGGGCATGCCTCGAATCTCCTGATATACCATACGAATCTGGTTGATTGTAGAGTAGCCTTTACGAAACCCGGTTCGTTCGATAGGTTTTACTGAAATCTGAGGTTGCAGACATTATGTTCGCGATTACTATGGTAAGTACGTTTAAAACTACTGACACTTAATCTGATCGGCATGTAAATTTGCAATCCTCCATGTCACCTTTCTATGAGTAGGATTTCAATACAATCGCGATCTTTGGGCATTGCGTTTAAGTGTGAAGTGTCCAAATGAAGTAATCTGGCTTCAAACACTAAATCTGGCATCACAATGGAAATCATGCCGGTGTCCTAATGTTTTATTCTCAATTATGGGAATGTTGTTTCCACCTTTCGACTCAACTAAGTCGCATATTTCTTCATATTTTGTTTGATTGCGTGAACAGTTTAAAAAATGTTTTTCCGAGATTCGTCTTTATACAAACTCGGCCTTTAAGAAACGAACATTGCAGCAATCGCATGCAGGCCCCATCAGATATCAAGTACTCATTCTCCTCTCATACGAAATTTATTACAAAAGTCTCTGTAAGAGCATGTTTTCGAGTGAGGAGTTAGGCTGCTGCTGTGGAAAATAAAAAGCTTAATGTCGCCGGACTGAACCAAAGACATAGACATGACCATAAATGCGAATACACGCAATATTAAAAACTAGACCTGATGTAGTTGGAAAGAGTAACTAGAAAAAGTCCCCGTTAAAAAAGTGCCGCATCACATGCAGGTGTGAATATAGCCTTGGCAGGAAGGTGGTTGGATGGCCTTTCTTGCTGAGAGGGTTGGGCGAAAACATGGCTTCATAGCCCGTATGCGTATTAGGGAGACAGGGCTCATTGCATTCCGAAGCATGATAATCTTTGCAGTCTTCAAGACCAGCAGAATATGGCTTGTCGTGGAGGGCACCTGCATCTTGTTGCAGCTATCTCCTCCACAATTACCAGAATTGTTCTTGTCTCTGCACTCGTGTATTTTCTGCTCGGCACGTCGTGTCGAATCCATGGCGTCCGCAAGCCCAAAAAGAAGATCTTGTATGGTTGTGGTTCTCGTGTGCTGCCGCGGCAATCGAGAACTACAAAGGAAACTTGCACTGCGTACACCCATCGTGCAACGTTTATTTCAATTATGGGCCCATTCGTAGGTGGTGTTCATTCTCTAGGTGTATACGCAGGGCCTATAGTGGGGGCTCGACAACGCTCGCAGGTAATAAGACGCTAAGTAAATCCATTCAATTAAAAGAGGCGTGCGTGAAGGATGCACGTTGTCTCCTCTTCTTTTTTGTGTATATATTGAAGCGTTATGCGTAGGTATAGTTCGTAGTGAAAGCGTCGACGGCTTTCGCCTACAGCGTGCTTTCTTTAATTTACAAAGGAGATATTTCCGTGAAGTGGTTTTACCATTCCTGTTTTTACAAGCCCGCTTCAATCTTGATTACTTGTCCAGTGTGACGCGACAAATCCTCTTTCCAAGACCTCGCCAATATTTTATTACATCTGCCATTGCATAGATCAATGTACCGTGCAGGGCCAGGCCAGGATGTGCTGAAGCGTGTCAAATGAATGGCGGTACCATCATGGGTGAAGACATTTTTCGGTCTGGAAGACATTTTGTACCTTCCAGTTGGCGTTCATTGTTATCCGTGCAAGAAACCCGAGTCGATCAAACATGTGTTTTTAGAGTGTTGGGATGAGGTATTTTTCTGGGACGTGATTCAGTACACATTAAAGAAACATTTCGCCCTAGATGCCCACGGTATTAGATTTTTGCCCGTAGAAAGTGAGGATGGTGCACCATACGACCTCTTCATGCTTCTTGCCTTGCACGGAATTTGGAAGTCGCGTATGCCCATACGCCATGTGATATTGATGCCAAACGCTCTAATGGGTATTTTTCTGGGTCCATTCTGTTGATTATTGATGTATGGACGGCTAAGCTTGAGCCTCCAGAATTGTTGCCTGCGAAGAAAACATTAAGAAGCATGTAACGATTTCCGCTGCTTTCGGCAACACAAGTGTCTGCTATCAGTTTTATCAATGTGTTTTGTGGTGGGCGTGTGTATTGTTGAAGTAAGGCAATAAAGAAAAAAAAATGCGGTCGTAGCACAGTGGGTAGGACGACTGACAGTAACTCTTACTAGCGTAAGAGCGGCACTTGGCTTCCGGGATCTGTGGGCTTAGAGGACAAAGCAACCATACATTGGCCAAGCATGCTAGCATAGACGCCAGGCACACAACAGTGAGCTCCACAACTCGGCATAAAAATTTGTTAATACTATGTTTTGAAGTGCCAATTTTTAATTTATTATATATAAGGTGGTCGGTGTCTTGGGTAATTTTTTCCTAAATACTTATCGTTCATTTTTTTCTAAGTCTGCAAAAGCAGGCCTCCTTTACTCTCCGCCGGGTTCACCAAAGCTCCTAATCCCAAAGCAAGTTTCTACAATGGCCGTGTCATCGACATGATTGTGATAATTTATGAGAAGCATAAGAAGGGAATATTTTTTTTGGAGGGAATACCACTTGGGGACAGATGTCTAGGCGAACAACTTCGTCGCTGCATTAAAATAGATATTTCGTAAAAGACAAGAGAGGATGTACAAAGGGAGGCCAATACATCAGAGGAGGTGGGTTATTCTCAAACAAGGCTACGCGTCAGAAGGTTTAGCTTCAACGGGAGCATCTAGAGTTGCTGCTAGTGCTTGAAAATATTACAATTTATGCACCTGACGATAATTAGAGTTAGGACAGATGAGCCTGCGGTGTGAGCAGTGCAAATGCTCTCCACCACGCAGGGTCATTGCAGTTTTCAACGACAGTAGAGGAGATATTTGCGCTTACTATCATAGGTTGAAATTATCGATTTAGGTCTTTGGTGAGAAAGACGTAAGTGGGCCTTTGCAATTATTTTCTGATACTCCGGAACGAAGTAATGAGCGCTGTTGGACGCATGGTTACTGAAAAATATTTTATGACAAAAAAAGATGAACTCGCGGTACAACAAATCTTTCAGTACACTGCCCAAAGCTGTCGACAAAAATTTAGTGGTTTGGCACCAGAGGGCACGGAAAATTGATGCCCGCTGCCAATTCTACTAGCGACATATTTTTGCAGATGGATAGATATCCCCAGTGTTGAAAAAAAAACTGATGAGGACCCCAAGGTAGAATTATCAATAAACAAATGTCAGTAATTCTGGAAAAACCTGTTGAAATATTAGGCATCTATTTGGAATATGGAGGCGACATTGGTAGCTGCCCCAAGTTTGGTAGAGCGGTAACGAGGACGAAGCGTTTGCTTTCGGATGGCAGGTGACGCTGAGTAACAAGTCAATACTGATTACCGGGCCAATGTTTTCTTGAAAAAGAAGAAAATATAAACAGAAACATGATTTTTAATATTAAAACCAGATATACAATGTTGCATAATTCTAAAAACGCGTATAAATTTTGGGAAGGTGTCAAGCGCGGACACTTCTGATAGGCGTCACAAGTGGAACAGAAAAAAAAAGAAGCATCTTGCGCACTACACTCCGGAGCTGTTTTTAAGAATGTCAAATTCCTAGAGACTCATGGAAAAATTCCAGTCGTAGAATCGGTCAAAGGAAAATGTCTTCCATCTGCTAATAAATTGCTGGTTGTTCAGAAGCATTCATGATAAAAGAAGATGAGTGTACTGATGGGACGGCCTTTGAAATTCGGTGATCGTGCATACTGACTCCGTTTATGCCGTAACTTTCTACGACGAATTAACTGGGTCATTCTGCTAAACAAAAGCTTTTTATACATTCTAATGGCAGACATCTTAGTAAAAACTCAGTTTGTTTGATGAAAACTCAACTCAAAATGCATGCGAGATTCCCTGGGCGACTGATAAACTGTGGGGCTTGACCTGCCAAATCTTTCTCTTCGCTATCAGACTGGAGGTAGTGTAAGGCTCAGGGTTAGTTATGACCAGCTGAGTATATTTAACGTACCGGGTTATACGTCTGCAGGATTCATAGAAAACAATAAAACAAAGAAAAATTACGAATTCTAATCATAAATTCATCCAACCCTGTCCAGCGAAGAGAGTCAAAGAACAAGAAAGTGTCAAGCGAGTGAAAATTCTCTTAAGTCACTCCAAAGTTTGTCGTGGTCAATTACAAGGATGACTCTGCATTTCATGTAACGTGGAACGATTTCTTCTTGGAAACGTTTGGCCGGTTTGACGTTTCAAATTGTCGAAACTTTACGTTAAAAGGAATTGCAGCTGTTCTTAGGACGCACTCTTTTCACAAACGGCGCAGAACTCAAGAGGAAAAACATTGATGTAAAATTTAAAATTCACACTTTTTCTGGCAGTTTTCCTCCGTGTGCAGAATATTCTTAAAGACGCATTTGTTGTTACACACGACGCAAAACTCCGAGGTTTAAAAAAACTTGAAAAAGTGCCTACTTCTTTCTTGGGAGTTTTCTTAATATTCTAATAGAATACGTTGTTTCTTATACCTCCAAACAATGACAACCCGCAACTTTACAACGAAGATTTTCTGGGAAATATTTGTCTCAAGAATCCCCTCCCTTAAAAGCATGCTCAACTCCTTATGTATTTCCAAAAAGCAGATTAGTAAAACCGAACAATCTAAAACAAAGTATGTGCCATTGAATGAACACGTGGTTTGCGCGAAAAAGACACCACACACAGGAAGAAAGGAACGATCGCCTCAGGTCGTAGCTTACGTCCATAGAACATCCCATAACCTTAAAAAGGTTGTCAACAAGTACGGGATAAAATGGTATTTTCGGCCCCTTTGAAACTTGCAGGAATGTGCTCACGCATCGCAAAAGGAAACAATAAACGTGAAGGTTGCGGTAAGAAACACGCCAGCCCTTACGTGGACTACAAAGTGGGTGTGGTAAATCAAATACCATTGAAGCGCGGCAAAAACTATTTGGAGCAGAGCGGACGCTGTATCAATTACCGTATGCGAGAGCATGACCTCTCCGTCAAAAACAAAACTAATCGCCACTTGCCCGCTCACTGTCTGGCCTGTAGGAGTGGCGAGTGTGAACCACTGCTAAAACAAGTTAGGATTCTGCACAGGTCAAGGGATGCGAAGGCACGGGAAATGTTAGAAGCCTACCACATAAGAAAGAAGGGAGAAGGATGCGTGAGGGATGCATGGATGTTTCTTCATAAACCAGAGATTGTGGTTCTTGACAAGTGTCTGTAGCATTTTCATAGAGCTGCTTGAAATAAAGTTCAGTTGAGAGTTTGCTCTCGTCTCGTCCGTCCTGTGTGTGGTGTCTTTTTCGCGCAAAGGCCGTGTTTATTCACCATGATGCACCAACTCGCCCAACAACAAGTTCTAAGAATGTACTGGTGGAGTTGCGACAGACGGTGGCGGTAATTGCATGTCGGCGTGACCGTAAACCACCCGCTAACATTGTTATTTCGTTTCAACCGAGAATTCTTTGGAGCTGCAGTGTTTCCTTATCAGTATGTGTTTGAAGAGCTTCAGCACACACTTGTGGAACCCACGTTCTGTTTCTAGAACGCAGCCGTTTATGGTGTAGTTCCATAAGACATGTAGGGGTACATAGAATAACACAGGACGACCTTAAGAAGGTACGGGCTCCATAAGCGCCAGCCTGTTCACCGTCAAGTCGATGATGGCGCCACACTCAGTTAGAAAATAGACACCAATAATGGCATGCCTTGAGACCTTCTCCTGCATGACAAATTTAGTGGACGTACCTCACTGTTACGTTCGACGTAAGCTATGCATAGGCAAATTGGCTTCACCGTGTTTCCCCCGGTGGTGCGTATGTCGGGACAATCCGGTTGCCTCGTCACGTTCCGCCAGCAACGAAAGACGTGTCCACTTACCAAAGAGTAGTGCGCTACAGTATGGACGAGCACCTTCAAGTTATCATTGTCGATAACGCCATCAAGATGATTCGATATATCCCGGTTTTTCTGATGGCTATCGGCAGCTGAAACCAGGCATTGCGGCGACTGTGGATTCTCTTCGCTAGTGTCGGCACGAGGAAGACCACCTCCAGGCGTTGCCGGAATTTGTTTTCCCGTTGCCAAAGCAGCGACAGTCATTACGAAGAGGCGAGGCAAGGCGACGTGGAGATGGCAGATGGGGACCCCGATCTGGCGGATGACGCGGTGGTGACAGCAAGCGGACAAGGTATTTTCAATATTTTCAGGTTTCTGACCATAGTTTGGACACGGGTCGTCGTCACAGATCTCCCGAAACGCCAAGAAGAATGTAAAAGCATCTGCGGTTAACGTGGTCCGCTTTGCCACAGTGGAAACAAAGCGCGTGACTACCAGCCGTCCTCCACGCATCCGTTTTCCGAGAACCAAGCTACTGTTTTTGGGAAGGATGGTTGCGCAGAGGAGCAAAGGAGTCTGGTCTTGGCGGTTTTACGACCTGCCCAGCAGCCAAGAGGCGCGGTTGGTTCGTTACCGCCGGTTCGTAACCGCTCGTGGCGCTGTAGCGTCACATCGACGGGGCCCGCAGGAACAATCTCTCGTCGAGATTTCCTCCTGGAGAGATTGCGCAAGGGAAATATAGGATGCGGGACTGGCAGTCGACATCTTCTGGAGCTCCTCCCGGACAACCTGTCGAATAATCACTCGTGTGTACCCCCGGTTCGCAAGGCCTGTGCGGGACTGTGACACAAAAGCTTATATCGTCGGGCAGCGGTAGCTCGGCGTTATTGATCTCTTCTTGCTGCCGATTCTCCCTCGACGTTCATTGCCTCTGAGATGAACGCATCGACTGTTGTCGGCGACAAGCCATGCCGACAATGTCGCGTTCTACGCCCCTCATGAGTGCGCGCAACTTCTAATCTGCGGTTGGGTGGCGCTCGGTGTGAGTCCTCAGACGCAGCACGTCTTAAACAAAGCTGGTCACAATTTGTTAGGGCACTGTATTCGCCACTGAAAGAAGACCTCAGCCTTTTTGTGTCTGTACTGGCTCGCAAAGGCGCGCCTCACTCTCTCCTGCGGCAATCACAAATATTACGGCAAGCACACAAAGAACGCTGGCGCATAGGTCAAGGCTACCCACGCCGAAGAGATGAAGCAGTGTGTGGCGCGGGCTGACTCGAGCTGTCATTGGCGCTTGTACATAGTGTGTCTATCTAAATACATGGCTGCTCCATCTTCCCGTATTTGTCTTATTGTTACCAACCTTCCACAACCTCAACGAAGCCTGGTTGTTTTCTAACAAGTGGCGAACCGCGCTTCGATTAAAAAAGAAAGCCTTTGCCGGCAATGCGTTTTAGAGAGCCAGTCGCTGGTATTTCGATTCCAGTCTTCAATGCTTTCGTAGGCCTCACCATGGAAGGAGGCAGGTGTTTTGAGCCGATGCCTGTGCACCACGCGCGCATGGGGTGCATCTGTTTACTTGACCGGTGATGTCATTCTGGATAGTCTGGTGAAACTCCGCTTTAGAAGCGGTTGACCGAACTCCCGCGTGTGTCCCCGCAACCACCGCCTTAAGCGAGCATCTGTCCTTCAGAATCCACGGCGGGCTGGGCTTGCTATTTGCCTAGCTTGGGGGCCGCCCAGAGAAACTCAACATTGGTTGCTTGAACATACCTAGCACCTCCGCCAAAAATGTCCCAGATGAGACGATGCAATTGTAATACAAGATTTCCAGCGTTGGCTTTTATGCACAGACCTGGCCGCATCATAAAGAGAGCGGAGTCCATGCGACGACTTCTTCTAGTCTGCTTATGATGAATCAAGAGGGTTTGATACTGATGATCAATTTAGAGGATAGTGATTGAGGGATTAGCCGTTCACAAAGCTACCAACCTGGTTATGGCTCGCGTCATTACTACCTTGAAAAAACAATAATCACTTGTAAGCACCCTTGTTTATGCCACTTCTTCGCCCATGATACCGTTGTATCGCGAGTCTGGTTTCCTATCAACAATAAAGGCACACGATCATTACTATTCCCATGAAGGAAATTGTGGAACAGTCTTCCTCTTCAATGATGAAGGGCAAAAAGCTATCACCTCAAAAAACAAATATTAAAAAATATGTATTGAAGTAAGAAAATTCGTGTACTTTATGTTCTGTTTAGGTGACATATCTTAGAATAGTGGGTAAAAGGTTAATAATGGTTGTATATTTTGTGCCTGCTTTGCCCATTTACTTACGTACATATTTTCTTATTGCTACGCATTAAAACAGCATGGCAAATTTTTCTGTTTCACATTATCAAATTTTTCAATAAATAATATTCCGGCTATTTGATGAGGTATTCAAGGCACGTATAAGTGATTAGTGACGCATTTCAACCCTCTGTGATGTGGCTTCAATACCAACGTCCCCTCAATCCTAAAGCAACTACCGACTAGCACGCAGGACAGGCAGGCTGTGCTACTGGTTAGAAACGACGACGAAAGCTCGTGCACCGAGGAGCTGCTTCTTCAGTATCCTATTACACTCAATTACCACGAAGATATCAAAGATTGCGTCACCACATCCTTCTATCGCATTCGCGAAAATCCCAGCGATAATCTGGGCCACAGCTTTGACATGACCACCAAGGCTGAATGAATGCGAGGATTCGGACGCACAAGTCTCGCACCTTCGGACGTTCAGCCACCCGTTCAATGTGCCTAAAACACACAATCTTGGGACTCCAAGCTACCTCCACCACCAGTGTTGTAGTTGCCGAGGATGAAACCCGCCGTCGACGTCGCAAGAGCCGCCCACGGACACTGTTTCGTGCGCTAAGCCGAGAGCAGCCTTTTCAAAACAACCATATGCTCCGCGAGTGCCGACCCTCGTTTGGCATGCAATGGCCTCGTAGTGGGTTCCACATTTACCCATGAATGTCTGCTTTGACTTCTGTGCTATGCACATAAAGCGGAAATCATCGACGTCACCTCTCATTTACACGGGAAACACACGTGTCGATGCTTGTTCCGACATTGTATTCTCCACCTCAGCTTCAATTGCTAAGATGTGGACCTAATGCACTAGCACACGCACGCATGATATGGAATATTACACTGACTGTCCCTCCATTCCAGATCCGCCCAGTAGCGGCCACTTCCTGATAAAAAAGGAAAGCATCTACCAATTTACAAAAACGAAAACAACAAACAGGAGTTTATTAAAAACGTTAGCTCAAGGCAGCGTGGGGAAGAAAGGGAGGGCAGAAGAAGGCCTCAATAGTGTCCCAACATGGAGGATTCGAAAACGAACCGCCAAAGTGCGGCTAAAGTCTGTTTGCTGGGGCCATTCGAACGGATCCAGTCCTGGTTATCAAGTACCCAGGCCGGCCAAAATTCGCTTCAGCGACTGCCTTCATGTGTAGCAGACGTACCAAGGGTCGTATGGTGATGCCGCCACAGGTGAAAGGTATTCCTAAGCTGGTGCCGTGTAATTGCCGCATCTCATTGTTCTAGTCGAGGTGTGCCTCCACCTGGCCTCATCGTCATCAGTGAAAGTGTATCCTGAGTGCGCACGGCTAAGGAATACATGAGGCACTGGGTCCGGGTTGATGGGCAAGAATATCCTGACGGCGGCGCTGCTTGTTGCAGCGGCGTTCTTCATCGGGATCACCGCAGGGCTCCTCAGTAAGGGAGCCGTTATCCTGGGGGAAGAAATTGCGACAAGCCTCGTTCGCCAGCTCACGGGTCCTCTTACTACCGAGGGGCCATGCGCGCCCGATTGTTAGGCGAACGGTCGCAGTAATGCTAGTGCGCAGCCGCAACGTTGCACCGGAACGTTTAAAGTTATGACCCACAGAATGCCATGTGGGTGGCACAATGAGATCCCGTAAAGCCTCGGCATTGTCCGTAAATATGCTGACGCTTCAGTACGTAGCGTCATCTGCTGCCAGTAGCCGTACAACAAGCTGGATCCCTTCCTCGATGTCACGAAGCTCCAGCCCTGCGGCGGTAGTTTAATGGTGATCTTTTTGGTGCGGGTTGTGTCTGCATGCGGTACATGTATAACGGCCGGGAGGGACGCCATTTGAATAACACATAAATACAGAAAGTGTTGTTGAGTCTTGTGTGTTCAGGGGAGTATCGGTGACCAAAGGAACATGTCTATGTGACGTGTAAATGTCTTCAGGACGTGGAGAGGGAGCTGGCCGTTGATCAGTAATGAGCTCATCCTCCGACGGTGCAATGTGCTTAGGCATAGCAGGTACAGACGTGTCGAAATCCTCAGAAGCATGGCACAGTAAGGGCGGCCCTGGTGAGTGAGAGTGCGAAAGTCTTTCGCCCCCTCTGCCCTAGATTGGATTATAATTTCTAGACTCAGATGAACGGCGTAGCGATAGAACTGCTCAATCCGCCTTCGTCAAGGAAGCCCAGTTATAGCTCGAGGTGCTTCCCGATAAAAGACTTCCAGCTAGTGGGACGGGTGTTTCGTGAATGATTTGTACATGGCGCCGTATATGGCTTTGGATACAAGTACACCTTGAACTAAAGGCCGGGTTACCTACCCAGATGGCCTGCCAAAGGTATTGGAGATGATGAGAATGAGGTGCAGAAGGCTACGCCACTGCGGACGAAGTTTCTTGATCCATTCTGTAGCGCCACCGTTCTGGTGAACGGGCACTCCGAGGACACTCACCCATTCCTGTGGAGCAGGCTGTAGCGAAACGCCTTCAATCACAATGAACCACTCCTACTTCGTAAGAAGAGCGTGGCCTCGTCACGCAGGGCCAACGACACGCCACAGAACCCCACGGCTTGTTCGCTGCTGGGCCACAGCCTACGGGCGCTACTCAGTGTGCGGACTCCGGTTACCATCAACTTACACCTGTAAATAAATGTACTGCCTCTCAAAAAACCGCATCGATGCATACAAAAGGGAGAAGATGACTCGTATTTCAAAAGAAACTACGTTCCGCTAAGTCGCTGAACGAAAAGAGATAGGATAATCAACAATTGACGGTACTGGTGAAACATTACACCTAATTCAGACATGACCAGACCTAAATAAATTTCCAGGTGCGACTGGAAAGATGTTCTCCAGGGACAATACGTAATGAGTTGCCAACCGTGCTGTAAGAAAAGCTTGCGATAAAGCAAAAACTAGAAATTTACGAGATGCGAGAGCTGATAATGTACATTCTGTTTTGAATATCATTATGCTCATGTCGTAAGTGTACCTCGAAAGAACCATTCGAATAGCGCCTTTTAGAAGGGGCTACGATTGTATTCGGATAAATATACAAGACCCAGAAGAGTGTAAAAAGCGTCGCAAATGACGGCAACGTACATGTCGGCGGAGTGTCTCAATTTTAACGAAACCGCAGAGCTTATCATGGTCGCTGACTAGACACAAGAACTATTGTTAATATTGGAGGCATTGGCTAGTCAGTAAGCAAAAGCAGCCTCGCCCGTACGGTAAAAGTAAATAACACCACTTGCAGGCACGATAGACATCCTGCATGGGGAAATTCTCCTCCTGAAAGGAAGGAGCAGTGTTGATTTCCAGCTATGGGAAAACCCGCTAACGCTCACTGACTATGCATACTCACTAACAATATTACATACTCAGGCTATTCAGTGTCCGAACGCCTGAACGGTTACGAAAAATGTGGTTAGTCCCTATTCCATAGGAACCGGTAAAACATGAAAGCGAAATGGCCTTCAGAGGAGGAGTTGATTTTGTTGTGCATCGATATGAACCTGCACGTCGCTATTTATATATTCTCGTTATGGTAGCGTTATACCCATTAAGGTTACACACCGGATTGCACGCGCCTGAGCTTTCCGTAAATCCGGGTGAAACAACAGGCGCTCGCAAACCGTCCGTCCGAAGGAAACAAAACAGTTTGAAAGCGAATCGTTTTGGTGAACACAGTGTCCCCTGTAGCGTAAGGAGCAGCGGAACATCTCTGGAGCGCGACATTCGCGATTCGGCTTCGCTCTTACTGCGTCGTCTTTGCCTTTCACGCTTCTCCGCAGGTCATGCTCCGCTTTCACTGCACACGTAGGCGCTGGTATCGAAGTGCGAGTTCTCGTTGTTCATTAGCGTCATAATACACTACTTCTATTTGGCTCTCCTATAAGGCAGCGCCATGTGAAGGGATGGATGTAAGGAGCGTTTGTCGTGCCGTTTCCGCGTCTGTTCATAGCGCATTCGGGAGTGTTTCCTACCTCCCGTTCAGCGAAAGAGTTCATGGTTCCAATACCGGCGCAGCTGCGTTGGGAGAAGTTTTTCTGGTGATGTCATTTTCGTGATGTCAGGGTTGTCAGTCAGATCTTGGTGTACCCCGGCATCAAACAGTTTCGTGTTAAAAATATCTGGAATGCTTCCTTACTACCTTCATTCGTGGGGGCAGTCGTTGAAAAAGGTTCCATTCAACCAGGCACTAGGCATTCGCTTGTTCTCTATGTGGTACCTAATTCGACCGTGTCTGTTGGGAATCTGGAACTGAAATGCAAATAAAAATTACGTCGGAGGGATGAAACAGTGTTTCACATGTAAGACCAGTTATAAAATTTAAAAGCCCCCCGGCTCCTGTGGAACCTGGAGGACATTGTGAGAATATCTGTGGTGTTGAGCAGATGACTGGCATAATGAGTCAGTGGTTGCTGTATTCCAGCTATACGACCAGGCGAGAATTTGACTGCCCGGTTTTTTCAATACTGTCTAACACTGTTATTATGAAAACCTGCGCATTGAACAGTGATATAGCCTCCCCCTTCCAAGCACTAGGTACACATCACCCATACGGCAAACAAGGTATTGTCTATTCTTGTATTTGTTGTCTTTGTTTGCTAACGTGGGCGTTTTGTTGCTGTTTAACTTATTTGTACTCACATTTAAGTATACAAATTTAAATAAAGTGAAGGATATTTCTATTTGTTTATAAAGATTTGTGTGTTATTTTGTAAAAACAAAACTGCTGTGTAAACTATAGGGTTCAATTTGAACTTTTTACACTGGTTTTTACAGTAAAGTTTGAGTGTAAAAATAAATGACGGCTAGTATGCCTACAATAAACACAAGTTATTTGATCGCTTGTTTGATAACCTCTTACTTGCCATCGGGACGTTTTGACTTATCTTTAGTACCCCATGTTTGTGCAACCAATTTTTTACAGACTTCGTAACGACAACTATAATATAGGTACTACGGCTGCTCTTACGACACGAACCCTTTTTTCACGTTGACAATTAGCAGTGTTCCGGGGGTAGTGAATAATAAGGTTGCAACTGAAGATACAGGAATGGTTTCTTCACCACAGTTAACACTTTTTAAGCTACCGACTAAGCTATGAAATTACAAAAATATTGATTGGCCAAACGGATTACCTGGCTTTCTCAACAGTAGCAGTTCGATAAGCCAGTGTGATACCCAGTGCCATAGTATGACATTTGGGGCACGGCCATAGTGACGTCGTTGGGGCACTTATCCCTAAAAGGCAGTAGTTATGATACCCAACTTAGACCTTTATTTTTTCGAGTCAACAAACGACGCCACCAAGAGACGTCGTTTTTATTGATTCGGGAGGCCATATTGGACTTCCATTATTTAACAGGTATTCTCCAACGTTGACATCAGTTTTTGGCATTCATCTCTCAATCAAAATTTTAATTGTCAGAAGGAGATGTCCAATAAACGTTAAGAAATTCAGCAGAGGTTTTTTAGAATTTGAAGAGAATCAGTATTGAATTAACACTCAAGAAATGCAAACAATTTTTTACGTTTCAAAACAACCAAATGATACCTAAGATTTAGTGCTTTATAACACCTACGGTGAGCAGAATATTTAAAAGCAATAAAGTATGGCTCTTATGTAGGCCGAAAAGAATATTAATTTTTGAGCTTTGCTTGCCTAATCCCAATCCCATAAGAGAACCTTGCCATGATTTCAATTGCGAAGGCGTATATCTACACCGCCTGTTGTGGCTTTGCAAAATAAAAAAGAAATACCTATCGTTAAGTAAGGAAAACAGATCTTTGCATTTCGATCTCCGAATTGCATAAAACAATTAAGTTTTTTTCTGGATAAACGTGGATAGGAAGCAGTTATTTGCAAACGACGGGTTTGAAGTCGCAGTTTGAAGTCGTAGACTGGACAGTGTCGCAGTTCTTTTAGGGGAGCAGTTAATCAAAATAAGTCGGCGGTAGCTTTCGGAAAATGCACAAAAATGTTTTGCTTCTACGTATTCAGCGGACCACCACACTTACGTCTTTTCCCACTGCCATTTCTCCAGGTGTGGAGGAACGACCTTGTCGTTGTGGTTGCCGTCGCCCGCGAAGGGACCCTTTACACCCCCGCTGCACTCCTTAACGGCAATCACAGAGAAGCCTTTCAGACTGATGATAATGCTGATGCTGTATGTTCACGAGCAACAAATTTGCCGACTCCTAGGTACAAAAAATGTGAACTAAAAGCTGCCACAATTTATGAGAGGTCCCTCCGAAAACATACCATCTCAGTTGCCTGTAGACACAGAACATAATGTGCTGTTTTGACAAGACTATCTTTTCGGTCCTCCTGCATTTTGCTTCCATTTTATTGTCAATCTAGAGATTCGTGTTTCATTGTTTGTGGAACTTGGCTGCCGCATCGCTGTACCTAGGACTATCGAAGTGTGGAATTTTCTTTGTATGGATACACTGTCGTTCGATGAAGCAGAAGGTTTGGTGATGAAGAAGCCTCAGGATGTATTAGTTTTCCAAAGCACTCCTGTTGTGATGTTTGATTGCCGTTCACACTTCCAAATTGGTTTTATATATATTTGGCGTGATTGGGCAGTGAGACAATGGTTCCTTAAGTACCCGTATAATGTGGTTGTGGGCCGTAAACATTACCTCGGGCCGGCGCAACGACTGCTAACATAACGTGCGCCCTTCAAAGAACTTGCATTAGGAGACAGGTGAGGATTAATTTCTGGTTTGCTGGTAGCCAGACATCGTGATCGCTTTATGGGCTGTTCCTTGCAGCGCCCACCAAAAACATAGTCTTTAAGACAACCAACACGTTGACTTGCAATAATCTCGTGCTCAATCGATATCCTGTAAATATTGGTCACACTCTTCCGAGAAGGCTTACGTCTGGCTCCTCCGACATTTCTAGAACCAATATTTTGTCTAACTGCGAATGGTGTGCCGATAGTGTACACCGAAAGCACTGTTCGTGTGTGTCTGAGATGTGCGGGCGAATATTGGGTATGTTGGGTTCCTTGATCACGTTCTGTACGTCGTGAAAACTAGCTCCAAAGACACATCTAAACTATCTTTAACTCTTCAGAAGGGATGGCTGATGCAAACGTCTTCATATCTGGGCTCGTGTCTCAAACAACTGACACCGGAATGTCTTCTATGATAAAGGCAACTTGATGCTAGTGTCCAAAAGGCTCTGCATATACCTTGCACCTTTTAAACCTGAGATCCAGGACCAAAAGTTTTCAGATGGACTTCTATGCCGACTTGGCATCAACTGAGGGCAGTAGGTGCTGTGATGGCGATCAGTGGAGACACCAGGAATTGCAGGTGATTTTGCTTTTCGCCTCGTTTTCAGTATTATTGTGGGATCGTTCTCAGAATGCGTATATGACTGCCTTTGCATGTTGTGCAAAATACAACTTGTTTGATCAATTTCCGGTTACCGTACATTGGTCGCACCGCCTAGCACTAGCCAGTCGCTAATAAATTTATAAGTCTTTGGTACACTCGTGACATACCTCGGTAGTGTTCTTTCGGATTTGTAAGAACAAAGCCGGTAAGGAGTTTCACTTTAAGCAGATCGACAGCGGCGTTAGGTCTTCAGCTTATTGCTAGGCAGGCAGTCCGTTCCTCACGTTGATTCTCTACGTTGTTTTGCAACGAGGACGGAACGCGGTCGTAGAGGGGGCTATTTTATAACCAAGAGGTCACCCTCGCTTCTTGCCCACGCTGTGTGGCCGCACTAGGGTGCTTTAAAATTTGGCACCAAATGTCTCCGAACCTTTACATAGTTGCAGTTGCGGCGCACGAGAACAGAGCAGTGAGACTCCAGATGTAACCGTTGAAAGGCGATGACTGCTTTCGGACTGACAGCGGAGAGAAGCTGGCAAGGTTTGGAAATAAATGTTGCCATACCTGATGAAACGGGTCGTCTATACTTCGCAATTTGTCGTGCGCTAGGACTTATTGTCGCTGTCTAGCTGTGGGCAGGTCACACTCAGTTTTATATTTCATCGATTGTTCCTCCGAGACGCTCGGAACATCTCAGGACAAGTCGATCAAAATATGGGCTTTTATATGCCCACTTTACGATGTGCATGTCTGCTTTCAACTGCTTCTTCTCACGCTTGTTCGTCCGGCAGGTGTATTGAAAATGTCCTTTGGAAGAAGGGGAAATTAAGAAAAATAAAATTTTGCAGTACCGTCTATAAAGACACAAATCAGTGATTCCTAGGCGGTAACAGTTAGTCGCCTATAATAGAGACAACCTTCTACACTTTTCTATATGCTTTTATTTGATATTTGTTCTGAGTAACGTCAAGATGCACACGTGGCGACACATGAGTCGTGTAACATCTCGCCGGTGTTCAGAAATATTACCCACTGAACTAATTATGGTACACTAACCGGATAATACCACTGCCTGTATTTTGGTGAGATGTCAAATTTACATCCTTCGAACGTCTCAAAACCTTCGCAGAATTACCCAACTGTTCCACTTCCTTGGCGAGCAATAATGAATGCCGCGCTTCAGCTTCTTGATGCAATATTTTGGGATCGTGCGTGCGATGTTTTCTCGCTTTGCTCTCGTTTAAATCGGCAATGGTGCCCCTTATGGGCATGTTTGGTTGAAAAGACAAGGAATTTGTGCTAGAAGAAACACGTTCAACAGTCTGTTACCTTGCTCCTTCTTTTCCGCCCAGAGGCCCCACCTCCCCGAACAACAAGTTCTGCTCTAGGGGCAGTATTCCGCGGTAAGTTAACCTGGGGCTTCGCTTGACCAAGGGCGTACGCGGGTGTATTCTCACAAAAAGGAAGAACAACGTCTCATCACAGTGCCCCTCTCTCCAGCTAAATACCCTACAAAATTGCGTATGCATTACGGAAAGATTTCATTTCTTGATCAAAATAATTGATAATTGAAAGAATATTGCTGACTTTTAAAAAGAGCACTTTCTTTGCAATTTTGCCACCAACAATACAAGTGTGCCCTATGAATGGCCAGCTAGTTTTCGCAGGAATTGAGACATCACGTAAACGCTTTCGCGACTCACGACTTTCTGTGGGCTTTAGTTTCACCTTATACATTTCTCGCCTCGGGTATTTCTGTGACATAAACTCTAATTAATAAATGATCACGTGGGGCCAACACCGTGGCCGGTGACGCACGCGAGAGAGAACATACTAAGGTGGCGCGATATTCTTGACGGTGTGGCCCCTTCCGAGACAAAGACGAGTGTATCTGCTGGCCGTTCATACATAACAATTTGACGCCTCCCTCTAGCATTGATATCACTGAACGCCTCGCCTTGGTGCATTTTCAAAAACACACACTGCTCACAAGACCCCCCAGTTTTTTCTTGTTGATGGAAGTTCTCTATCGCTTTCTTGTAATTTCGATATCCAGTGGACAAAACTGGTGTGTCCGCATTCCCATTTGACATACCGCTGTTATGTGAGAATTGCAGAAAATAAAAGCAAAAGCTCGCATCATTGCTAGACTCTTCTTAAGCCAGGAAACCATCGGAAATTTGTGTAGCGAAAACCTGAGCATCCGAACATTTGGTTCCGTTTCTCCATACCTGTTGAGAAGAAGTTGGATGCATCCACATGATTCTCTGGCTCTCCTGTCCACTTCGTAAATCGGAATTGATAGCGAAGAGTCCAACTTTAGGCGGGTGTAAATCAGTTGTCAAAGCACTAAAAAGATCCCAATGGTTTATCTGATGCCTCCGTAGCCCTGCTGGGTCTAGTGCTGCTCTTAGCAGCTTGTGGCTGAAATTTCTTTGGTGATGGCGCTTGTTTGGCCTTCTCTCCAGAGTAACTGAATGGTACCTGGAAGAAAAAGAAGAGGATTCATTTATTTGACACTTTTTACTTCTGCCGATAGTTGTTAAAACTCGCTCCGAAGCGATTAGGATTGAAGCGAGCATAAAACGCCGTTACCCTCCGTGAGGCATTCCGAAGTGTTTTAAATGACTTATTTAGTACTGAGGGCCTTGCTTCACATTTAAAGGCAGGTGATCTTATGCCGCTAGATTGGGTCATCATTCCGCTTAACAAAAATAAAATGTTTATCACTACTGGGAAAACTGTCAAATATCCGTTGCTGATCCCGTTTTCTACGACGGTGCGAAAAGCCCAGGCAAAACAGCCTCCTTTCGAATAAGTAGGCGGATGAGAAAAACATGTGATGTATTTAAAAGCCCGTTTTTACGGAGGTGCATGAGGTCGCACGAAATGTAGTATGGCAAAGTCGATACATCAGTTTCTAGTTCACCCTTCAAAACGTTATAAACGTTGTCGTAGTTAAAATTGTTGTAAATTTGTATACGTTCTATCTTCATTTTAGCATGGAGGTGAATGGGTGATGTGAATTTTTTGAGAACGATTGAATGAACTTGAGTGCAATTTAGTGAAGTCACATGGCTGGTATAATTGGTGTAATTTTAGTATCCAACAATGATACTGGCATAGTCACCCAAAAAAGTAAAGCTCAATAGAGATAATCTATGGAAGATGAAAACGTTAATTTGAAAGAGCACATGAGAAGTTACAGTGAAGGCGTCGCTGGGCCAAGGAAGCGGATAATGAGGTATGAGAACACCAGCCCCGGAAAAACAATGCCCACTGACACTGAAAAAAAAAAAAACGTCCCAAGCCCTTGAAGACGCCTTTTAGAGCCGGGCAAGTGGGCGACATCGTCGTCTGGTCATGTCACCTCAGGTTATGTTTCAGCACATATAAGCTAGAAACAGGCTTGGGACACGGGATGGGGAAAGCTCGTGCCCATGGCTTACCCGGGCTTAGGCGTGCCTGTATATTGGGATTACCCAGAAAAGTCGCCTTCATGAGTAGCAGCGAGCCGAAGCTGGTGCCCCAGGATGTAGAACACCGCACTTCTTAACCAAATATGTTCCGCGGTGTGAGAGCAATGATGGCAAGTACCATGGGTGAGGCTTACACGATGTATTTACAAGATCTGACTTATCGAATTCTCGCGCAGGCTATGCGCCATCCCCAGATTTTTTCTACTGAGCCGTTTTTCTACTTTTCAAGTTTTCTACTTTTTTGTACTTCTACTTTTTAAACTATGTCCCGCTTCCACCGGCATGCGTGCTGTGGCATAACTAAATCGATTTCCGTATTTCTTAAAAGTCACGACAAATTTGGCATCATTTCCTAATATCCTCTGGCAGAAGGGGATTGCCCGCATGGCGCCCTCGTGGACACGCCTATCGCCACAGGGACATGTAAAACACGTTCGCCGTCTTCCCTTCGGGTCGAATATAACCAATGGTTCTTAAAACAGCGCACATGCAACCAACCTTCTTTGAATGCATAATAAAACAATGACACCATTTTCCCCCAAGGGAACCCTGAGTACTTTGCGAAACAGCCATGGGGTTGGCTGAAGTTCCCATTAGTTTTCTTTTCATCGTTTCCGTTGACGTTCAGCTTCGCATGCCTTAGTTGTAACAGTAGCTTCTTGACGTAGTTTGAATGAGTGAAGGACATAAGGCGCGTTCGTAGCACATTCTCTCGTCCCGGTTTGTAGCGCAGTGGGACGAGCGCCACGTGCCTCCCGTGTCGGCCAGAGAGTTGTGGGATCGAAACCGGGCGCCGCTTTACTGTTTTTTTTTTTGTAATGGACTTTGCCTGACGTCAGCTAAAACGCTGACGGTGCTGAAGAGACGCGCATGCGCAGTGGAGTGCGGACGGCGGACAACGACTGCAACGAGGGAGGGAGGGACACAGCCCCAAGCTTTAGATGTTCCGCATCTAATAACGCTGCTGACAACCCTTTGTAAAAGCGACCATCCATTGCAGCACCCCTTTATTTGAAACTGTCACGCCTCGTGAATTTGCTTCATTCTCTTCTTACTGATGTTTATCGAACCTCTATTCATGGCTTCGTTGTTTAGTGGACAATTGTCCAAAAGGCAGTGGCATTGCCTTTAGAGGAATGCGTGTAAAATTGCAGCAAACACTTCATCATTCAATGTTTTGTGTCTCTCAGTATACAAGGCCACTAAAATTTGAACCGATGATTCAAATGACTACATAACTATTTCGTGCTCTAAATGGCGCCCTGCTTACTTTGTCCAAGTCAATAAACAGGAACACGACTACATTTGTTGCCGACGCATAAGGTTCTCAACATGCAAATAATTGTTTTTGAAAACACAATTGACTAGATTAAATACTATACTGACTAACTAACTTACTGAGACTAGTTCCAAATGTTACATCCTTGAAGAGACAAATACACCAACCCCTTGGAGCCCTTCCCACCATCTACGCCCACGGCCTCCGACGAGCAAGGGCAAGATTCCAATAAGAAAGAAAAAAAGAAGAAGACACCTTATATACCCGCTGCTTCTTCCCGGACAGAGTCACCCCCGATGAAGGAGCCGAGTTGGCTCCGAAACATTGAGACCGCTTTGAATAAACGCCCTTGGTTGGTGTATTTGCCTCTTCGAGTATAACCCAACCAGACAGAGTGATGTCGAAGATGTTCACATTGAAGATTTCACCGTTACGGTAAGAAGAATCCGACTTTTATTTGTCTTTTAGGGCTGTGCACAAAGTCTTTAGCCTGAAGTTCGCTGTCACTGTGCGCTCCGTTTTTGCACGCTCTGGAGTTGGCGAAATTAAATGCGCTGACGCAAGTGCGGCAGCTGCTGCCCTTCATGACAGGATACACAGAGGGGCATTTTTAACATACGAAATATTATTCAGTGAGAAAGCTGAATGACCACTGACAGTAACACTGGTATAAACAAGTGTCATAAATTTCATGTCGCTAATTCTAAGTTAAGAAAGCATTCTCCTATAGAACATGCCGCATCTCTAGGGGTACAACTATGCAGACTTCGAATATGTCACACACATAACACACTCATTCTTTTTGATTGGCAGAATTGGGCCGAAGCGTCACCTTTCTGCAAGAGATACATCCGTCCTTCGTATGCTTATTCAATGTGATACGCACAATACTTAAAGAGAAAACATGACGTCTAAGAAACATGGACACCTTCGCGCCCTGCATTTCGGATCTAATTTTCTCGTGTTTTTTTTTTACAAAAAAACGTTTCAATGACCTTTGCGATACTCACCTTTCGAAATGTGTATCTTACCAGCCATATTCTTATTTTACTCATGACAGGCCGCAGAACGGTGACGGGCAATGAGGCTTCCATACATTCGGTGCGTAGGCTTGTTATGTTTAATGATTGCCCTGTACGCCAACCTTATTATTAAAATTTTAAAGTACATGTATGTAATCGAAGACGCTCTTCTAACATCCGATCTGATCCCTTAACTGTCATGGCACTCTTTGCCTTTGTCGGCCTTGCGCCGTGAAACTCCCTGTCATCATTATCAGCCTCCACCCAGGAAGCTTCTCATTAGAGAACGTCCGGCGATTACCGTTGTAACTAGGTGTACAGCAGTTCCGGCGTCACATTTTGTTTTACCAATCCTTGCGCGACGCCTTTTTAAAAGATGTGATTTTTGCCGGTACTGAGCCGGCGAAAGTACAATATCTGATTAAGAGCCTGCAATTCAGCCCGCGCTCCAAGAAATGTCGTTCTTGACAAAGTGACAAACTGCCCGTACTCTACCGGGCGTAACTACCGCATTCAATTTTAATCGCAGCACACAATCGGCAGCTACAGCTGCTCCTCCGATTGTTGTGGCACCACTATGGACATACTAAACTTGTAAAAAGTGAGAAATTCAGCCCTTCTATAATCTCCAGCATCCCTCCTCAGTTTCTACAGTCCTTGATCTACCGAACTCGCAACGCTCAACTCCATTTGGTGCCGTTCAGTTGAGCGCTAAATTGATAAAGTGTATCTGAAATCGTGATTTTCGTTGCTGCTATTGATTAAGAACTGCAGACAGCTACCATAATTTTTCCTTTTGGATATGCTTCTTGCATCCGCTTAAAAATTTTACCATGGTAAAAGGTGTACTGAGGGGCTTGTTGGTAGAATATATATTTTAAAAACGTCGTGGCAGCGGGACAAAGGAAGGAACAGACTCAAAGCGCTGATGAACAATTGTGCGAATTTCTTTTTCTGAAACTATACGTGAAATACGAAGCGAAGTGAAGAAGAACAACAATCGAAATAAACTTTTAAGTAAACCGCAATAAGAACCGAATATTTAGTAGGGCAACAACAATTTTATTTGCACGTGAAGATTAGTAGACGACAAGTCAAATTAGATATGCGAATTCCGTATCCAACAGTGACACGGATGGTTCGCTGATGCAGTCGCTCCATTTTTATTGATTTGGTAGGGTTCGAAATATGGTCCCTGCTATCGAAGTCACGTATCTGGCTTTCTTGCTTGGATGATGGCACACTGCTCGGTTTGGGTAAGGGCAAGGAGACCACCGCCTATCACAATATTTGCTCCATTTTATCATGATGCGGTGAATGGATCTAGATCGGGCACGTTCGATAGTTCTGCATTCGGTAAACCACACGAAGAAGATCGAACGGAGTTGTTGATAAATATTAGAACATCTGAATCCCTTCACTCGTTCTTTCTCGAGAGGCTACTGCGCGGTGCCGCAAGCGTCCGGAGTGACGTTTCAGTCCCCGCTCGCATGTTGCGAGTAAAATTAAGCGCGAGAGTACCTGCCGTGTTCCTTCTCTACAACCATTTTCACACTTCGATAAAAAACTAAATTGGACACGATCTGGCATGGTACGAAGACGACATATTGCACAAATCGGACAAAAATTCGTGGAGTTCGTGAAAGTATCTCCCACAGGCGAAAAGACAAGTGATGTGTCCCCGTTAGCACCGCAGCTATGTTGTTCGGGAGCTACACTGTGCTGCTTTTGTTGTACAGCGAGCACAACCGGTCTCAGTACGGCGCCCACTCCGTTGTGAGTTTGGTTGTGACCTTAATGATTGTCTTAGCGACAAGTGTTGAGACGGTGCATTTCTCTAAATTCACTTATTACTGGCAGGCTAATTACCTGGGAAACAATTTTATCACCGTCGCTAAATTTATTTACATCAGCAAATTGCCTGTGCTTGTCAGCAATAAAGGGGAAATGTACAAATTATTCATCAAACATCCGCCGCATGAGCGCAGTTCTTAGATGAAATATGTAACCCGGGAACGAACATAGGGTAATTATCGATCACTATGGGTTTTGCAATGCTGTCGATGTTCCGGCCCGCCTAAGGTGCGGCACGTCCACCTCGATAGATGTTTGCATCACCAGTGCTTGTAAATGTAACATAAATCCAGGAACTGTTGCCTGCGGCATCAGCGATCATCTTCCAGTATTCACTTTTGTTAAACACGCTAGATCAGACGCCGTTTCCAGGCCACGTAATTTTAAGTACCGTCGCATTGACCCTAACACTCTGAGCAACTTTCAAAACGCGATTGCCAACAGTGACTGTGCATATTTCTTATCTATGAGTGACGCTGACAGAGCTTGCGATGCGTTTTTATCTACAGTGAAAGCCAATTTTTATTATTCTTTTCTTTTGAGGCAAGCGAGAAAAGGCAAAAAGAGAAAGCCATGGGTAACAGCAGAAATAATCCGTAAAATCAAATAAAAAACAACCTATTGGCACAGTTCTATAAAACACGAAATCCTGAAAAACTGCGGCAGTAAAAAATTACCACCTTCAGGTAAACCGGGAACTAAGGAGGGCTAAACTTCAATCATTTAGCAATCTTTTTGATCGTTCTCTGAGCAACAACGCGCGAGATCAGCGTGACAAACTAGATCGCTTGCTTAACTTCCGCAACACAGTGTTATTGCTTCTTTTGAAGAAAAAAAAAACGGGAACGCCCTCTGCTGGAAAGAGCTTTCAAACCAGTTTGATCCGTTTTTTATCACTATCGCACAATCGCTGTCTCCAGCACAAAATATTGATTATGCCTGTATGGCATCAAGCGTCCAAAAAACTTTATTTATATTTCCCACTACTGAATAAAAAGTTATATCCCTGTTCTTTCCAAAACAAATGCAAATTGCAAAAGGTTGTTGCAATACATAAAAGTTGTTTGTCTCTGACTTTTCCAGTTATAGACCGGTATCTATCCTACAAGTAGAAACTAAAGCTCTAGAATATCATTCATTGCAGACTGACTCAATTTTATGCAAGCATTCTGTTCTTTTCGATTTTCAGTATGTATTTAGAAAACAGTGATTCACTGAAATGGCATTAACTAAGCAAAAAGAGATTATAATCGAAGAATTTGAAGAAAAACCCTTTGTGCTAATTTGACCTATGTAATGTTGACCTATGTAATTCATGGGACTTTATCGACCACTCTCTACTATTTCAAAAACTCAGTCGTTATAGCCTGAGGGGAATCAGCCTTGCTTTAGTGCAGTCGTACCTGAAGTACCGTAAGCAAATGGTGTGTTTCAATTAAACCATGTCTGATGTGGAGTCAATCTTGTATGGTGTCCCCCAGGCCAGTATTTTAGGGCCTCTCTTGTTTTGGGTTTATTTAAATGTCATTTTCCTCAACCTCTTCCGGTTCACTTAGTAGCTTAGGCTGATGACATCACAATGCTTGCCACAGGAAACACAACAGCCGAGTTATCACAGTGTGGAAACCAATTTTTGAGATATTTTCGTGACTGGTGCAATAACAACCGTCCTAAAGGTTATACGAACAAAAAAAAGCTGTGATATACAGAACAAAGAATAAGATAGTCAACTGGGATATTCAATTACTTTTACGTAATGACAGAATTGACATAGTGTCCAGTGTGAAAAGCCTTGGCGTTGTATTCTCTGAGACTCCTAATTGGGATTTAGATGTTGATAATGTTGCATAAAAAAACAGGCTAAACGGCTTGTTATGTAGACATCGGTTACGCCTCCACACGAAAGTTAAACTGCTAATTTATAATTCGTATATTTTACCTGTGATTACTTATTGCCGCAGGGTTTGGGGAACAACGGTACAGCATAATAAAATCGCTTTCTTGTCACACAAAAACGAGCCAGAATGTTGATAATTAGTGTAGCGTGAAATGCGCATACCCAAGAATACTTCAGGCAGCTTAATATGCTCTGCATTTACAAAACTGCAGTAGCAAGGAAAAATATCCTCGAGCTAACAATGTTTCGGTTAGGGTGCCGTGAGCCTCTTTATGATGTACGTAACCGAATTTCGTGGTCAATGCCTCTTGGCAGCACAAAATATCGTTCACAATCTTTGTCGTAGAATCTGCCAAAGTTTTTAAATATTATCGAAGGTAATAAATTTTCGCTTTAATTCTTTTTCACGAGAACGTTTATGGAACTGAACAAACTTTTTGAGCCTTCGAGAGACTAGGAAAACCTGTGCCAATATGTTTACGGTACAGCGTAAAAGAATTGCGTGAATTCACTATTTATTTATGTATATTTATGGGCGTGTGTATATATATTTGTGAATGTGTGTGTGTGTATGTGTGTATATATTTGGATAAGTGTATGTGCAATGTGTATACACAAGTGAATGTATTTTGGCTTGAGTATGTTGCTGTTAGAATAGTGCAATGAGCAATGTGGGATTTTGCCTAAATGTGTTAACGGAAACGTGCAACAGAGTTCGGGTGTGCAATGTAACCACTCATTTGAATTCTGTAGTTATGTTGACCTTAAATTTTGTAACATAATTCGGTGTTTAATGTCTGAATTTCGAAGTTGTCGTTCAATACACTGCTACAATGTGTGCCATAACGGAAGCTCAAGCTGCATCTTTCAGCTTTTTAGATGCGGCGCTGAGAGGAGCATCTCTTGCCGGCGGCCCTGTCCTGCGTGCATCCGTCGTCCGCGTCAGCACAGCAGCGTCTCTCCTCCGCTCGCCTCCTCTCCTTTCTCTGATAGCGAACACTCCCTCCCAACATCTGCGGTCGCGCTGCGCGCGGCTGCGCACTGTGCGCATGTGCTGTACTCTCTCTCTCCGCGGTCTCCTCTCCTTCGGGCGCTCCCCCCGGTCTCAGTGGACGGTCGTCCGCGCTTGCGCTTGCACTTGCTGTCTTGCCGTACCCGACGATTGCTTGGTGCGACCGTACCTCCTAAAAAACGCCTAAACTACTATCATTTGCATGTATGCATAGTCAAAAGTAAAAATTACGCCCACCTCCCCTCGCGGGAACCCAACGATGTGATGGAAACGCAATGTACGTTCACTACGCGTTTCACGCAATTCGACTAATCGACCCAACGGAAACGCCAATGGAACCCCTTTCATCGTCGCATCACACCAGGGTTTCCGCAAGGGGAGGTGGGCGTAATTTTTTTCCTTTCGTCCTCTTCATAATGATTTTTTATGTGAGAAATAAAGATCCATCCATCCATCCATCCATCCATCCATCCATCCATCCATCCATCCATCCATCCATCCATCCATCCATCCATCCATCCATCCATCCATCCATCCATCCATCCATCCATCCATCCATCCAATCCTCCATCCATCCAATCCATCCATTCATCCATCCATCCATCCATCCATCCATCCATATATCTATCCATTTGTGGCCATGCTTTAATCACAACATACTTCATTACAGCTCCCTACAACGACTTACTTTGTTTCAGAGTAAAATCTTGGCGTGAAGGGCGACTTATACAAGAACTTTTAGAACACGCTGTTATATCTTCTCCAAATCGTTTCTGGTGATTTTGTTTTTGTTTTGTAGTGTCCCCTCTAAGGAGGGTGCTTGGAGGGGACACTACATCGGGAGAGGGAGCGTTAAAATTAAGTCGTTAAGACGTGTACTCAACTGGTGGTGTGCCCACAAGACAGCGCACAGCCCAGGCAGCACAGGACTGTTCGGCCTAAAACAGGCCGGTGTACTTTGGCCGGTGATTTTCTGTCCGGCCGTTTTCCGGCAGCCATATTCGGCCCATGTCCAAATGTGGGCCTTTTGGCCGCATAGGGCCGTACTCCCATGGCTGTCCAACGACCAGTGCCCGTCGGCCAGTCGACCGGCTTACGGTCAGACGGCCAGATTCCAGCCGTAGGGCTCCGGCCATTCCAAAGCCACCCGTGTACGGCCGAAGTACGGCCGCCGGATTACAGCCGAGATGCGGTCGTCGGACTCCAGCCGGACTAAAGCTACCGGAAATACGGCCGTGCTACGGGCATTGGAGTTCAGCCACAGTACGTTAACTGTACTGAGGCCGGTCACTGCATGTCGCGCAAGCAGATGATTCATTCGCGCAGTGCAGAAGCAGCACAAACCCAGCATCTTGGGTCCAATACAGCCACATCAAAGTGAGCTCTCGCGCAACCACCAGCCGTCAAGCTTCAGCGCAGCCTTGCTTAATTACCAGCCTCAGTTGACAGCAAAATTCATTTATTAACAGTGCTCACAAATTGTCGTTCCTTTAATTGCTGTGCCTCTTCTACTGCCGAACAGAGAAAATATTCAGTTCTTTGTAGAGCTTGAATAGATGTATTGTCCAGGTCCTGATATCCTCTGTGGTGCGGCTTACCTGTAATAAACGGGGAAAGAGGAGGGGGGGAGGGGGCGAGGGGGCGCATACTTTAGTGGGTTGAATTTCAGAGAGATAAATTGCGCCGCTTTTTAGCCAATTTCTTTTAGGGCAATATTCCGGAACACTTTCATGCTATGACTACATTAACTATTTTTATAACAGTTGCTTGACCAATTTTGCTGTATATAAAACTGGCGTGAATGCCTTTACGAGGCGTTTTGGTTCTCACCAAAACACTCAGGAGCATTTAATATAACTCCTTCACAAAAAAGTATGTCCAGTTTTTGCCCATTTTTCTTGCAAAGACATTTTCTACTCGATCAACTTTTCTGATGATCTTGCGCAGGGCTGATCTAAGTAAGGAGCGAACAGGTACTTTCATTTCAATCTATTTTAATGTTGTTTTCATGAGTATAGGTCCACACCACTTAATAGTCCAAAAGAACTTAATGTACTTCTAATGTCATACTACGTTCAAAAAATTCTAGACGCGTTGCGAATGACGCCCTGCTTCAGGTGGCTGCAGTTGTATCCCTCTGTGTTCACGCAAGGAAAGGCGTAAAATTAGAGTTACATAATTTGTTTCAAACCAATAACATAGCAATGGTAGCATGCATACAGGAAACCTTGCATACTGCAACGAATAGGGCAATAAATATTTTATTGGTCAAGGTTGAATCCGTAGGGTTCTCAACCCGTCGGAGGCAAACTTGCGCCTCTGGAAGTTTATTTATTTATTAGTTATTTATTATTCATTTTATTTATTCATTGTTTTATTATTTATTTATTTATTTATTTATTTATTTATTTATTTATTTATTTTTTTATTTGTTTATTTGATGCCTGCTTGCCTTTGCATGCATTACACAAGAGAGATACATATTACTAAGCATTAAATATGAGACAAAATAAATTATTCTACAAAGCGCGCTGAAAATCGTCAATATAAACAGTTAATGCAATCATACGTGGAAGATACTTACACTGCCAGTATTGATGTAAAATAAAATGAATCGCGCAAGTCGTCACTTTAAAGGAAAGTTATATTTTGCTTTAAGCTAGCGGTCCACTTTGCGATATGTAGAATGGCGCTTGGACATACTTCTCCCCTTCTACTCCAGTTTTCGAATGATAGATGTTACGAAAAAAGTTCTACCTGTGGTTTCGTCTGTGATCTTTCACATCCTGCAATTTAAGTTTACTTTTACTTTCTCTCATGCTAAGTTGATGGTGACAATTACCTAATACGAATCGCACTGACACATTCTGTATGTTTCGAGCGTATCAACCAGCCTCTTTGGTGTAGGGATCCACGAAAACACATGCGTACTCCAAGATTGAGCGCACATGAAGTGAAATACGGTTGTTCTTTCAGTTAGATGGAGGTTCACTGAAATTTCCGTCTCAGAAAGCCAAAACATATGCAGCCGTAACTTTTATGGTGTGAACCTGCCTATTAACCTCTAACCACTCCCTAAATAAACTCCTAGGTATTATATTCCTCGGCCCGTTGTCACAGCAGCATAATTTACGGTATACGTATTCAATTGGAATGCAGGTTTTCTTTTAAAGGTGCCACGTTAACACACTGTTTAACATTCAAAAACGTTTCTGAATCAGCACACCAGGATGTTATTAAATTCGAATAAAGCTGCAGGTATACGAATCACGTTCATTCGCTATAGTCCGGTAAACTACACAGTACTTTGAACAAAGCTATATAGGGCCAATAGTAATAACAATGCAAAAACCGATTCATTCAGTTCATAGGATGAAATGTACTACGCAGAAGGAGATATGGAACACCATCATTTGCTTTTTTGCAGTCCAAGAATATACAGTCAACCACTTTAAGCTTATCTATTGCAAGAGCCAAATCGTGCGTGAACTCAACAATCTGCGTTGAGCAAGAAAATCCTGACAAAATCCGTGTTTGCTAGGATGCTAGCGATTATGTTTAACCAAATGAGTCATATCCCAAAAGTAGCTAAGCTCACCTTCAAACATCGGAACTAAATTAACAGCTAGGCTTCGTCAGTAACAAGGCTCTGTTGTTATCGCAAATTTAAAATAGTTTTTTTTTCTAAATAGGCAGTCGTAAAATCCCATGAAGTAACATAGTGCAGGGCATGAAGTTGATCCTACCAATGCGCGAGCGAGTCTCTTCTACGTTTATCACCAACAACATAGTGCAACATTGCTTGTCGCAGTTTAATTGTAAGCAGAATAACTTGCGCTTTTGCTCGCACTTGCCTTTTGTTTGGTGGGGAGTCCTTAACATGGTAGCCTTTTAGCTCCTGCGTGGTGGCCGCTTGCTCGACGCCCTTGAAGGCCAGTTATTCTGGTGAACCATCTCCATCTCGGGTCGGACATCTCTGCCGGGTCGATGTCTCCAATGCTCTCCATTTCTTGAGGGGGGCGAATAGCCTCGAGCTGATGCGTCGACGAAGCCGGCGGGCAGAGGCGTCGTAGCGGCGATGACTGGCGAGGCTTAACTCACCCGTCGGTGTGGCACAGTCTTCTTGTGGCAATAAATGACATTTCGATGGCCTAAAAGGTTCCCTGCTAATGTCCAGTGAGTCCTTGCACCTTGCCCGTTCACCGAGAACACTCATTACTGTTTGAAAAATGATGTTCGTTCATTTAAAACGTAGAAACACGGAGCGGATGAAAAACGCGTCCCCGTCGTTCGGCTCCCTAACGGCTTTTTCTGCCCCCAGGAAAAAACCGGTCGGTCTCCTTCCAAACACGTCTGTGCATGAATTCTCGGCGCCCAGGCGCGTGCCGTTGTTCGGCTGTATGCCGTTTGGCCGAAAAAATGACGTATAACCAGATACCTTACGTAGGCCGGTCTCCTCTTGACACCGGTTGCCAAATATTGGGTGGCCATTCGCTTGCCGTATTCGGCCGAGGACAGCTAACCGAATGAAAAACGTATATTCTGGGGCCGTACGTCGGCCGGTATCCTTCATAACACTGGTTGCCGAAGAAAACGAATATTCTACTACCGTCGGACGCGCGGTTCACCGTTGAAACAACGAATGCACGGCAGCCGCGCTCCGGCCGGTCTCCTTTCGAACACGAACTGCCGCAAGAATACGCATATTCTGTGGCCGGTCGCTAGCCGTGCTTCGGCCTGTCACCGCTTCCCGAAGAAAAAACGGATGCCCTAAGGCCGTACTTCGGCCGTTCTCTTCCTCAACATCGACAGCCGTAAGAGAACTGATATCTGGCAGCCGGTTAGCTGCCGGTGTGCGTCCGTACACGCGCGGACGGAAAAATACCGAAGCGCTGGTTGCCGAATGTTGGCCGTTCAACGCATGATCAGTGGCTGCCAGAACCTGGATGCTGGCCGGACATGCCAGAAAACGGCCATAGACGGGCCGGTCTTGGGGCAAACTTTCTGTGCCGCCTGGGAGAACATACCACTGAACGGACAACGAATATCATGACATTGAATGCAAGGTATCAATTTGTTTCACCGTATATCGACCCTATATTTTGCTTGAATGGGCTTCAAGAAACACACCAAAAATGCCGTGATTTAACACCCCAAAGTGTGCGGTGCTTTGTAGCTCCCTGCGATGATGTGCCTTGTAACGTGTTTTCTTCATTTTTGTGGTGGCTCTACACAGCTAACCAAGTTGCACTTCAGCCAAATGATAATTAGGGCGAAAGGCTCCAATGACCCCTATTGTTTGAGCCCTGATTAGAGGCTTGTTTTTGCACGGTACGCATAAACGCCTCTTACTAGCTAGAATTGTTGTCTATGTTTGTTTGCGAAATTCACTATTACCGATTTACCCTGTATAGAAAGCTCCAAGATTTGTGAAGAGATATAGGTATATGTTTCGCTATTTTTGGATAAATGCCATACAAAACAGGCCCCTTCACGTGTAAAGAGAGCTATGTAGCTTAGAGGGAAGGAAGTAAGCTGAGTGGAAGACTTGACTGGTCAGGGAGGAATGAACTAGACCTCAGAGTTTGCCGATCCCTAAATTACTTCCAAGGTTACTTTTTTTTTCTACCGCAAGGCATGTGGCATGCAGACGGGGCAAGGACGTAAGCTGTCACCACTGTGACCAGTGGTTAATACCACGGAAGGCAAACCAAAGTAACCAATACCACCGGAACATCATTAAAATTACAAGGGTACCCACGGCGTCTCAGGTTCTCTTTTTGTTAATTTTTACTGATTGCTTGTTTAAGCTTTACCTGCTTCGTTTTTTTTGGTGAATTTCATTTCTGTTATTCCCTACCCTATTAGTTTTTGCTCTGTTCCTTTCGAACGCGGAACCGCCGCACAGAACGAATTCCTCCGCACGCCATGGGCCGCCATGCTGTTATATAGCTACCAGAATAAAGTAGATCAATGCAAAAAAATTGTCGGACGAGCTTTATTCGTGCTTCACAAAATGGCTTGCATAATTTGATAACTATTTATTTGATTGTAGCACTTACAAGAGCGCTACGTATAATTTTGCCTCAGGCGACCATCCAAACTGCAAACAATTGCGCGCATTATAACGGAAACGCAAACACAGAAAACAAACGCACTCGCATGCACTGTATTCATGTTTTCCTATTCTCGCCCATGGGCGGGCAGTTGCTTGTAAGAAAGAGCGGTTGGAACTCTCCCGACGTTTCATCTGTTTACATAAAAATTAGAAATTCTCAAAAGTGTGCTGCCACGTGTACTGTTTTCTGCAGTCCCCGTTTCTTCGCAGCGGCTGCTGGTGACACCTCCGTAGAAGCCCACGTCTGAAGAGCGCGTCAGAGACAACGAGGTGCTCCGATGTTCGCAACTCTGTTGTAGGGGCGTCTCTCCGAAACACCCGCCCACAAAGTTGCGCAGAGGCTTACTGAAGCAGTACGCCCATAGCGACATCTGAGATAAAATCCCTTTAGAAGAGGTCTCCTTTTTTTCTTAGCAGAAATGACAGCGCGTGCAGTCATTAATAGATGGGAGACTAATCAAACTCTTTTTGAAAGATATTCACATGTAGTTTTATGTGAATGTGAAACGTACAAAAATGTAAGATTATGGTTTTAAAGCACAAATTAAAGAACATGACAAACAAGCGACAACTTTTGTTTAAAGCTTACTTGTACACTACAAAAGCTCTTTTGGTTATTGGTAAGGCAATGCAAATTAACTTATTCTTGAGGCTACATTTGCATACTTTTTGGGAGTTTATTAACAGGTCTCAAAAAATATTGTTAGCATAAAAATCACTGATTATTTCTTATGAATAACAATCCATGAGTGCCCTGTTGTTTCTGTATGTGAGCTTAATTATACCAAAGTTTTACGAATAGGGTATTAGAAGTGCAGCAAAGTTATTGATTAACTTCTGCAGCATCTGATACCGAAACTTTAAATCATTGATTAAATTTTAATTTGTTTAAGGCCGTCGTTAAGCAATGCAACTACACAACGCGCCGCTTGTTTATATTATTCAACAATTACTGACTGCAAGTGTGTTCCGGCGAGTATGTCCACAATGCGTGAATGTACACAGCCGAAGGACGCTATATCCATACAATCTCCATCAATACACCAAGCATCACACCTCCATGAATGGTACAGAGGAAGCGATCGGCCACTAAAAAGACAGATTACCGCTTTGGTACCTTTATTTTATTATATTTTGTTGCATTAGTTTAATTGATTTACTCTAGTTTACCTCTACCCCTTGCTTCGTCTGTGGTTTTTTTCAGAATATCTAACCAACGAACGTTTTCAGAGCAGGCGGACCGATCCCAAAACTGACAATTAGTAGCTGCTTCTGTGTTATACATATTTCAACCATAACTCTGCAAAGGCAATTCGTGTTTTAAAAGCAAGATGATGTTTGCAACTCCGAACACGATTGGTTTAGGACAGCACTTGTCGTTAAAGCTATTCCTATTATCACCACAGAAAATATAAAGATGACGGCTGCTCATCATTAAGCCGTAGTAGGCTTTCTGTCTTCTCATACGGAAAATCCAAGCTCTTCTTCCGAAGTACGAGGGAGCATTAAAAACAATTCTTCAACCTTCTCCATCGCATCCCGTGTTGTACCTTTGACACCGAAATATTTTAAGGAAATTCCATTGTAACTTCAGCTGGAATGCAAAGTGCTCTCACGAGTCAAGCTGCAACATCCTTTTCCCTTCCAATGCGTGTTTTAACTGGCAATGTGGTCGAGAGCGGCACTTCGGCATTTTGCGTTTTCACTCTAACATTGTCTTTTATGCCCCATATATTCTCCCGTGATTTGCCAATGGCCGATTTTTGATCTTGCGATACCTTGTAGTAGTTAACTAGCGCCGCTGCCAAGCAGAAGCTAGTGAGAAAAGTATTTTAACCCTTGCACAAAGAAGGAAAATGTATGCTAGAAAATCCCACTTAGTTTTCTTTGAGACACCATCGGTACGGCATTTGTTGACCCATAAATTTATAGCTATGGTGACCCTTATTTGTAAGGAATAATTGTTTCCAGCAAAGTTGTGTCGTCAGAAAGCTAGTTCTGAAATGAGCCACATCTGGTCTACGGCAACCAAACGGCATTGTTTAAATCCAGTACACCTCACCAGAGGTTCACATGGACTTCCCGCGTCGATTTCCATATCGCATCCATTTCGATTTTGAAAAGAAGGATGCGTTAATCAATAAGATATATTCAACCGCATATATGACTCCGTTCTTGTTGTGACGTTTACAAAAAAAAATGGCTCTTGCTTATTATTTGTAATACGTGGTGACCGACAAGGGGTTGAAAAATTGACTTTTTCGCGCCCTTCAGGCAGATGCATTTTCTGGCCGAACACTTGACCCTCGCATGAGGCTCTCAACCGCATCGGCGTCACATCGGGGCGATAATATTTTAGAGGCCGCAATTGTAGTGTCTGGTTACAGCGTAGGCTTGCAAGTTGCAACCGCATCTCCCTTATGTCACCCCGTCATGTTTCTTTTAAAAGAATCTAGGTTGACTGCTTTCTTAGGCGTGGTCGAAACCAATTCTTCTCGTACTGTTGAACTCCTTCATTCTACCATGGTAAATATAATGCAGTCGTGAGGTTTAAGCTTGGGTCAAGGGCAAAGGTTGTGAGGTTTCGTTGTTCCTGAGGGGCAATACTATAAAACGTGTGTGTTCGAGCGACTTGGCAATCCATGACCATACTTTAGGGCGTAAATGATAGAGAGGCATGCGTTTGCCTCGGCACTTTCCATCCCTTGTCTAATTACGTGGCGCAAAAAGCTCTGCCCATGTCAAGGCCTTCGCAAATTCATTCTTCGGACAGCTCTCCGTAGTTTCAACCTGCGCCACTGCGAGCACGGTTGTTCCAAAACCTTCGACAGAACCGCCCTCCAGTTAAGTATGAGTGTTTATTTTATGCGTTCATAGATGTTTGGCAGAAAAAGATGTGCTGCATCACCTACGTCCCACGTTAAAATTCTGCTTCTCAGAAAAGATATTAAGATTACTTATGGTGGGCTGCCATACAACGGACAAAAGTTCAGCATGACATTTTCCGTGCCTACAGCTAAGCCCTGAAAAAGCATAGCCCAAAACGAGTATCTTACATTAGAAACCCTCTGAGGGTATGATGAATGGAACAGGTGCCAAAGTATAGGTGAACGAGGCACTCCCATTATTATTGGTAATCGATAATGAGTCACCGTCGAAGTTCGCTGGCATGGTATGTGCTCAAGAGTAGTGTACAACTTTGCAAATATTGTGAACCACGGGGAAGAGGCCTAGGTGAACTTTCCGGAGGAATGATGGTTAAGTGTGCCGTCTTTCACGTAGACAGCAGGGGCCAACCCATCCCGCTTATGATGGCATGCTGTAAAAGTTGTTAGCCAGCGTTGTCCAAGTGCTTTGAAGTGCATAGTGCTAAGCTCACCACAGGAACGTTGTGCTGTCTTTTATCCCTGACCATAACTGTACCCGTGCAGGCAGAACAAAGTATGCCGTAGTTGAAGTTTTATTACCATCCCCACTTTAGCTCTCGCAACAAGATCATTGAACTGAAAATGCTGGAAGCGACAGCGAAACCATCTACTACCGAAACCAATCCCTATCGTTGTTGGTGCGTAGCAGTGCTGGTTGTTCACGTCACTGGGTTTACTTTCCAGCAATGACTTGTCCAAACAACTGGCTCCGAAGCAACAAAATATGTTTAAGCATTACAAAATCCGAGCACTGGAAAAGTATCCACTAAACTGATGAATCTGCCTCAAATAATCACGCCATGTAAGATTTACTGATACATCTGGAATTTGGTCGGTGAATCCTCAGCTTGCACCTTATGCAAATTGGTATTTGCATCACTGGTGTTTGAATATAGATTTAGTTTAGTAAGAAACCCACAATTTTAATACCAATACCAGCTTCCCATTTTTCGGTAATTCCTTCCTATGAGCTAATCGCAATTTACACTGGTTCACACTCAGCCTGAGACAGCGGATAGGCACACCAAAGACATGGCTTGATACATTTCGTTTTTTTAGTTATTCACTTCATGCTCTCCAATGTTGTTGTGAGGTTTCTATTTGTTTGTATTCTTTATTCTGCAAGCGCAGTACGCAAGATGCCTCTTCTGTTCTGTTACTAGAACATTGCTTGTTTTTTTAGCGTCATTTTAATTTTTAGCGCTGTTTTTTTGTATTGAATTTATAGCACGAAGAACGAGGAAAGAAAGGGAACACCCAAAACAGGGCTATGGTATAGTTCTACGTTGTGTGTCCTCGTCCTTATCTTCGTGCTGTGAAGTTAAATTCGGCATGGCAACTTGCCCAGGAATCTTACTCAGTTTTTTAATAATTGCTCTTTACATGGTTCAACATGTAAACGTTCCAACTTTGTTATTCAGATTTTCCTAGTGGAGGTTCCTGAATCATTTCTTTCTGGAGTACTCGAACAAAACTTCTAACCCACTAAAACCAACAGCACGATAAATACCTTGCCAAAAAGAGCGTGCTTTTTTGTAAGTTGAGGCACGCCCATTCAGAAGCGCAAAAATCGTACTATCCTCCACCGCATTCACATAGTTGTCGGTGGAGAAATGAGGAGAGTGAGGGGTGGGCAGGGAAACAAGAGTCACGTGCCGGGTGGGTAAAGTGTGGTCATCTGCCGACATTTTCTCTTAACCAGAGATACGGGATCATTTTTCTAGCCTTTCCTTTTTCCTTTTTCCTGTTTCCGGAGGCGGCGCAACCTAGCAAGTATGCAGCAGGGCCATTTCTGCGGCCCTGCACCAGGTGCATCGCTTCGGGCACCGTGGCGCATAGGACCGTCGCGGTCGAATCTATCGGCTTTTCTATACGCACGGGTCTATGGAGACTTGGCCGTACCAAAGAGTACATTCGAAGTACCCACAACAGGTAAATATTGAAGTTCAAAATAACAAGCTTTTACTCCATCATTTTATACCTCTGTAATACTTGTGCGCAATATCTTGCAGTCTCATCACTCACGCCAACAATACCACCATCGTGTATATTTCACTAAGTTAAAAACCACGACTGCATTGAAATAAATGTTATAACCCTAATTATAGTTTACTCTCAATATAAGTGAGAATGAACCATGTGCTTGTTTAGGCTCTTATGCAAGATGACAGACCGTGACCCGCAGATGTGAGAAGCCTCACGGGCATGCGGCACTGGTTTTGGAACCTCCGTGAGCTACAAGCGTGGATGAAGACAGATGTGGATAAAGACAGATAAGAGCTACTCCGATACGGGTACCCCTTATTCTTGTTGTAGAAGAAGATTTCATTGTCCCATTTCGGCTCCCACACCCCTTCTGAAAGCAAATGGAGGGCTCTGGGATACCTCTACGGTTACCATTTACCCCACAGGCTCATGTGAACTTTCCGTGGGCGTACAGCTCCCGAGATTTGCCTCTTGCCGGTACAAGATTTAACGTTACAGCATTGCTGGCAGAGCCGGATTAGTGTACCGTAGGTTCTTCACGAAAGCGAAAGGATTTTTCTTGTTGTGTACTTCTTGAAACAGTCTTTTAAGCAATATCTTTTGATGTTATTTATTAAGACACTGTTCTCACACGTTCCTAATTGAAGAGAGAGTCGACATTTTTTCTCGAATGCTTGCAGACCATGACCGTCCCAGACTTGCACTATTCTTACGATGTTATGAGAGAAACAGCGCCCCAACAATTCTTGTGCCTCTCCTAACAGCTCAGGGTAAAGTGATGTTGGTTCAAAGTCAATCTACAAACGGAAAGCAGTCCGTCAAAACCTTAGCGTCAACGTGAAAATTAGGCAACGGTATTTCGCGCCATTTGTGGAACACGGCTGCTGGAGACGGGAAACACATTTCTCTAACCTGGACAGATTTGCACAAAATTCTCGGAAAATGCAATTATTAGACCATAGTCAACTATACAATGTTGAACATTTTGATGTTGATTAAAAAATGCACGTTGCTAAAAGTGCCTTTTCCGAAAGGGGACCAACCTGATCATTTGTGATGGGACCTTCTAGCCATGCCGCGTAATAGCGAATACCAAGCCCCAACGGAAAACCCAGGGGCGCTGGAGCTCCGCTTCCAGCGTAACGCCTGATTATAGGACACCTAACCCTGAAAAACGCCGGACGCGGAAACGCTGGAGCGCGCCGGACCCTGGACGCTGGAACACGCCGGACGCGGAAACGCGTGGATCCCACGCGCGGTGGGACGTAACGCAGGAACACGCCGGAGACAACGCCATCGCTAGCGTATAGCGTGGCCAGTGCTCGCGCAGGGCATTTTTTCTTTAATTGCCGTGTAATTACAACCCCGCTTGGCTGTTACAGGAAATACCGAATTTCTTTATTCGGGGAAATCGAAGTTCCGCTACAAAATTTACGCAGACGCAATTGGGCACTTTTCAGCTGATTTCGCCCTGCTGAATGCATTGTTTCATCATCGTGTTCCGTCAGTAGCGCTTATTCTGCATCGCAGAATAAGCGCTACTGCAGGCAGAATAAGCGTGCAGGCAGAATAAGCGTGCATCGAAAGTAACCATTCGAAAATTCGTTGCTCATATTTTTATGGCCATTAAAACACAAGTGAACACATATTTCTTGAACCTCTTTTTTTTACCAGCAAGACGTGAGACATAACATGGAAAGTCAGTTCTTAGCTGTATTCCTTGCCTTGGTGAACCTTGATTCGTTCACAATGCTTCGTACAGCAATGCCTGGAAGGGTATCCTGTGACGAAAAGCGCACGTCTCCGTCGTGCAGCATTATCTCGAACAGTACGCGCGCACGATAGCTGCCCAAGTTACGCAGGGATCTTTTCAATTTCAGCTAATCGTCGAAGCACATCGCACGTATTCTAAATCACGCTGCCTCCAACAGTCCTCGTATCCACTTGCATCAAAGTGCCAATAATCCCAAGCACCACCGTTTGTCGTCGCTAGAGGAGTCCTCACTTCGAGATGCTTGGAATCCCGACCACTGTTCTTGCTTTTACCACAGCTTTCGTAGCTTCACATATTGCTGCTGACACTTCCCGAAGACCTAAGATGCATGTTTTTACAAAAAGTTACGCGTAATTTAAACTAGGCACCGCGCCGATGTGAAATGAGGACGGGCCAGTCAGCCACGCAGCCATTTACGAATTTTGACCGAAAGGCAAAAAGCACGGAGGAAGAAACTGCGCCCCGGCCGATCACGAGAAGTTGTTCCGCGCCGCGACCACCCCCCCCCTCACCCCTCTCGATTCTTTGTATTGAGGGCTCCCCCACCCCGCGAGTGCTGTCGCGTGCCAGGCCTTCAGTAGTGATCGTGCATCACCTGACTTTCTTCCGAACGGCCGAGCTGGAGCGAAGGGGGTGGTTTTCTTTCTTTTTACTTTTATACTTTTTAACACATCTTGGTAATGTAATGAGTTCACTGGCGCCATTTCTTTTTCTTTTAACACCGAAAGCGGCAACTGGTTAGCTGGTTTTAAACTCTTATTTTCCTTTTTAAGCTTGATTGGACACATGGTTCGCGTTAAAATAAACCGGTTGCTCCCTAAAAATATATAACAGCCCGCAGGTTGAGACAATCGGGCTCTCAAAGACCCAAAAATACATGTCAGAATGTGAACTGCAATAATTACACAACGTCCTCAAAAGCAAGGCCTGCTTGCCCTTTATGCGTCCGTTTTACCAACGCGCTACCCTTATTGCCTCATTCTTTCATCAAAGGCTGTACACGGTACAATATATGCAATTGCAATTCACTCATGCAACCCCAAGAATTTGTGAAGCGCTTTATTTATAGATTAGTTTGGTTAGTGAGCTACACTTAGATGTTCCAAATTACCGTGATTTGCGATCTGTTGCGTTGTTAACTGCAAATTTATAGCGAAGGTTTTTTTCAAACACGACCGGAATATTACACTCTTAGGCAAAAAGGACTAAAATAGGGACTAAAATACAGCCGTTCGTCTTCGCGGGTGACCGTTCCACTTCAAGGGGAGTATCTGCAGCCGACTACGTGCCGGGTGCATAAATTCGGAATAATTGTTCGTCCCCGCCGATCTATAAGGAGTAACAGGAAGACGAAACGCATGCAGTTAGTCTCTTTGCTAATCCCCCAATGGCGTCATCGTTACCCTTTTGCGCATATGTCAGCGAATAGTGGTATATTTCCAAAACACAAGCCATTGCAGTCAGTGGGTCCTATAGATGGTGCCACGGGAGAAAATATTGATGTTAACTATACGAAAATCGCCAAGGGTTAGTATAGCGGCGAGTAATGACAAGGAGCGGCGAAGCGCGATTGCCAGACGCTTCTCGGTGAGGTTATGTTAATACGCTTTGTTTTTATGCGATTCATGCGAGGTAATACCGTTCAATGAAAGCTTTCAAGCGCGTCAACAAGTAACAAAATTATTGACAGTAGCAAACGTTGATTCCTAAGCGTACTGAATATGTGTATGTTTAACAGACGAGAAAAAACGGAGTAGGTGCTGATGACAACTGCAAAATAAAAATGCTCGCTACAAGTAAGCGTCTCGAAGTAATCTTTTGCACTCGGTACATAATTGCCTTGTGCACCAAAGCCATGACAATGCTGTAACTGCTGTAAAACCCGGTTGCATTTCCCAGTCGCAATCGTCTAGCGACGCGAACTTAAAGAATTTACGATAAGGAACACCGAATTTGGTTTCGCCGATGCAGGAAAATATGGTCCGTTTTCCTATTCTGACAATCACACAGGCGACCGCTTTCACACACAATACCTAGAGTACTTAACATGTGTATCGAACACTAAGAAAACACTTAGCTTGCGCTAATTTGTGCGGAAGCACATGAGTCGTCCGATCGACCAGATGTCAACTAGGCGACGACGAGTTGATTGTTATTTACGAGAAAAAACTATGGTTGTGAGGCTCTACTTCCAATCGAACTGAGCAATGGTCCCTAAACATAGCAAAGCGCTAATCGCAAGGGGCAAAATGCGGTCACGTTCACTTGCACGGATAGAAATTCGGACACCAGTTGCAATGGATCTGTGGCGTTATGCACAGAACTACATGCTGTACACTTGAATATTACCTGCCGCAAGTACTGCCCTGCGCTGTGGCCCAGCGGATAGCGTGTCGGGATCTTCTGTATATTTCCGGGCGTCGGGGGTTCGATCCCGGCCGGTGCCAGAGCTTTTTTCTTTTTTCTGCACTCTCAGCAGTTCGCCTCTGGGGAGTATGGGAACAGACCATACGGGGTGGGGGACGGATGGCGCGTCGGGATCCTTCTGTATAAATCCGGGCGTCGGGGGTTCGATCCCGGCCGGTGCCGGAGCTTTTTTTTCTTTTTTCTGCACTCTCAGCAGTTCGTCTCTGGGGAGTATCGGAACAGACCATCCGGAGTGGGGGACTAACCGTTCGTCGCCTAGCAGTTAGTCCCCAAAGGGTCTAATGATTGTGGCAGAGGCAGTTAGTCCCCCAAAGGACGAACTGTTAGTCCTTTTTGCCTAAGAGTGCAATGGCAGAAATACAACAACCTTTCATTACGACAGACGCTTGCAATGCAATTGAATGACATGATCGTCACTCGTACGCTAAAAAAGTGGGATTTTGCGGTACCGCACGGGCCGCAAACACCAAGTTTTGGAGCATCTGCGTCGATCGCGGCGCTGGATTACAAGTCGACAACGTAACCGGCGCACCGCATTGCTGTGTCCAGCCAAGCAGCGGCGCCGGGACAACGTACTGTGCCGTTCGCCCTATATGAATCGCAGTCAGTCTCCAGAGGCAACGTTCCCGTGTTATTCGATGCTTTCCAGCGACCTCCCCGCGTTGATGTCGTCCAGCGCGGCGTTTTCCAGTTCTTTCCGTTCTTTCCGGCGTATTTCATCGCTCTCCTAACGCTAAAAAATGCGGTCCTTGTGTTGCTGTCGTCCGGCTCGGCGTTTTCCAGTGTATTCCGTTCTTTCCGGCGTATTCCATCGCTCTCTTAATGCTAAAAAAGGCGGAGTTTTCCGACAGGCAGTCGAAATTTTTACTTTTTTATCTTATTTCTTGGTTGACAAGCTGGCCCATTTCGTAGCTATATATCCACACTTTCCGTGTACTTTGAACGCCAAAATCGGTTGATGACTTATTGGGGTCAATGGCAGGTGAGGCGACAACTGAAAGAAATGATGCATTCACTTGTAGTAGGTGCGACAGATTACTCAGCGTTTTGCACAGAGGTAAAAAATAATTCAAAACCGGTTTCGCTTCTTCAAGCATATTCCGGCTGAGACTTACAGGAGAATATTATAAATTGAAAACGAGGTTCGATCTGGAAACTATCGGTGGAATAGGAAGCACAAAAAAATTACCGTATACGAGCGGAAGTATCCGGCGATGCCCGTCCGGTCCACTACACAAATGGCAACTAAGGGATATGACACGTGCTATGTAATTTTCTGTTGAAATAATTGGCTGATTCAACGTGAAATTGTAAACAATAAGAAACTCACGCGGATGCGTGAATTCCTCATTGTGTGCAGGCTCCTACCGAATGCGTGTAGTGATGGGAAATTGCAGGATCTCGTTTATTGTAACTATCCCGCCACAATTGGTACAAAAATGGTTTGCTCAAACCACAACTTACCCTCGGGATATTTTATGTCAGTAGGCATAACGATACTCCCAGTCGCAGTTTAGTATAAATAACTTGGGATCGAAGGGGACATGCGTTTTTGCAGAAAGTCTGAATATGTAGTGAGCGCGATTGTAACGCGGGAAATTTGAACGGAATACCACGTCCAGAATGGTATAATTCAGAAAATCCCGCTGACGTTTTAATACTTGTGTAAGAATAAACTCGGTAAATTGATTTCTGAACAACTATGTGTCAGCATGTGCTGGATAAAGCGATTGTATTCATGAATTCGCTCCATACTTATTGAGGAACCCACATTAATCCCGGAAAGCTCATTTTGGCTCTTACGTGAGAGTTATTCTATAACAGTGCTTCGTTTCCTGCACATGTTACCCAATTAAATAAGATGCAGTTCAATATCTGAACTGGCCTGCGACCTGAAAACAAGTGTAAAGAAATATTTCGTCTATTTTCACATTCTCCCCAGCATATTTTTGGGGGATATTCATCAATATTGAGCTCTTACACCCTAATCACGATGTGGCAATATAATTTGAAGCCGTTAAACCAGCAGCTTAACTAGGTATTACTATCAATTTTTAGGACTTTTCAGCTCTTCAGAATTGCTATTAAAGTTTTTTTCGCCCTTTTACTAGCATCGCAGGGCGAAGCCTATAAAATTGGTTGTGTGCATTTCAACGAGCAGCATTTATTAGCAACAAACTAAGCGCTAAAATCAATCAATTAAACCTTTATTGAAGACAGTATAACAGACGCCATTTTGTTCCGAAATTTAAAATCGTCATGAAACAACATTTTATATAATCTTAGAGCAACACATATCACCAAAAAGCACTCCGATGTTAGTGGGGTAATCGAGAATTATAAAAATCTTCTTTTCGTCGGATAGGCTTTGAATTTCTGAACGTTCTGCCCCTGTTAGCCTCTAAGCCATGTTACAAGTGCACTCCCAAAATTTTATGTCGCTATGTGAAGGTATTTCAGCAGTGCGTCGATAACTCTGTGATTGATTGCGTCAGTGATTCAGTCTGCCAGTCGGGCACTTTTCTTAATCTGTATATATAACGGTAGAGCTGAAATGTTTCGACGTACGTGAAATGGTGGTGCATGCAAACACCAAACCGGGGTGGCCTACGCGCCCCCCATAGGACCGCAGGTTATTTAACATAACACTGTGACAATTGAATTTGCATCGCTCATACCTACTACAACACTGCATTAGGTAAGTTGTTTGAGCGCAATATCTTGGTACCATTTGTGTAGAGAGAGTTCGAATACAACACGAGATCCTCCCATTTCCCATTACTACGCTCCTACGGTAGGAGCCCATGCATTGACGGTAGGTGTGAGTTCCTTATTGTGCATTGGATGGTCTCCATGTCCATTAAGGTGCTGTGACCTCGAATTCGTTGCTTGTGCGTTGTTTGTTGCAACCTTTCATATTACTTTACAAATCACGGTACACGCTTTTGCATTCACATATCCTAAGTAGATAATACATTTTCGCACGATTCATGTGAACCACATCCGGTTTCTGTTTCCATAGGCTGATTTGAGCAGTGAGTTCACAGTGTTGCAAGTAAATTCTGGCATATGTGTTTCCATGCGGCCCTGCGGTACGCTGTGACTTTACGCAGCATTTGTTTGACCTCGTACGCGCATTCAGCGGAATTCATTTGACGGAGCATTTCAGAGCAGAAATCAGAGGAAGCCTGTGGCATCACCATCATCGGAACTCCAGTCGGCCAGCTGCTTGGCTCACGCGGAAAATGCGACTGTCGGATGGATCCCACTGTTTGCAGTCACCAATCCTCACACCACATAAGGATGTGTCAATAAAGTTTATCCTCCTGCTCTCCCTACCGAACGAAGACCCGAGCTGCCATAGCATTTTCGATTCTGCGTCGGCAGCAGTTTCGGCTGAATCGCCTACGTACTCATTTTGTCCGCTACTGAAAACAGCGTCCGTGGCCGTTGTGATGAGGCGCCCGTGAAGGAGAAAGAAGAGGGCAGAGGAGCGCGTGGAGGGGGCCGAAGAATAGAATCGGCAAACTTTCAGCGGAAGCATTTGACGCGCTGGGTGAGTGAGCGCGGCCCTGTGATCGCTTGGAGCTAGAAGCCAGTGTCTCAACCACTGCTGGCGCCGGAGAGCCATCGGACGCTGAGCCCAGTTACCAACGTCTGTCTGCTGGCCCGTGGCTGGATCTGGTACGCGCGCGGCCAGAGAGCGCGGTTCGGTGAAATACGTGCTCACAACCGCCTCTGGGGCATCGTGCCGTCAACTACTGTTCCCGGTCCTTGACGGCCGGCCTCTGTCCCGTGTCAGGACCAATCGTGGCGTGAGACTCCTCAGTGAGCCAGCCACGCCGTGGTACCTCAGCCGATCCCACACGCTTCGTGAAGAAACCTCGGAGGACTGCTGTGCCGACTAAACTATGTAGGACGTTTACTCTCTCGCCCTCTATAGCGAACACTTTTATTAGCTTGTCAGCGCATTTACCGCTCTATCTTTTAATCTCATTTCCGCTGTATGTTTCCTTTACTCTCTCGGAACATTTGCTCTCATCTTCCATGCATAAAGTTTCCCCTACTTGCGCGCGCATTAGTTTGTGACTCATGACTTTCTAGCTGGTCTAAGGCCCATTCATGACAAAATGTTGCGAGCCTGCCAGGATCCTTAGCATCCGCTGATAGAGTCGGTAAGCCACGAACACGCCTGTAACGTTACCTAGAAAGCATGAATATTGAGAAGTTAATGGCGCCGGGAACCCAGCTGGGGCTCTCGGGTCAAGAACTTAGGGTGGATAGGGAGCAAACATGATGAGCAGCGCGCCGCAAGGGCTGCAGAGATGGAAGCTAGCCGACACGCAGCTGAAAGGGAGAAGGAAACTGTAGAAAGAGCAAAAGAAGTCGCGTAAAGGGAGATGGAGGCTGCAGGAAGTGCAAAAGAAGCGGCGGAAAGGGAGAAACAACTGCTATTTTAAGAATCTGACTCCAAGAGGGCGGTGCAAACCCATCAAATATCGACGCGTGAAATGAAGCTCTTGCCACCAGGAATGGGAATGCGATTAAACCGCAGAAATTAGTTTCTCTTTTTGACGTGAAGTGCGACGACTTGCACGCGTATATGCAACGATTTGAACGCGTAGCAACGGGGCACCAATTGCTAAAAAAATGGGCTCTTTCTGTAAGCATTTGTTTAAGTGGAGAGGCGCTTATCTATATTGGCCGAATGACCACCGAAGGCTCTCTAGACTACCGTAAAGTAAAAAAGGCGGGGCTTCACGTTTCCGGTTTACAGTCAAAGTTATCAGAAACTATTCAGGAAAGCGCGGGCGGAGGATGGTGAAGCAGGAAAACAGCTTGCAGGGATACTCACCGGTTATTTTCACCATTGGATAGAAACGGCGAACATTCAGAAAACGTCCGAGCAGTCGTTAAAGGGACCATGCAGACAAAACACATGCTTGACTCATTCGAAATGTTGCCTGCTCACAGTCATACGGACCCTACTTTAAGGCAGACTTCACTGAATAAGCTATATAATAAGGGAAAGAAATGGCCCTGTGACTCACTAGCCCATTTCCCGCCACAGAACAATGATGTCATATGCGTCAGCTCTGCTTGTGGCTAAGAACGCGGAAACAGCAAACGCCAATTTGGCAGTCGAACGAACTATTCGCACCTAATTGTAATGCATTACCATTTTGCACCAGTAAGAAGGGCGAGGAAAATAACGAAAGGTGCGGAAATTTGCGTAAACATAAAGTACCGATGTGCGCTGCTGTTTTTCTGGGCACACTATGCTTGTTTTAGCTTTACAGCAGTCCGCCGCTTTGGAGGGGCCTTATACGACAATGGCCGACTGGTGTAGGTGACGTTGCTTACGGGACACTGTTTGTCAAGCATGCCGCATGTTTTACGAAAAGATTACTTTCTAGAGTAACAAAAACAAGACATGAAAATGCGGTCAAAAACAAAGCAATGGTAGCCTATGGTTGGTGGCTGAGTATGCTAGCACTATCGGCGAGGTTTGATGGACAACGAGGCTGCAGAGACGAATTAAGCGTGAAAATTCATCTGAATACGCGCCGTTATGACTTCATTGTTGACGTCACGAAAATACGCCAATTGGTTGGAGAATCAATATTTTAACCTAAATTGGTTATATTATGTTTTGATAAGGCATGATTTGCCGGCGGCCAAGTGCTGGTGCTGGTGCAATAATCTTTCGAATGAAATAAACGTATTTTTTCTCCATGGGCCTTTTTCTCGACTGCACAAATTCCCGGCAATTCGCCATGTTTTTTGTGTAAGCACGACGTAAGCAATCACTGACTTGCTGCTCCTATACATATGACGACATGCATTTTATTTGACGATTTACTCATAAAGATAGCAACCAAGGTATGAAATATTCTGCCAGAAATTTATAAAAACACTTGGCATATACTATACAAATTAGGGCGGGAGCTGAGGCTGACAAGAAAAACACATTTCTGGAGGTCAAAATTGGCAGAAACACAACAGGTGCGATCTAGTAACGTTAATATAAAAGCGAGCGAAAGGCGGATGACGAGCTAAGGAACACCACACATTTTTACCGTATGTATTTATTTCTTTCAATCGCTTTTAGTAACATAGCTGGGCCCGCTGCTCCAATGCAAGCTTTGTTGCGTTAGCACTTTCTCTGCCGCCATCACCGCCATGCCATCGTCTAATGTTAGAAGTTGATGGAGTGATCATAGAAAAAGACGGCCACGACCATCGCATCTATGACACATAAGAGCAGAGAAGCGCTACGCCTGATAACCTCGGAGCGCACCGATGGCGCCTATTAACTCATTCGTCAATCTCGACTTCAATCAGCGCTGTAATGAACCAAAGAGTCACGTTTCTCTGTTATTTTTCTCTTGAGTTCGTTCTTGTGACCCAACAGCTTACTAGAACGAGTGTGGACAAATGCCTTGCATTGGGTTCTCTTTGTCATGGAGAGGCTTGTTCTTCTCTCCTATGGTGTGGTTACGAAAAGCAAATAATTCGTATTTTATTGCCAAATATAAATGCAAAATACTGCACCTTATTTGTATGCTCCATGTTCGCTTACTTGGAACCAGTTGAAACTTTAATTTGTTTCGATAGGAAATATGCTTTAAACAGCAATTCATGCGAAACTCGGCTGCTGCAAATTGGCGGACCTTTCGCGGCGCCAAAAGCGGGGCAGATTTTTTGCCCTCGTTTCCTTGTATTTTGCGACAAAAACCGCACCCATTTTCAAGCTGTTACGTAGCATTACGTCACTTTTGCGCAGGCCGAAGTTGCCGAATAGGTAACTGTGGTTACTGGGGTTCACGCCGAAGTCGCTCGAGTCGCTAGCGTGGTATGACTCACTGAAACGTTGTAAAGCCCGAAATATATTGACATCATGCCTAGTTGCGCTAGCGATGCGTCCCGTTCTCAATCAAGAGCCTTTAGGTGCTTTTTTAGACGCGAAAGAAAATATCTAATAAATGTTTGCTCTACTGAGTACTTCCTGTTTAGTGCCCTTTTATACATAGGAAGCCTAAAGCAAGCTTTTACGGAATACAAATTGGGTCTCGCCCCCCCCCCCCCGCCCTCTACACGATCAGCTTTCTGCAATAGACATAACGGTCATGAAAGTTTTCCTTTGTGGACGTAACCCTAGTTGCTCGAGAATTTACACGAGAGACTGCAGTTCCAGTTTTAACCTTTTTTACCCTGAAGTTTTGAGTATTGATCTTTACCCGTACTTTTTCGAAAGTAACGTTCTGTAATAAAGCCGCTTGGGTAGCGCCTTTATGTCAAATACCCATACCAGGTATTGCTTAGTCAAGTAACGCCACTTTTAACCGCAGTAAGCACGACAGTATCATGACAATTCTAGGCAAATCGTTTGAGGAATTTGAACGGATCAGCAAATAAGGCATCTAACATCCGAATTGTTTGGAACAGCTGGAAGTTTTATTATTTAGTGCTAACTAAAAAATATATCCTAGGCTACCATGATGAACAGATATTTTTCAGAACGATCACGTCACGGAAAATGTTTACATCATTCGACAAGCCATCAGACTTTCCTGTCACTAAATAAGTTAAAAAGATTAGGATGAACACAAATATAAAACTGAAACCGCCTAGTACCAAGCAACCAAGTATCAATGAAAAACTCTATAACAAATCCAAGGCAATTTTGGGGCGGAATTTTGCTGAGTACAATATAACCCAACTCGATGCAAATTATTTAACATGAACCAGTGACCCTTCAGCTGACGCCAAAGCAGTTATTTACTTTTTATAGTGGTCTGATCCATCGATCATTTTCCAAACGTTACATTTTGAACTACCAACCGTAAACCTCCAATTGGTGAATTTTGTATTTACGAAGTCTTTCTGAATTTGACACCGCATTTGAACAATAAAAGGAGACCTGCACAGAGTAATTTTCCTACCGTTCTGGTACGTTATGCTTTTCGCATACTCCCCTACCTTGCGGCTACAATAAAAAAAATCTTGCTGCAACATCAACAATTCTTCTAGTAGGACCATTGCTAACTGTCGCACATACTTGTAACTACGGGAGAGGTACATCCGAAGCAGGTACAGAAGTGAAATTAGGCTCTAGATGTAGCCAGAGGCGTCGGCAGAGTAAATTCTGAACGAGGAAACCTTGTGCACCCAGGATTAGCTGTGCGACCGTTGTGGACAGGTTTATTCTGAACTTCTCGAAAACGTAAAAAATGCACAATTTGGACGGCTAAGTGTGCACATTAGTTCCCGATTGGACCTGTGGGTGGGTGCTTGGATAATGGCCCTGGCACTGTACCTAAGACGCCGTTTCCAAAAAAAAACGCCTCATTTTTCAGCTTTTAGATGTCGTCACGGCAGCCCCATGTTCTCGCCTGTAGCCAGAGACCTGTCAAAGTTTTGACGATGCTTTAACCAATCTTAAAAAGTAGTGTGTTGTTCAGTGGCAATAAGCACAAAATGAGTACCTGTGGTTTTGCAGGCAACATTTATTCCAGCCGACTCTAATCAACATCAACGCTGGTTGTCAGCGGCCCGACTATTTAATTTCATTCATTATGGCTACTCTTTCGCTGCGCTAGATTTGGTAAAGAGCAGGGTTCGACTGAAGGCTTTCTAGCTTGGAGATATATTGCAATAGAATAGACACACCGACCAAAAAATAACTGTTAAAACTTAAAAAAAAACCAACCAAAAATATTTTGGCTTCCCTCACTGAGCCTTGTTTACAACGGGTGTCAAGAAAAGGTCATGATAGCTTTTCTTCAGTGCTTGAAGTTTGGATCATATGAACAAAGGAGCAGTGTTCCTTCATTTCCATTGTTCATGCAACGTGCGCTATGTATCTACAACGACCCCTCACAAACCCCTGAGTTCAGGGTATTATTTTACCAAGAATATTTCGGCTTTACCCGTCAATGTTCAGCGATTTTGCATCGGCGTGCTCACCGAAAGCATTCATGGTTGTCGATTTCCCTCAAGATCGTTGTTATGACGGTTCAGTTTCCGTCGGACGTTGACATCCACAGCTACTGCTCAGTGGCCATGGCGTTGTGCTGCTGTGGCCGAGGACGGTGGTTCCAATCTCGGCCGCGGTGGTCGTTTTTGTGACGAAGGCAAAATAAAAGTGCCCATGTGTTCGACATTACGCCGGAGGGTAAAGATCCCCCCGGGGTAAAAGTTATTGTGGTTCATTCTTCATAATAAACAATGTTTTGGTGCTATTTGCCCCAGTGGGCTTTGCGACATTAACATCCAACCATCATCATCGTCGCTTTCAGTTAATGGAAACATTTCACATCACAGTACCGTTGCGAAATGGCGATCTAAAAAAATTTACCGAAGTATTTGGACGACTTTCAATAATGCCAATATTCTACTGCCTCGTCATTTGGTGTTGTGAACACATATGTTAGTTGTAGTTATAATTATAGGCGTATGTTACACGTGAGTATGTATCTACGAATTGCATGTTTTGGTGCTAGCGATGCTGCAAAATTGATTAACGGATACTACATATGTGTTCTGCTACCAGTTTACTGATTCGGGACGGTGGCGCTTTGTGAAGCAACTGCCTATCAGTTTTCTTCAATTTCTCACAATCGCATATCTCGTACTTTTATTCATGCGGTGACAGCGAAAAATGTATTCAACTCAAATTAGCTTTCAGGGTGGTGTACACGAGCAATATGTAAAAAAATATGGCAAAAAGTTCTGGAAAATTTCCAAAATGAGTACATTTAACCGTGTTTGATAGGAGCATTGGTGCTGTATGTAGATATGCAATAAATTATGGACGCCAAGTCTATTTGAACGTGTAGTCATCTCTATATACAAATGGTAAGTTGAAAGATTCAGTTTATTTTGCGGCACCGATGAAAGCCGTATTTATGGCATTGTACCAAATATTAATAAGTTTTACGTGTGTTCGTTCACAAAGGCATTACGAATAATATGGAATTGCACGTGTACCGTGGAAAATATATAATAAATAAAATACTACAAAACTTCAATATTATAGGACGCACACACCCCACATTATGTAAGCCTTGAATGGTCAGTAAAAAGCCTCCCAAAAGCGCTCATATAATAATTCAGTAACGTGAGCTGAATACTTCTTTGAGAGGCGCAGCCCTACATATTTCATTTAGACTATAGGAGAGATGCTTACAATCATCGAGACAGATGGCAAGGTCAGTGCTTGCATAACAAGCATTGTTGCTCAATTTTTAATGAATAGAAAAGTAAGTAAAAATAACCACTGCGCGAAATAACTTTTGTGCTTTCAAAAAAAAAATTGTGACACATTTTATTTTAAAGTTGTTAAATCTGTTTTAAAGAAAGCAGTGGCGCAAACTTAGCCAATTTATGCACAAGCCACAACTGTGTAGTTTCGCCTAAATGTGGCTAAATGTTTTCTGTCCCACCTGCTGTTTTTCTGAAGGCTCTAAAATTTATTTTATTTCCCTTATCTAATCATTTGAGCAGCACAAACCTTAACATACACATTTTCTAACTTTATGCAGACGAGCGTATTGTCTAAGAGGAATATAGAACAATAGCTGCAGGATGCGTGACGTCCGGTGCCGACGAGTCAAGGACTTCATTTTCCTGTGGAGCGGCCCTACGTTTGTGCGTTCGGGTCGCCACTCCTTGTGGACGTCACCTACCCTGCCGCCGACTGGACCGCCTCTTGGACATTTATGGACACGTCATCATAGCTTCTTGGGAGGCTGTCAGCCACCGCCCATAGGCCATGTACTTCTTTCACTTCACGGCCCCAAAGGACGACATCGTGGATGACCTGCCGTTCGGCCTCGAGGAAATCGTAGGCCGTTATGGCGTGGACACCGTGATGCCACCGGGTGGTTAACACTTCTGCATGGGGCTTGTTCGGCTGCTGCTGCTCGCAAGATCGCCGAAAAAGGAGCCGTCCTCGTGAACGGCAACTCGTGTCCTGTGGCCTGCATGGGCCCACAGGTTGTCTACTTAACGGTGTACCGCTTGAACCACGTCGTTAGCCACGCGGATCTTGCGGCAGCACTGAGGCCGTATGGAAAGGTCCTCAACGTCAGCCAGCCGGGGTGGAGAAGTCTTTAGCACATCAAGACCGGCATGCGACTCGTGAAGATGGAGATGGCCAAGGCCATGTCTAACTGCATGTATATGCGAGGGTTCAGGGCCCAGTTTGAGTACAAAGGTGTGCGACGGGTATGCGCCCATTGCGGTCAGAGCGACCACCAAGTTAGCAACTGGAACACCCCGTGGTGCGGCCGCTGCGCGGACTACTGCCACGACGAAGCTGACTGTAACGTCATGTGTCTGCGCTGCAAGGGCAACCATGCAACGGCCGCCTGCCTGCGGCCCCGGTCCTATGCGGACGCTGCAAGTAATTTCTCTGCGACGCCTTGTGCGTCCCCTAGGCCGCAGGCTCTCGAGAGCGCAAGTGAATTTTCGTAACTACCCCGCGCCCTCTCCAGCCAGCCAGAACAGTCGTCAAGCGGAAGTACTGAGGCTCTCGGAAGCATACGCAAAGGCCTCCTCAGGCCAGTTGGCCTAGGCGTCAAGCGGGAGCACTGCTCTGGGTGACACCACGGCGATCGAGGAATCTCGGAGCGACAGCCAAGAAATGGACCTCGGGGGCTACACGTCGCCTTCGGAAGAGGCGACTGCACCTGCTGTGGAGGCCACGTCATCGTCTTCGACGGACACTTCCGTCTTTATGAGTCTCAGCAGTACGGAGAGCAGCGACACCACAGAGCAGCCTCAGTGCGAGCAAGGGCATGCGCCGTTCAAAAACAGGGTTCTTTCTGGAACCCCCAGTGGCTCGCGCAGCCGACTAAAGGAGAAAAACAAACCCGGAACCAGTGCCAAGACAGCACTCACGTCAAAGCTCTCTGCTGCGGGCATTCTTATGCCATGCACAAGTTTTCTGCTTCCGCCCAAGAACAAAGACCCTCGCCTAGTCATTCCTGTCAGCCAGGTCGCTGACCTACTGTGCTCCCCATCCCTCCTGGTTTGGCCCGACGCGTCTAAGCGGAGTCTGCCTTCCTCCGCGGACTCAGGTGACGCGGATGACACAAAGAAGTTGTTTGTTGAAGTGTTTTCTAAGGACAGCGAAATGTGGGAGGGAGCGTCAACATTATCTAGCGCATTATTACCAACATGCTGGTACATTTTCTTTCCCTGAATGCCCAAGGTATTCGGAGTTTTGACAGAGCGGGATAATGCATCATGCACGTGCGCAAAAAGTAGACGTTCTCTTCCTGCAGGAATGTTTTTTACCGCTCGCCGCGCGATGTGTTGGCTTTTCGCGAGCGGTTTTCAGGCGAGGCGTTTTTTGCATTGACTGATCGGGTAGCTTCGGGGGTAGGAGTTGTTTTCTTGCGCGAGAGCCTTCGTCGCAATGTTCACTGCACGTTTGGCTTTGATGGGCGTGTGCTTGCAGTAGATGTTCTGTTCTTAGATCGTCATGTACGTGCCGTGGTTGTTTAGGCACCAGCGCGACACTTCGATTCATCATCGTTTTCGCATCTCTAGATGCATTCATCTTTGAGCCCTACCCCACCTTTTTAGTGGGGTTTTTAACGGTCTTCTCGATCCCCAGCGAGATGTGTGCGCTCCTGGACAGGGAAAACCTTATGTTGGCGCGCGGGCACTAAAGTATCTTGTAAGCCAGTTCCAACTCAGCGGCGCGTGGGTGCAGCTGCATGGTGAAAGGTTTGCCGCCACGTTGGAAAGGGGACAATCGGGTCGCCCGTTTGATAAGTTCTACTTTCCTCAGGAGCTCAGCCATTATCTTGAGCGCTGTGACGTTCTCTCATTTCCTGCGTGCACTCCGCGTATCTCAAATCAGAAGCCAGTCTTAGCAACTGTAAACCTCGGCGATTGTATGAAACGTTATCAGAAGAGGTGGATGGACGCGAGTTTGCTGACAGATGAGGTCAGTGTAGCCGCGTTAAGGGATGCGCTTCGTCCACCGCGCCCCGATTCGAAGAACCCACTATCGTGGGATGAGTTAAAGTACGGCTGGCACGAGGTGTTCCTCCGGGAGGGGAGAGCGCGTAAAGGCCGCATCACGGCCGCGCTCAACGACACACTCTGGAGGCTTCGGATCGTCAAAAGGGGTGGCGCTTTAACCTTCATCATGTGTGACTACGTCAATTGAGGACGCGATATGAAAATCTTATAAGGCAGTGTTCTCTAGCTACTAGTCGTGCCTACATTTTTGGCCGGCCGTTTTCATACCCATCCGTGTTACGGTACGTCAAATAAGGCTCGCTTGACGGACCACAATTGGCTCAAGTGCCAGAGGTTATATTGCCGGGAGGCTCAAAAAGCGCTAATAGCGACGACGTTTGTGAGGTGTTCACGGCACATTTTAGATGGAAAGCATCTGTTGCTCGGGGCGATGTCTGGCGTCCGTCCGTTGTCCGCACCTCTCCCCCTAAACTATAAAAAGAAATAGTTCGCGGCACCCGATTTCTATCCCACGACTCTCTGGCTGCGACGGGGTGTACGCGGTGGTCTTCCTACTGCGCTCCAAAACCAAGACAGGAGCAAGTGCTACGAACGCGCCTTATCTCCTTGACTCATTCAAACTACGTCAGGAAGCTACTGATACAATGATGGCACGCGAAGCTGAACGTCTATAGTGTGGTGGGTGTCCCGCGTCCGGGCCCCGTCCGCAGCACCTCTGATGGTGATTTTAGCAGGATGCCCCTAGGGACTGGCCAACCAAAGAATCTATCATGAGATAGCTTCGCGTTCCACCACCGTCGTCATCTTCCGTAGGGGAACCGCTGAAGAAGAAGAAGAAGAAGAAGAAGAAGAAAAAGCTGCGAAGAGTAGGGCGAGTACGTTGCTCTCAGCCCGTGTACCAACGTCAACAACCTTTACCTCACCAACACACACGGAGACTACCGATTCTACCACAGAGACGACCACATCTACAAGACATGATGGACGAGTTTCGGCTCCTTAAGCACCACCGCCTATTCACCGTAACACAACAGTATTTCCGTGTCTTTGCCACCAGTGTGGACCCGGACGTGGAATTCTCTCTGGCGCTACTAAACACCAGCTCACTCACAATAACGGCAGCATGCCAGCTGCGCAATACCACGCAGGCACCTCTCGTCTCTCATCTCTTCCTCTCCACTCCATCTGCTCTATATAATAAACCCGGTCCGCGTGCCGCTTCCTCAGTTTCTGCTTCGGTTGAGACACGCTGCATCGTCCGATGATCTGAATGAATGCCAACAATTCTGCTTTGCATCACCACATGGTTTCCTTCGGGAAGGTAGTAAAAGTTTTTTTCGCCTCCTCACCTCAAAGAATACGTTGAGGGATGAATTCTTTGAGGGACACATAGCGACTTTTTCTGGAGCGCTGCCCCAGACACCCCATGGCATGGCGAGCAGGCTTTGTGCGTCGAGGTTGTCAGAGGGGCTGCATGAATGCTTCAGACGCCTAATCGGCGCATCGGCGCCGGGCCCTAACGGCATCCCTGCAAGGTTCTGCAAGTCCTTTTTCTGATGTTGGGGGCGCGCTTCTCGCCATGGTGAACAGCTTTCTTCTTCAAGGAGAGCGGCAGGAATCCTTTCGTGAGGGTCGTGTCGTACAGAAAGCGAATCCCGGAAGGAGCCCTTCGGACCCAGTTGCCTACAGAGCAATCATGCTCCTCAAGCTCCTCAACACTGTTACAAGATTGTCACGACCATTTTAGCCCGCCGATTGAGCCATGTACTCCCGTGCATCTTACGCTCCGCGGAAACGTGCAGCGTGCCGGGCCGGTCAATTTTTCTCATCCTTAGCCCTGACCCGCGACCTATTTGGCTTCGCATCGACAACGGGCATTTCTCGTTGTGTTGTTTCATATCGGTCTATTAGGCGAAAGCTTTTGACAGAGTGGAGCACGGGTCCATGCTCGGTGTCTTAGGTCTCTACGGTTTCCCGTCAGAGTATGTATCTTGCCTTTAGCTAGCTTACTCGAACATGACCGCCCGGCTACTTGTTAATGGCAGCTTCAGTGAGCGCTTCACAGTTACGTGCGGGATTAGGCAGGGTTGTCTCTGGTACCCCTCGCTTTTTGCCCTATGCCTGGACTCCCTTCTGCGTCGCGTGGCAGCGGGTCGTTCCATCCGTGGCTTCCCGCTGCCCGGTCGAGACATTGCATATGGGGACGATGTGTCCCTTTTTCTCCTTGATGAAGACAGCTACCGAGCGTTTATACGGCTTTTTTATGGGAGTATAGCGAGCTGTCTGGATCCCGGCTGAATAAGGGCAAAAGCAGAGCGCTAGGATTTGAGTCGCTTGCCAATGACCTTGCTGGAGAGGTACAGTGGGTGAGGAAAGTCCGGGTGCTTGGCGTAGTCTTCCTTGGCTCTGGAGAAGTTGCTCGAGAAATGTGGACGGGTTTGTTAGACATGGCTTACAAACGTATAAGCATAGCGTCGAATTTTAAGCTGTCTCGCTCTTAGAGGAGCTCTATCATTAAGTCGTGCGTGTCAGCGGTGTTCTTTTACGTGGCGAGGGTAGCTCGGCCACCTCGTGACATTACCCGTCGGCTGGCCACAAAATTCGGGTCATTTTTCTGGGCTAGCAAGATTGGGTCGGTTGCGCGCGCTTTGCTAGGTCTGCCCCGCACCATGGGAGCTTTAGCTTGCCTTGCATGAACACGATGTCAAGTGTTCTAGCGCTACGCGGTGTGTGGGAACTTGTAGATGATGACCAGTACCCGGGACAGGCTCGGCTTCGCTAGTTCTTTTGTACTGCTCGCTTTTTGTTTTATGATTAGCCCATTACCGGACCTACAGCCGTGCAGCCAGGCGGCTTTCTATAGGTACGTTGCTTAAACACTTAGAGGTATTCAGTCGGCCAACCAAGATTTGAATATTAGAGCGTCATCTGCGACACATTTATGCGAAGCAATTGGCTATTGGGCAACTGAATGATCGGCAAAAAGAGAAGTCTTGCGGAGGCCGCTGGCAACAGTTAGCGTCAGCGGTGCTTCCTGCAGACGTTCGTGATTTCGGCTGGCTGCGTGGCTTGAGAGCCCTGCCGAAGTGTGACTGGCTTGCAGCATTTTGTGTGGTTCGCTCTGCCTGGTGCCCGCAATGCGGACGCACTGAGACGCCAGAGCATGCTGTTTTTGAGTGTCGTGTGGCCGCCACATTCTGGGGTTTACTCAGCAGAATGTTTGCGCTTCGGCTGGGAGCCCAGACGAAATCGAAAGAACCATTTGTCAGCTTCCTACTCTGTGTGGGTACAATTGTTTTGTGGCGCCAGCGAGGTGTACCCTCCTTGCAGGCACGGCGTCAGCGTGCCACGTATCCCTTGTTGTGGCGTGTTCGAAAAATGGCCTTTGATCATCTGCAGCGTAAGCTGGTGGCGCTGTGTGAAGAATCTTTCCTCATGCGTTGGTATACTCGCTTTATCAAGGTTGCCAATAACACCGTGCAGTGGTGTATCATGCCTTATTAATTAGGTGAAACTTGCGTGCTGAAGGAAGTTGTATGTTTGAGGCCAAGGCGCAGTTCAGGCAGCCTGGATGAGCATGCATCTCTGTACGAACATAGAACGGATGTATGTGAACTGTTGAACTGTGAACTGTGAACTGTTTTTATGTTCACTCCCACGCGTGAACTATAGTGTCTGAGCCTCGTGCCACGGACATTATAGTAAAGAACCTTCGGTGCGGTGTACTAGTTGTTTTGTAAACTTGTGTGATGTTCACTTCCTTTCCGCTGTGGCACATTGCGTAAATCCTGTGCCCTGTCGGCCCGTGTAGTAGCTTCATACAGCGGGTCCTAGCTGTAACGTAGTTTTTAATAAATTCTCTTTATGTGACGCTAGAGCAATATATAGGTAACATGTTTGTTTCGGTGCTGCGCCGGTAGAGCAGAAGAAAAAAAATTCCTTATAGCAATAAAAAACATTTGACAGTGATATTACATGGTTTGACGTTTTCAACAATGCTCATTCGCTAGTTTTTGTTTTCGAAGTTTTTCGACGTCTGCCTGGGAACTTTGATTTCCCGTGTTACACCCATGGACAACTTTTTCACACCGGTAGCCGGGGTACATTTTCTACAGCTGGAACGCGACGGGGGAAACAACAAACACGCGCGGTCACAGAGTGGCCCGTTGGCCCAGCAGACGATGGGGGATGCTTGTGTGTAAAGGTTCTCAAATAGTTCACCGATTATGCCAAGCTACACAACCCAACTTTCGGGAGATTCCTCTCCCTAACTTCAACAGCCAGTATAATCATCACACTTTTGCATAACAGTGACACAGAAAACAGCGAATCTTTGGCGATTCTCATTTATGGTGTTTTCTTGCCTACGTGAATCAACTTTCTAACGCTTACTGCTACCCCTCTGATAATCGATTTCCGCTGCTGTTTCCATGGACACGCGATTGTTACTATGGCCTTGCAAATAAACTTTTCTATCTTTAACAACAAGTTCATTGCATTTTTACGGTGCTTTTAAACGGATACATAGAAAGAAATCCATGTGCTGAAAAATAGTAAAAGTATAGTTTGGCGAACAACGGTAGTAATGATTCTCCAATGGCTGCGCTTCCCTTAACCTGCCGGCAATTAATATTATTAAGGATAATGACGTGACAGACAGACAGGCTAATAGAGGCATGTTGGGTGAGCTACTGGGAGGAAAAAACTGCCGGAGGGTATAGCAGAACTCAAGAAATTTAATCATTGTGTCAATTCCAGCCTCCATGCTCTCCAAACTGGAGTGGTTTGTCTTTCATCGGTCTCCGCTGAAATTGGTTCCCATGCGTCTATTTCCCTAATACAAGAGCTACATTTGCTAACTACTTCACGGAAACAATTGACCGAGGAACAGGCACACTTGGAAGCGGCACCCCCACACAAACCACCATGTATTCCTTGAAATTCCCTAAAATTCAGAGAACAATAATTTATATATGATTTCACAATTGCCATAGTGTATTACAAAGAACCTGAATTGAATGCCGTCCCATTGAAATAGGCGTGCGGAATGCCGGATTATTCAATTATCAATAAACTTCTATACAGTACTGAGAAATCACAATTTTAAAAAGTTGCAAGAAGATGAAGCTCACAAAGGTTCCCATATCGCTCACTCTATGCAGAAAACGTTGAGGTAATGAACAAAATACGCATTATGTACGACCACGTCTGCGTTGAAAATGTCAGTCACGACTGCGATAATGTTTACTACTCTATTATTCGTTCTAGAAACTGCACAAAAAAGGCTTTAGCTATGCTGCCCCCATCTTGTCCATAGTGACTACCACAAGCAAAGCAAGACAACTTGAAAATCTCAAACATCAATGCCAGAATTATAGTCACCGCGTTTCCCCATACCTTGTGATTGACATCTTTGCATACAAGGCACGTTGTGGGTGTATATTAATCATCCTTGCTTTACCGAGTTGTTTGATCGGTTAGGAATATGGACAAGAGGACGTTAAAGTTGTTTTTAATGACCAACGGTAATTTTTTTACCCGTGACAATTTTACTTTAAGCATGTCACTTTGCAATTATTCGCTTTCTATATTCCTCCAGGAATCTTCGTGGAGTATTTAATTTCCTTGGTTTTGTTGAAGTAGGGGTAATGTTCGAATAATGGGAGACTAACGCGACTGCAATTCAATGGTCGGCATTTCCATAAAAAGGGGGCTGTACCCTAAAGGGCTGTACCCACGCTCGTTTGCTGATCCGACAAAACAGGTAACTGTGTTATATGGGGTTCATGTTCACGTCGCTCGAGTCGCTAACGTGTCATGACGTCACTGAAATGTTGTTATGCCCGAAATACCTTGGCGTCCTGGTTAGATGGCACTAGCGATGAGTGTCGATCTCAAGAACGAGCATTTAGGTGCTTTTCAGAACATAAAAAATATATAATAAATGTTTGCTGTACACAATACTTCCTGTTCAGTGCCCTTTCATGCAGAGGAAGCCTACAGCTGGCTTTTATGGAATTGAATATGGTATTCCAAACCCTCTAAACAATCACGCCTCTGCAATTGACGCAACGGTCCTACACTTTGTGTTTCTTGACGTAACCCTAGTGGCAGGAGAATTCGCAGGAGAGATTGCAGTTCTTGATTCGGTGTTATTTAACCGATTTTGTTGGGCAGGATATTCAAACGATCTGTTCCTGACGGCACAGTAATAAAGCCGCTTTGGGTACCATTATCATTTGAGGTACCCACAATACATATTGCTTAATCAAGTAGTCGTAATTTTATCCACACTAATCATGACAGTATTATGACAAATCCAGGCGAATCATTTGAAGAATTCGAACGGATAAGAAAAATAGGTGACGTTAACGTCCGGTTTGCTTTCAATGTTTTTCTTTTGGTTAATGCTTTGCCAAAAAGAAATATCCTCGTCGGCGACGATGGACACATTTTTGTGAGAACTGTCACGTTATTTAAAAAAATTACATCATTCGGCTAATCATCAGAACTTCCCGTCACTAAATCAGTTCAAAAATACCAAGATGTGCATAGAAATAAAACTGAAGCCTACTAGTAACAAATACACAGTATCAACGAAAAACTTCAAAAAATCCAAGGGAATTTTATAGCTCCATCTTGACAATTACGACATAACATAGCACGGTGCACAATATTTGAGAAGCCACAAGCGACCCTTCAACTATGGCCAACGCGTTTATTTCCTTTTTAATAGCGTTTTTTTTTCCATAGATCATTTCGAATGCTGCATTTTGAACTACCAACCCTTCACCTGCAATCGGTTATTTGTAAATTTGTGATGAAGGTTTTTTTCAATTTTGTATCGTGTTAGGACACAAAACAAGTCCTAGACTGAATTATATTCCCAACGTCTTTCTATGATGATATGTTCTGTGCATAACCCGCTACTTTACGGAGAAAAAGATCATCTTGTTTCCACATCAACCGTGGTTTTAATAAGTAACCTTGCAAAACTAGTACATTTTTAACACTACTGGAGAAGGTCATCCATAGTATGCAGAAAATTGAAATTCGGCTCTATATAGTTACACATGTCGGCAGAGTACATTCTTAACCAGCCAAGTTTGTGCACCCTCGTTTCCTTGTGCGACCGGCGTCGACTGGCTATTTCGGAGCTTCTGTTAAACGCAACAAAATTCACGAACTTAGACTGATTTTTCCTTGAATGATTTAGGATTTTACGTGTGGCTGGGTGCTTAGAAAACGGCCCAGGCAGTGGTCTAAAGACACCGTTTTCAGCTTTCTGGAGTCGTCATGCTAGCTCCATATTCTCGCTTGTAGGGAAAGCCTGTCAGCCCTTTGACGACGCTATATTCAAACTTAAAACATTCTGCGCTGTTAAGGGGTAATGAGCACGTAATGAGTACTTGGAGTTTACTGGCAAGTTTGTAGTGCAGCTTTCTCTAAAGACCACCCCAACTGGTTGTCTTGGGGTGCTCATTAGTAAATTTTAGTCATTATGGCTGCTCATTTGCTCTTCAAAGTTTGGTGAATACGAGGGTTCGACTGCAGGCCGTCTGATTTTGAGACATGTTGCAATAATCTAGAAAGACCGATCATAAAAATCTGTCGGAACATCAAAAGCAGCCTACAAGAGATGTTTTGTCTTCCCTCCCGGAGCCTGTCTTTAATGGTTTCTACAAAAGGTTGACGTAGCTTATGTTTCTTTCGGTGTTTGACGTTACGGGCATGTGTATAAAAATACAGCGTTCCATCATTTTGATTGTTTTTGCGACATGCCCTCTGTATCTCCAACGACTTCAGATAAAGCCTTGAGTTGAACTTCTTTTACAGCGAATATATTAGCTTTCCCTGACAATTTTCTGGCCAGTTGCACCGGCGTGCTCGCCAAGAGCACTCGAGGTTGTTGAATTCCTCTCGATATCGTTCTGATGCTTATGCAGTCTCTGTTGGACGTTGCCGCCAGCCTCACTGGCTCAGTAGCTGAAGCATTGTCCTGCTATCCTGAGGATGCAGGTTCGATTCCTGGGCGCGGAGTTCGTTTTTCTGATTTATGCGAAAATAAAAAACGCCCGTGTGTTGCAAGTTTAGGCACACAATAAATATCCCCCAGTGATACAAAAATATTTCAGAGGCCTTCACTACGGCGTGCGCATTCCCTGTGCAGCGTGGGCGGGTTAAAACCCGCAGTCAATCAATTTGACGTTGCCGGATGTACCGATATACGCAATCTGCCCTGGGAACCTTGTACACCGCAACGGGGAACAATTCTCTCGGAAGCCTCCTCTTACCACTCACGAGATCGTGGCTCTGCTTACATACCGGTACGTGTGACACCTCAACGCCATACCCGCGGAGGTAAAATACAAAGTTTTGAATATATTCTGTGCCGATGGAGGGCCAGCACACTTCCTTGCTCGGGGATTTGCCTTTCGGACGAATTTGGGCGCGCGACGATTCCAACCATGTAGAACATTGTAATATAGCTGGTTACCGATTGGGGAGCCGACACAGGTATTTTTGAGGGGGAGGAAGATCTAACAAAAAGTTGTTGTAGCGGCCAATGTGCTTGTAGTATCTGTATCCACTAAAACGATGCCCCTCCTTTCTATGCTCTTTAGTTAAGTGTGGCGATTCCTATTTCAACCCTTTTGTTACGGAGCTAAACATGACGGAGCTAACTTCAAGGAAAAAGCAGGGTATAAGCGAACTTGTGCTCCCTTAACTTGAAGATTGCCAGGTGGCGAAGCAGCAGTCAACAAAGTGACGTCCGCAGGCGAGTGTTGGCAAAACGTGGCCTCTGGGGGTATTCATCTTTCGGCGTAGATGTTTCTCGAACTGTCGAGTTGCATCGACAACACTGTAGATAAAGGAAGACAATTCTAGGCTAGTCGCGTGAGGGCGAAACATGCTCCCTATTGCCCGCGTGTTATAAGAAAAAAAGAACGAAAGAAAGAAAGGAAGAGTCGCTTCACTTGGCACACAGATAACACTGCCTGACAGAGCGGGTCGTTCAAAGCAAAAACAGAAATTAAGAATTTGACTCTATAGTTGGCGCCACTATTACACATAGGGTCTATTGGCAACCCAACCATTAAACGGAAACTCCACCTGGCGTCCCTAATCCGCATCACGTGACCCGCACCTGACTACTTCTTTTGCTGAATTACTGTTTGCGTATCTTCCGCCCCATTCGGTTTCCTAAACTACGAAACTGCGTTCGTTTACCAATTGTAACACCTACAAAAGTTTATTTGCCCGCGAAGCCTATCCATGTTTTTTTGTTGTATCGAAGAAAGACCCAAAGTTTCTGCCCCACCCTATTACTAAAAGGAAGGAAATGCTTGTATACCAACAGACACTTCTCCCTACACACTCTAAGAAATACTTCGCCATAAATTTTCATAGCTGCCTAGATTGTCAAAGCCATTGAGCGTAAGATTGTTCGAGGCGTTCCAGTCGATTTTATATTAGGACTCACGCCTGAAATTTCTTCTACTATAGCAATATTCACAAATGTCGTTTCCTGTGTCTTCACTCTTATTGTTATTCTTTTGGTTTTGCAAAACTCGCTTGTTATTCCTTCATTCTCATTTCTTCGAGTGTTTGGCTGGACATGTAAATCCTCCTGGCGCTCCTCCAGTCCAGCGTCGGTCGAGTTCGGAGGGGCTCCAACACACCCTTCATGCCCCAAACCTACTACACAATCCACAGAAAGCTAATCGATATTTACCGAAGCGATCTTCAAAAACGGTCTCTCACTATCAGGAGATCATTTTGTCAACCAGAAATGGCATGTAAATATTGCGTTTTGAAGCACTACGACAACCAAAGAAGGCGAGTTGCGTGAATATAAACTTCAAAGTACTATATTCTACGCATGTTGTTTTGCAGCCTATCTTCGTGTATGAGAATGTTGCATCGCGTATTCGCCATGCGGATCAACGTTTGGAACTACCAGCACTAAACCTGCAATTGGGGAATTGCGTATTTACGAAGCTTTTCAGAATTTTATACCGTATTTGAACACTAAAAGGAGTCCTGGATAGAGTAATTTTCCTTACCCGTTCTGGTACGATATGCTTTTGGCGTACTCCACTAACCTACGGCTAAAATAAAAAGTATTTCGCTACATCCACAATTCATTTATTAGGACCCTTGCTAAAGTTCGCACATAATTGTAAATACCGGGGAAGGACATCCCAAGCAGCTACATATTTAAAATTCGGCTGTCGATATAGCCGGAGGCGTCGGCAGAGTATATTCTGAATGAGGAAAATTTGTGCACCTAAGTTTAGCTGTGCGATTGTTGTGGACAGGCTTATCCTGATATACTGAAAAACATAACAAAATGCACGAACTTGGACTACTAAGCATACATATTGGTTCCCGATTTCACCTCTGGGTGGGTGCTTGGAAAATGGTCCGCGCAGTGTTCTTAAGACGCCGTTTCCAAAAAAAAAAACACCTCATTTTTCAGCTTTCTGATGTTGTCAGCGCCGGGCCGTGTTCACCACTGTAGCCAGAGCCCGTCCAAGTTTTGACGATGCTTTAACTAATCTTAGAAGGTAGTGTGCTGTTCAGGGGCAATAGGAACAAATAGAGTACCTGTGGTTTTTCAGGCAATGTTTAATCCAGCCGTCTCTGAAGAACATCAACGCTGGTTGCCAGGGGGTCGATTACTTATTTGATTAATTATGGCTACTGTTTCGCTGTGCTACATTTTTTAAGACCAGTGTTCGACTGAAGGGCAGCTCTGGCAAGCTGCGACTTCGGAATTCAGAAGGGCTTAATTCTTCGAGCCCGGAGAGGAGCAGAAGAGTGTGGGGCGCAGGAAGGAGGGCACCATACCTAAGACAATCGCGCCACCTCCTTTTGTCCTAATAATAAACGTTTCATCTCTCTCTCTCTCTCTCTCTCTTTCCAGTTTCAAAATATATGGCAATAAAATAGACACACCGACGAAAAAATTACTGTTAAATCTTAAAAAAACACTCAACAAGAAATATTTCGGATTCCCTCCCGGAGCCTTGTTTACAATGGGGTCAAGAAAAGGTCATGGTAGCTTATTTTCTTCAGTGCTTGACGTCTGGATCATAGAACAAAGGAGCAGTGTTCCTTCATTTTGATCGTTCATGCAACGTTCGCTACGTATCTACAACAACTCCTCACTAACCCGTGAGTTCCGGTTCCTATTTTACTAGGATTATTTCAGCTTTCCTCGTCCATTTGCAGCAATCTTTTATCGGCCTGATCACCGAGAGCGTTCATAGTTGTTGATTTACCTCAACATTGTTGTTATAAAGCTTGTCTCAGTCTCAGTGGACATGGCTTTGTGCTGCTGTGGCCAACAACAGGGGTTCGAATCTCGGCCGCGGCGGTCGTTTTTCTGATGATGGCAAAAATTAAAGCGCCCGTGTGTTCGAGATTACGGCGGAGGGTAAAGATCCCCATAGGGTTAAAGATTTTGCGGTTGATCATTCGTAATAACCACTGTTTTGGTGCTCTTTGCCCCAGGAGGCTTTGCGCCATTAACATACAACCATCATCCCCGTTGCTTTCACTTACTGGACACATTTAACATCACACTACAGTTGCTCATGGCGGTTCAAATAAAGGCTGTTGCTAGCGTTCCCTCCAGACGGAACGATATACAAGTGCTAAAGTGCAACGGAGTGCTGCGGGTTATCCTTCCGTCTGAGAGCGTAGCGCTCCGTCAAGACGGAGCCGGCGTGAGATTTGTACAATTCCGTCCAGATGAAATGCAAAACGGGCTGATCCAACGCTATGCTCACTCTTCAGATTTCGTGTAGAGGTTGCGCGTCGGATAATGGCGCTATATAATCAAGTTTGATTCCAGACGGATATGCTATTTTTTGCGTTGTTGTGTCTGCATTTTGTACCAGCTAACTTCGTGCCCACTTTACAATTGACGCTGTGAGAGCAGTCGGTCTTGATTTTGCACTCAACCGGCCGCTCCGCTGCAGTTCACTAGAGCCAAGACCGACGTATCTGACGCCAGAGTTCCGATCATCTGTAGTTCCTAATGGTGATTACTAATTAATGGTTATTCTAGCTAGCCAATGAGCGGGAGCGGTTCGTTCGGCTTGGTATATATCAAGAAACACTGCTCTCACTGGTTGTTGTAAAGCGGGCGTGGTAGAGCTTGGCGGTTCGTTTGACGGGGGATTATCTCATTGAGAGTGATTATCAAATAAATGCAATGAGCGGAAGCGGTTTGACAGGTTGCGTAAAAAATCAACAAAGGCGATCGGACTAATGTCCTAGTTAAGGGAACCGTGCCTTAAGGGTAAGGGAACCGTGCTTAGACAAAACCGCAGTTTGCTGCGTTATACGACAGACGAAACTACGGTTGCCCCGCTAGCCGTGGTTAATGCCCACTGAGCTTGGATACCTAAGTTGGGTCACGCTAACCGCCTTTCCCGCCGCCTCAGTGCCCAAAATCGCACAATTCAGTTCGGACGCAATTGACGCCGCATCAGCGGATGCGAGGTTCTCAAATAGCGGGTGGCCCAAAGCTGCCCCCAAGACCCAAAGGCGCTTGCGGTCTTTGCGTCGCTCTCGCAGTCATCACGACTTCCCGTCAGCAGCGGCTCGTTTCCCGATCCACCCGATCAACTACGACAAAAGCCGTGCTAAATTTATAAATTCTGCGCGTCGTTCGCCGAAGCAGGAAATGATGGTGCGTTTTCAGCACTCGGAAACGATCGGCACGCACGTCGGCCGTGCCTGCAAACATGCCGGTGCGCCTGCCCGCTTGTCACTGAAAGCGGCTCGAACCAGCCAAGACCATGGTAGCAACAGATTATCGCCGCGCTTCGAAATCAATCTTATCCCAGAAAAAACTTGCACATGCGAGGAAGTGGATGTTAGTGCGGTGAAATATTGTGCTCTAGATTGTAATTCGCAGTTGTAGAGAGAGAGAGAAGGAGAGAGAGAGAGAGAGAGAGAATAAACATAATAGCGGTGGTCAAATAGCCACCGCGATGCTAAGCCTAAAGTTCCCAACACTGAGCAGACGCGAGAAAACCAAGCTGGTTGCGAGCTGTGGAAGCCCCTCTCTTATATGTAGCCGCGCGCGAGTGCGTTGCGTTTGGTATACTGTGGATCTGAAGCGACTGTTTTAACAATATTTCTTTTTGTCTACACTGCTTGTCTATTGGTTTTTATCGTGAAGTTAAAAATGTGTTAAGTAATTTTTGTTACGCTATCAACCAAGTGACCACGGTCACAACACTTAAAATTTCCTGTGTAACACCCTAAATTGCAGTTTGCAAAAACAGTGGTAAAAGTTTAGTAACCACGGTTAACTTACTTGCGGTTACTTTCGCCGAATAACTCTAACTCTATCAAACTATAACTACGTCAAACGGAACTCCAAGCCGCTACCTCGACTAGCCAGAATAACCGTTATTTATTGATTACCATTACAAACTACAGAAGCTCGGAACTCTGGCGATGGATACGTTGGCCTTGGATCTAGTGAGCGGTAGCGGAGGGGTCGGTTGAGTGCAAAATCAAGACTGACTGCTCTGACCGTGTCAATTGTAAAGTGGTTGTGAAGTTAGCATTTAAAACCAATGGCGCAACCACGCAAAAAAAATGATAAAGCATCTCGAGAGGGACATGCTTTATTTTTTTTTTGGGGGGGGGGGGTACACGGTACAATAGGGCGATTTTCCGAGGCGCAACTACTCACCCAATCTGAAGAGTGAGCATGGCGTCCAATCAGCCGGTTTTGCTTTCGTCTGGACGGAACTGTACAAATTTCACTCCGGCTCCGTCTGGACGGAACGCTAAGCTCGTAATAGACCCTATGCAAAATGCGCCCCGCCATCTCACGTCGACTCCGGTAACTAGGTCCGCCATTTTGGTACGGTCGTTTGAAACCGAAACCAATTAGCAAAACATAGAAGGCGGGCATTGACCGCTCTTGGTGATGGACTACAATGCTGGAGCATTGCTTCGTGCCGCAGAGCACGCAATGCGGAAATACCGGTTCAAATGAAGAAAAGGTACGTGAAGTTCCACGCTTTTGAACGAACTTTGTGACGCGAACTGTGCCGGCGCGAGCATTGTGACACGCTGGGCGCGGTGCGCTTGGAGCGAATATTTTTGTCGTTGGTTCGCTAAGCGCGGGGTTCCGTAGTCGCTGTCCGTATGAAAAATACAGCTGCGTTGGAGTTCTGTTGTCCAGCCTTTGTATTCTAAATGAAGCCTGAGCGTGCGCCGCCTATTCACGCGACTGACAGCGGCGCTCGACCGGGAAAACAGTACCACACGTTGCCAAAATTAGGCTGTTTCTCTACTCGTCCCTGTGGCTCTGCGCCCGCTTCATTTCATTGTTAAATGGTACCGCTTAGCCCCTACACGAGCCTTTATCTTACCTAGGGCTGTAAACAAACTTTTCTTGCCGCACTACGCCGTCACGGCGCGGTTGAAAATTTCCTCTGTGGCGGGCGCGCACGGTATGGGAGTGTGTTGTTTTCTTTACGTGGCATTTAGCCGCGTGTCGTTGCATAAGTGGCGAACACTGTTTTATGATGATCTACCGGTGGAAAATTCGAGCTTTTGCACTTGGTTCCCGATTTGCCGGGCTGAAAGGTTTGTTGTTACGTCAAGTTAACTTGGTGCCCATTGTTATTTCAGCAACGATGTATTTACTGCCGAATATTTTGCGACTAAAATACACACTCGCTCCTCTAGTTTGTCACATGCTGCTTGCATGCCTCCGACGTAATGATAGTGGCCATTGATGTAGGTGGCTGAGACAATTTTCAAGTTTTATTCAAAAAGAAAAAAAGAAAACGGCCACAGTTGCATCAGGCCGCCGCGCATCAACTTGAGTGCTTTTGCGTTTTTTGTATCCACAGTGAAAATCCCAGTAAATTAAACTACTTCGCTGATTTATAGCGCGCGCAGTATAGCAAACTGTGTATATAAATGGAACAAAAAGAAGCATTCGCGCACCCCTGCATGTCGCGGTCGACGTTGCCCAGCATCTGCGTGCTCGCGAGATGACCGCGGCGAAATGTGGCATGAATGCTTGCTGGTAGCTAATAGGTGACCCTTCAGGTACCATGCCAGTCCTTGTTTCTGTCACTGGAGGGGGGGGGGGGGGGAGGAGGAGGAGGAGCGGGAGGCCAGCACAACTGGGGCAAAAAACGCATTCCCAAGGCTACCAAGTTTTCTCCCAAGCGCCTGCACGGCACTTTGTTGCTGCTCGCATTGCTCCTGTACTCGACGTACATCGTACAGACGCATTGGCAAAGGAAGGGAGGGGCCATTTGATCGCGGGCTTCTCCAGTCAATGTTTTGGACACTCGCTGGCCTGATGCCCTGCTGTATCGGACGTCCCCACTATTGTGGCAGCTCAGTGCACGCAAGCTCCGGTGGCGCCTCTTAAAACCTTCGGCTTGCAAGAGGGCGAGTAGGTGTACAGCAGCCAGCATGTGACTCCATGTTCCACTGCAACCCGCCGGGCACTCGCACGCCGCCTCCACAATCGCCCCACTGTCCGTCTCAAAGGTGAGGCACACAACATAGGGCCGGCCACTTTTATTCCGGGAGCGAAAGCAGCTGCTGAGCACATGCATGAGGCCGAACCTGCAAGAGCAGAGACAGTAACAGTAAATAGCACTCAGGGAAGAGCAGGACTAGTCCGCTACAGTTTATGGTAAAGGGACAGAGCAGAAAGAAGTGGCCACAAGGAACAGACTCAAAATGACCAGATTTTGTGTTTTGCTTAACACTGTTGCAAGGGCAATAATATACACCTCAAACAGCAATGATGTCAAAATTGTTTGTCAAGTTTGAGCGTGCAAGTATCTCTGAATGCTTTGTTAATGCATTTTCAAGAGAAGGAAGTTTAACATTTAAAAACCTCACCGTGGGTAATAATACCAGTACCCGCACAATCGTGTTCGTCATAACTTAAGCAAGCAATATTATGATTATCTGGAACTCACTTCCAGAATCTTTCGAGATAAACAGGTAAACATTCGGGCTATACCGATGACCCATCGAATTAAAAAAAAATCTTCTAGTTCAGTGGGTTCGAGCTAACGAGGTTTTACTGTATTATCTATTATTGCACACCAAAAACATGCGCTTTAGAAACAAACACAACCACCCCACCGCCAAAAAAGAGAAGAAAGACACACAAACAGATTTTTGCGCAGAACATGCGGAATAAATAATGGAAACACACAAAAAAAGAAAATTCAAGGCGTATGTGTGCTTTTGTAGTTGGCTTCGTCGCAAAGCACCATTGATTTGCGGCAAACGCGCGGGCGGACGACCGTCACGGAAAACGGCCGCAACCTTTCCGTAAACATCTTCGCCAAAAATCATCCCGTAAATTCCGTGTACAGCATTTGAAAATACCTAATCCACCCGCTAGCGGTACGGTCTGGCGATTGCCGCTCTCCTCTTTCAGGGTTACTGCAACAGGGTCGCCGCTACGCATTTGCGTGGTAAACAACGGTGAACAAAGTGCTCTACAAATGCTCATACCGGTTAACTCGCGTCAAGTAAAAGCAAAGAAGGCTTTACTTACTGCGAGCCGCACGTGTTTGTCCGCACCGATGAAGGCGAGCAATGCGCCTCGGTGGCTAGGCGAGATGCCCTGCTCCGCTGCCGCTCGGATGGGTCTTTGGCGTGGCACCCCGGGTGGTATATGAGTCTTCAGACACAGTCGGCAGCGCAGGCAAGTCCTTCGTCCACAATCCGCGGTCGAGAGCCGGAAAACACCGTCCAGTTTGAGCCATACCGCGTTACCGTCACCTACTCTTCCACAGTAAACAATACGAGACTGCCCGATGGGCGCCCGTACCAATATGGCCGACGGTCTCGTTTACATCAGTGTTGCTAGATCACCAAGCAATTTCGCATAGGGTCTATTGTATTCCGTCTGGACGGAAGGATAACCCGCAGCGCTCCGTTCCGTCTGGAAGGAACTTTAAAACACTTGTATATAGTTCCGTCTGGACGGAACGCTAGCCACAGCCTTAAATAAATTTAGCGAAGTATTTGGAAGACCTTCAATGATGGGAATCTATTAATGCCTCGTTGTCTCGTGTTGTGAACCGAAATGTTCTCTGTAGCTTTATTGTTACAGGTTATGTTACAGGTGAGTATGTATCAACGGATTTCATGCTTTGGTACTAGCGATGTTGCACAATTGAATAACGGATACTACATTTGTGTTCTGCTCCCTTTTTACTGATTGGGGACGGTTGCGCTTTGTTAAGCAACTGCATATCAGTTTCCTTCAGTTTCTTAAAACCACATATCTCGTAGTTTTATTACCGTGACAGCGAAAAATGTATTGAATTTAGCTTTTAGGGTAACTGCCCGAGTAATATGTAAAAAATATGGCAAAAATTTTAGAAAATAAGGAAGTTTAACCATGTTCGACAGGAACATTAAGGCTTTATGTGGATATTCAATACATTATGGACGCTAAGTCTATCATAACGTGAACTCATGCCTAAATACAAAGGCGAGTTGAAAGATTCAGTTTATTTTGCGCCAACAATGAAAGCCGTATTTATCGCATTGTACCCAATATTTATAAGTTTCAAGTGTACGTTCACAAACGCAGCGCGTGCAGCACATATATAAAATTGTGCCCCTACCATGAAAAATATAAATGAATAAATTACTAAAAAAGTTTTTTATTATAGGCAGCATACACCCCACGATATGTAAGCCTTGAATGGTTAGTGAAAAGCAACACAAAAGCACTCATTTAATAATTAATTCACTAACGTGAGCAGAATACTTCATCGAGGGGCGCAACCCTACATGTTTCGTATTAGACTCTATAGGAGCGACGCTTAGGACCAACCAGGGACAGATGGAAAGTGAGTGCTTTTGTAACAGTAATTGTGGCTAAATTTTTAATAAATGAACAAGTAAATAAAACAACAATTTTTGAGATATAACTCGGCAACATCTGAAAAAAAATTGTGAGACACTTTGTTGTAGAGTTACTTAATGTGTTATAAAGGATAAAGTGGCAAAAATTTTGCTTTTTGTTGCAGGCGCCAAGACTGTGTAGTTTTTATATATGTGGCTAAACATTTTTGTACCGCCTGTGCGTTTTTTGTTAACGTTGTATAAGTTCTTTTTACTATAGTGTTGGAATCGCTGAGCATTGCAAAACGTTAAGAAATGACTGCGGGTGATCCTCATTTAACTTCAAATACATGTAAGATTTTTTTTTGATGGTAGGGCCTGTAGAGCAGAAGAAAAAATTGCGCCCGTCATCCCGCTAGGGAACACTGCTGTGAGGCGACGCATCGGGAGGTTCAATTGGTGTTTCCGTTTGGGTTTATTCTCTAAATCACGTGAAACGTGTTGTGAATGCGTATGATGCATTTCCATCAAATGCGGGTGTTCAGATACGCGGGACGACGGGCGTAATTGTTGTATGACAACTCTCACTGAACGGACCGTCGCTTCCATCACGTTTTCATCGGAAGAATCAAGTCAAGCACGAAGTAGTCAAGCAAGGTCACGTGAAGTGCGAGAGCGAGCGCATGACTGAACCGCTGCAGCGCGATACCCGAATTATATTCACAGCGCTTGAAGGAGAGGAGACAATGGAGGAGAGTCGCGCATGCGCGCACTTGCGCGCGGCTGAGCAGTTGCTAATACAGCGTTACGCAGCGAAGCGCGCCCAAACAAGCGCGCCAGCTGTGGTATGCCAATGAGCCGGAGAGTGTTGCACATACCTTTGGGAGAGCAGAACGGAGGAGAGATGCTGACGGACGGCGCGACGTCGACGCCGCCGGAGGGGCATGCCTCAGAGCAAGAGATGCGTCGCATCTAAAAAATTTCTGCAGCAATTTAAAAACACATTCGACACAAATAATCCATAATTTCGCGTTTTCAAAAATGCTCATTCGTTGATTTTTATTTTCCAAGTTGTTTCGACGTCCACCTGGGAACTTTGATTTCCCGTGTTACACCCATGACAACTTCTCCATACCGGTAGCCGTAGTACATTTTCTACAGAGGGAACGCGATTGGGAAACAACAACATGCACGCTCACAGAGTGCCCCATTAGGCCAGCAGAAGATGGTGGCTGGTTGTGTGTAAAGGTCCTCGGATAGTTCACCGATTACGCCAAGCTACACCACCCACCTTTCGGGAGATTCCTCTTCCTAATTTCAACCACCCGTATAATCACACACTTTTGTATAACAGTAATACAGAAAACAGCGAATATTTGGCGATTCCGATTTATGTTGTTTCCTTGCGAAGGTGAATCAACTTTCTAACGCTTACTGCTACCGCTCTGAGAATCGATTAGCGCTGCTGTTACCTTGGACACGCGATTCTTCATATGGCCTTGCTAATAAACTTTTTTTCGTTAACAACTAGTTCATTGCATTTGTACAGTGCTTTTAAACGAATACATAGAAAGAAATCCATGGCCTGCAAAATAGTAAAAGTCTAGTTCGGTGAACAACGGTACTGATGATTCTCCAATAGCAGTGCATCCCTTAACTGGACGGCAGTTGATAATACCGAGTATTGTGACGTGACAGACAGACAGGCTATTAGAAGCATGTGGGCTGAGCTACTGGCAGGAAAGAAAACTGCGGAGCGTATAGCAGAACGCAAGCAATTTAATCCTTGTGAATAATGTCAGGCTCCATGCTCTCCAAACTATAGTGGTTTGTCTTGCATCGGTCTCCGCTGACATTGGTTCTCATGCGTCCATGCCCCTAATACAAGAGCTACATTTGCTAACTTCTGCACGGAAACAATTGATCGAGGAACAGGCACACTTGGAAGCTCCACCACTACAGAAACAACATTGTATTCCGTGAAATTCTCTAAAATTCAATGAACAATGATTTATACCTGCTTTCACAGATGCCATAGTGTTTTACAAAGAACCTGAATTGAATGCCGTCGCATTGAAAGAGGCCATTCTTTTAGTAAAAGTGCTGAAGTCCGCTATAATCAATTATCAATAAACTTTTATACATTATTGACCAATCACTATTATAAAAAGTTACCAGAACAATCTGAAAGAAAACGTTGCGCTACGGCTTAAATCCCGCAAATTGTACGATCACATCTGCGTTGACAATGTCCGTCACGACTGCGAAAACGTTTACTACTCTCTTATTCTTTCAGCTAACCGTAGAAAAAAGGCGTCAGCTAAGCTGCCCCTTTCTTGTCCATAGAGACTACCACAAGCAAAGCAAGACAACTCACAAATGTTAAACATCAATGCAAGAATTATAGTCACCGCGTTTCCCCATAGCTTGTGATTGACATCTTTGCATAAAGGGCACGTGGTGGGTGTCCGTTATTCATGGTTTGCATTACGGAGTTCTTTGATTGGTTAGTAGCATGGACAAGAGGATGGAGTTGGCACTTTTCAGTGTGTAATTTAAAGTTTATTTTAATGACCAACGGAATTTTTTTCCGTGGAAATATTACATTGAGCATGTGGTACCGGGGTTCTTGCACCCGGCCGCGGTTCCCCAGAAAGACACTGAGCCCCCTCGATCACATCTTTACTTGGAGTCCCGCTCCGCCAAGGTCCACTGCTCAGCCAATCCGGCTGCACACACGTAGCCCAGCCGAGCCCGCCATGTTCTATCCTATCTCATCTCGCGCCACATCTTCATACTCCGCCGGAACAGGTCCATCGCGCGGGATTGTCCACCGCCACTATTGCCGGATTACCACACTCTCCCCCCCTCCGAAGAAAAGGCCGACGCACAGTCCTCGAGCCAACCGACAGTTAAAGATTAACTCGAAGCATCCGCATCGGAGCCGCAAGATGACGTCCCAGTCCACGAAAGAGATATCTACAGCAATCTTAGAACTCGGGACATCCTCCGGGACAGCAGCCACAGGATCAAATCAGGCCAGGAACAGCCATGGACGCCGCTGGATCGCTGGCGCCACTGGAGGAATCCCATGAACCGATGACGGTCTGTTCAACAGTACCACAGGTAGCAGATAGGGCCTCCCGGCGAGAGGTACGTAGCGCCGGAGTGGAACCGAGAGCACCACCCAAACGTCCGGTTCAAGACCCACAGCACACACGCCAAGGTAGCACAGTGGAGAGTAGAGAGCAGGCACGGTCCGGAGCAAGAGCCGTGGAGCCAAGAAGGTAGCCCCAAGGCCAGGGAGTCAGGAACTCAGGATACCACCGCGTCATGCACCACGCACATGTGGATGTGGCAGTGGGGAAAGTCCTCCACACGGGTCGGCGGTGAATGCGGGCGCAGCAGGAGCGAATGCCAAAATGGATTCTGGACGCGAAAGAAGCAAAAATTAACGCCCGGAAAGAAACACAATTCTAGCAGGGGGAAAAATAAAAAAAACAAAGAAGCGCATCACGTGGTATTGATCAATCATCAAATTCAGGACCAAGAATAGGTAATCCGAAACAAAAAAAAATGCCTAAAAAGGATACTCTAGATACATCCCATAGAAAGTTAACATGACGGGTGCGCAGACGCCATTGAGAAACAAGAGGCGTTGCGGCCAAAAGCAGATCAGTCCACGTGGTACTGTTTAAGGTCTGCTATATTAACCGGGCCTGCATGTTCACCTGTACTGCTGTGGCGTAAAAGATACGTTATGGAAGACAGCTTCTCGCTTACGGTAAAAGGGCCCTCCCATTTAGGGGCTAGCGAGGCGGCAAAACTTGCGTGAGGCATCGCTCAGTGGATGAGTGCGGCGGAGAACCATGTCGCCGACCGCAAACTGAACATCTAGACGACACTGGTTGTACTGCTCCGCCTGCTGGAGACGAGCAACGTCAAGCTGCTCCCGGGCATCCTGTATCGCGTCGCGCAGGCGCTGGCGGACGGCCACAGCATGGGGCGACAGACCAGAACCCGCCTCCGTTTCTGGAAGTGTCCTGTCAAGAGGAAATGGCATTTCCCGACCGTAGTTCAAATAAGCCGGCGTAAACCCGGTTGAACGATTCACCATGGTGCGAGTGGCAAATGCAATCTCAGGCAGCTTAGCATCCCAATCATTCTGTTGCTCGGTATGAGCAATTAGCATCGCCTTGAGATTGTGATTCACCCGCTCAGTTATGTTTGCCTCAGGGTGATAGGTGGTCGTACGATTGTGTTTCACGCCTACAGCTCGGCAGTTGTCCTCACACAATTTGCTCGTAAAAGACATAGCATTATCCGTTATGAGCTGTGCGGGGAACCCAAAGCGCGAAAGCACTTCCATTAGGCACCTCCATACATTCGGTGTATTGACGGTACGTAGCGGGAACAGCTATACCCACTTCGTGAAATGGTCCGTCACCACAAACAAATAACAATTCCCACGCGGGCTGCGGGGGTAAGGGCCCATGATATCGCAAGCAACGATTTGCCAGGGGCTCTTACTCTCAACAGACTGCATCAATCTGGGCAGGCAACCGACTCGGGGTTTCGCTGTCTGACACACGTGACAGCTCCTGGCGTACCGCAGCACATCCTGCCTCATTCCCGGCCACGTGACAGTCCGACTTAACTTCTCATAGGTTTTGCTGCCAGAGCTGTGTCCAGCCAGAGCTGAATCATGAAAGTAACGGATGAAAGCCCTTCGAAGCTTACGCCGTACAACAGCGCGGAATGGGGAATTAGCTTCGTCATCGTCCTGCGGGATATACCGTAGCAGGAGACCGTCTTGCGCCAACATGTATGTATCAAACTCACCGCTTTGGCTGGTGGGAGCTGCGCCCTGTGCCCCCACGTGCTCAATGATCTTACGGCAGAGTCCGTCGGCACGTTGCGCCGCGAGAAGATCTGCCCTGCTCACCAGCGTACCCCAGCGTGCGTCAGCATCCACTGCAGCCACCAGCGCCGGCGCTTCCGCGTCCGAGGATGGCGGCAGGGGCGCGCGCGATAGCGCGTAAGCGACTTGGTTCTGCGAACCTTCCTGTGCTGGATAGTAAAATCGTAGCGCTGAAGCGCAAGCACCCAGCGCGCAAGACGACCAGCAGGGTTCTGCAAACGCTGCAGCCACGTTAATGCCATGTGGTCTGTCTGAATGGTGAAAGAGGCACCGTCAAGATACATGTCAAATTTCTTTAGTGCAAACACAATTGCCAGACACTCACGTTCTGTGACCGTGTAATTGCGCTCAGCCGGAGTGAGCGTATGGCTAGCAAATGCGACCGGACGGAGAACGCCCTCAAACTCCTGCATCAGCACTGCGCCCAGTCCATAGTCGCTAGCATCGGTCTGCAACACAAATTGTTTGTTAAGGTTTGGTATCCTTAACGCCGCTGTTGTCGCGATTGCGCGAGACAGTGCTTCAAAAGCTTGCTGCTAAGCCTCTGCCCATTGCCATTTCACGCCTTTACGTAGTAGCTGATTCAGCGGACGTGATAGCTCCGCACAATGAGGGATGAAGCTGCGGTAAAAGGCTATCATGCCCAAGAAGCACTGCAAGCTCTTAACGTCATGCGGGCACGGATACTCGGTAATTGCTTTCAGTTTGGCATCGTTAGGACGAAGCTCTCCCTTGTCCACGACAAAGCCGAGCAATTCAACTTTGCTTGTCGCGAGTTGGACCTTTTTAGGATGGATGGTGAGACCGGCGCGTTTCAGCGGTCAAGCACATCTCTGAGATGATGCTCCTCAAAGGTGCGCGAAAAGACGACGACGTCATCCATATAGGCCATCGCGTACTTATAACGTACATCGTCAAGGACGATGTCCATTAATCTTTGAAACGAGCTCGGGGGAGTTCTTCAGCCCAAACGGCATGCGCACAAACTCGAAAAAACCCCTGTAGCATGTGAAGGCGGTTTTAGGAATATCATAAGGGTGCATTTCAATTTGCAAAACGCCGCGTGAGCAATCTAGAGTGGTAAACACGCGGGCACCACCAAGCGAGGAAATGATAGATTCTACGGCAGGAAAAGGATATGCGTCTCTTACAGTTACGTCGTTGAGACGACGGTAGTCCACGCAGAGACGCACTCTGCCGTCTTTTTTTGGCGCCAACACGACTGGAGATGCATGGGCGCTCTGCGACGGCCGCACAACCCCCGTGTTCAGCATCTCGTCAAGGGCGACATCCAGTTTCGCCTTCTTCTGGATGCTGAGCGGCCGTGGATTGCAGCTCCAAGGAGGGGCGTCTGCCGTGTCAATGCGATGTTGAAGGACGGTTGTCCGCCCAGGGGCCTCCGTGAACATTTCGGCAAACGGCTCCAGCACATAGGCGAGCTGCTTTCTCTCATAGTCACTGCAAGACACTCCTCAAGCAACTGCCTGATTCGCTCAGGCAACACCGATTTCGTTGCGAATGCGGCTGACCTTGGCACGGTACAGATATGCGTTGACGCCACAAAAGGTATCAGTCCTGCGTCATTGCACAATCTGTAACCACCACCCGCCAAGTCAAGCAGGAGGCCCTCGCGAATAATGAAATCCCTGCCCAAAATCATGGGCACCGCCAAACCCGGGCTGTACGTAAAGCGCTGCCGACACCTTCTGCTTGCGTAAGAAATGCGCAAGCGCACAGCACCACGTGCTTGAACATCAGCACCATTGGCCACTTGCAAACGCGTGCAGCATTTGCGCAACTTGACACCACGTGCTCGGCAAAGCTCAAACACTGTATCGCCAATTAGAGACAAACTGCCGCCAGTGTCAATCAAGGCGTCAATGTCCGCTCCAACTACGTAAACAGAAACATGCGGTGCTATGGGCTGTGCCGGCGCTTCAAGACGACAAGCAGAGGGTAAAAAACAAAAGTTTTCGCCGTTCGTCATATCCGGAGCCCATAGCGATGCTTTGGTGGCCATTAGCATCGCGGGCCGTACTCGTTTCCCTGATGGCTGTTGATATTTTGGCGACGAGCCATCACCTCAGGACAATCCCGACGGAAGTGTCCAGGCTGTCCACATCGGTAACAGCCGCCAGCTTGCTTTTCATTGGGCGCGTAGCCCCGTGACCCTCCCGTCTCGACGACCGGACGAGAAGGACCTCTGGAGTTCAGAGGATTTCGTTGCCGACCCCCAAGGGAGAGACTCGGGTCGGGGAGCGGTGAGCCTGCCAGTAAAGAGGGCCTGTTTTCCCAACGCAGGAACCCTGGCCCATCCTATCCTATCTCGCGCCACATCTTCATACTCCGCCGGAACATGTCCATCGGGCGGGATTGTCCACCGCCACTATTGCCGGATTACCACAAGCATGTCGCTATGCTAAATTCCGCTTTTTATAGTCCTCCAGGATTGTTCGTGGAGTAATTAATTTCCTTGGTGGATGTTGTTAATGAACCTAAAGTTGGGGAAGGTTTCAATTATGGGAGACTAACCCGACTGGAATTAAATGGTCGCCATCTTTATAAAAAGGGGCTGTACCCTCAAAGGGCTGTACCCGCGCTCGTTTGCTGATCAAACAACACAGGCAACTGTGGTAACTTGTGTTCACTGGTGGGTCGCTAACGTGTCATGACGTTATTGAAACGTTGTTATGCCCGAAACACATTGATGTCCTGGTTCGTGATACTAGCGATAAATCTCGATCTCAAGAACGACCATTTAGGTGCTTTTGAGAAGCTAAAAAACATTTATAAATGTTTGTTGTACACAATGCTTCCTGTTGAGTGCCCTTTTATACAAAGGAAGCCTACAGCTGGCTTTTACAGAATTGAATTTGGTGCCACGAACCCTCTAAACAATTACGCCTCCGCAGTGGACGCAACGGTCATAAACGTTCGTGTTTCTAGCCGTAACACAAGTGGCAGGAGAATTCCCAGTAGAGACTGCAGTTCTCGATTTGGTCCTATTTTACCCCGAGTTTCTTAGGTAGGATATTCACACGTCCTGTTCCTGAAGTTGCATCCTGTAATATAGCCGTTGGGTACCGTTTTCATCTCAGGTGCCCAAACTACATATTGCCTAATCAAGCAGTCGTAGTTTTATCCGCACTAATCATGACAGTATCATGACAAGTCTAATCGAATCATTTGAACAATTTCAACGAATAAGAAGACTAGGTGACGTTAATCTCCGGTTTGCTTTGAATGTTTTTCTTCTTTTTTTAGTGCTTTCTCAAAAAATAAATATCCTAGGCTGCCACGATGAACATATTATCTATGAGAATTTTCATGTTATTTAAAATTAACATCCTTCGGCTAAACATCAGAACTTTAATTCACTGAAACAGTTCAAACACTTGAAGATGTCCATCGAAATAAAACTGAAGCCTTCTGAAGCCTGTGCAGTATCAGAGAACAATCTCATCGGAAATCCAAGGCAATTTTATAGTTCCATCTTGCCAATTATGATTTACCCGAGCGCGGTGCACAATATTTTAACAGCCACAATTGACCATTCAACTGTCGCTAATGCGTTTAGATCCTCCTTAATATGTTCTTTATAAATTATTTTCAAGTGCCTCTGTTTGAACTAGCAATCCTTCACTTGGAATCGGTTTTTTTTTAATTTGTGATAAAGGCTTTTTTTAATTTTGTACCGCATTAGCACACTAAAAGGACTCCAGGACTGAATCATTTTCCCCACCTGTTTCTATGATGATATGCTTTGAGCACAACCAGGTAATTTACGGAGCAAAAAAAAACATCTTGTTTCAACATCAATATTTGTTTTAATAAGGAACCTTGCAAAGTTAGTATATCTTCATAACAGCCAGAGAAAGGATTCCGCAGTAGGCAGAAAATTGAAATTCAGCTTTATATACAGGTACACAAGTCGGCAGAGTACATTCTTAACCAGCAAAGATTGTGCACTCTTGTTTCCTTCTGCGACCCTCGTGGACTGGCTATTTCGGAGCTTCTGGTAAACGCAACAAAACGAACGAGCTTGGAGTGACTTGAACTTGACTGATTTAGGATTTTATGTGTTCCTGGGTGCTTGGAAAACGACCCGGGCAAAGGTCTCAAGACACCGTTTTCAGCTTTCTGATGTCGTCATGCTAGCTCCATTATCTCGTCTGTAGGGACAGCCTGTCAGCCTTTTGACAAAGTTTAACCAAACTTTGAACGTTCTGGGCTGTTCAGAGGCAATGGGCACGCAATGCGTACTTGTGGATCCCAGGCAGGTTTGTAGTACAGCTTTCTCTAAAGACCACCGCAACTGGTCGTCATGGGGTCCCATTAGTAAATTTGAGTCAATATGGTTGCTCATTTGCTCTTCAAGGTTTGGTGAAGACGAGGGTTCGATTGAAGGCCGTCTAATTTCTACACATATTGCAATAAGCTAGAAAGGCCGAGGAAAAAAATCTGTCAGAACATCAAAAACATGCTAAAAGAGATATTTTGTCTTCCCTCCAGCAGCCTGTCTACAATAGGTTTTACAAAACTTCGTGGTAGCTTATGTTTCTTTAACTGCTTGTCGTTAGGAGCATGTGTATAATAAACAGCGTTCGTTCATTTTGATTGTTTGTGCGACGTGCCCTCTGTATATCCAACGACTGCAGATAAATTCGTGAGTTGAAATTCTTTTACCACCCGCCGCGGTGGCTCAGTGGCTAAGGCGTTGCGCTGCTGAGCACGAGGTCGCGGGTTCGATTCCCGGCCGCGGCGGCCGCTTTTCTGATGGAGGCGAAAAGCAAAAACGCCCGTGTGTACGAGATTTAGGCGCACTTTAAAGATCCCCAGGTGGTCAAAATAATTCCGGAGCCCTCCACTACGGCGCGCCTCATCGTCCGCGTTGAGTCGGCGCGTTAAACCCTACAATCAATCAAATCAAATTCTTTTACCGGGAATATATTAGCTTTCCCTGACAATTTTCTGGCCTGTTGCACCGGCGTGCTCGCCAAGAGCACTCGAGGTTCTTGACGTCCTCTCGATAGCGTTCTGATGCTTATGCAGTCTCTGTTGGACGTTGCCGGCAGCCTCACTGGCTTAGTAGCTGAGGCATTGTCCTGCTATCCTGAGCACGTAGGTTCGAACACTGGGCGCGGAGTTCGCTTTTCTGATTTATGCGTAAATGAAAAAAACGCCCGTGTGTTGCAAGTTTAGGTGCACAATAAATTTTTCCAGTGATACAAAAATATTTCAGGGGCCTTCACTACGGTGTGCTTATTGCCTCTGCAGCGTGGGCAGGTCAAAACCCGCAATCAATCAATTTGACGTTGCCGGATGTACCGATATACGCAATCTGCCCTGGGAACCTTGTATACCGCAACAGGGAACAATTCTCTCGGAAGCCTCCCCTTACCACTCACGAGAGCGTGGCTCTCCTCACATTCTGGTACGTGTGCCACCTCAACGCCATACCCGCGGAGGTAACATACAAAGTTTTGCCTTTATTTTTGGGGCCGATTGAGTGGCCTCACACTTCCTTGCGCGGAGATGAGCCATTCGGACGGATTTGGGTGCGCGGCAATTGAAACCATTTAGAACATTGTAATATAGCGGCTTACCGACTGGGAAGCCGACACAGGTATTTTTGAGCGGGAGGATGATCTAACCAAAAGTTGTTGTAGCGGCCAATGTGGTTGTAGTATCTGTATCCACTAAAACGATGCCCCTACTTTCTATGCTCTTTAGTTAACTAAAGCCATTCCAATTTACACGCTTTTGTAACGCAGCTAAAGATGACGAAGCTGTCTTCAAAAAAAACCACGGTATTAGAGTGAACTCGTGCTCCCTGAACTCGAAGATTGCACAGGTGGCAAAGCAGCAGTCAACAAAGGGACCTGCGCAGGCGAGTGTCGGCAAAGAAAAACCGTGGCGTCTGCTCCGGGGGCATTTATCTTTCGGCGTAGGTGTTTCTCGAACTGTCGAGTTGCATCGACAACACTGCAGATAAATGAAGACAATTCTAGTCTAGTCGCGTGAGGGCGAAACGTTTTCCCTATCACCTGCGCGTCATAAGAAAAAATGAACGAAAGAAAGAAAGGAAGAGTCGCTTCACTTGGCACAAAGATAACGCAGACTGACAGAGCGGGTCGTTCAAAGCAAAAACAGAAATAAACAAATTCAATCTATAGCTGGCGCCACTATTACAATTAGGATCTATCGAAAACCCCACCATTAAAGAGAAACTCCACCTGTTGTCCCTACTGTGCATCACGTGACTCGCACCTCACCATTTCTTTTGCTGAATTACTTCTTGCATATCTTCCGCCCCATTAGGTTTCCTAAACTACGAAACAGCGTTCTTTTACCAATTGACCCGTACATTTATTTATTTGCCCGCGAAGCCTATCAACGTTTTTTTGCCTCAACGAAAGACCCAAAGTTTCTGCCCTCACCCTACTACTAAAAGGAAGGAAATGGTTGTATACCAAAAGACACTTCTCCCTACACACTCTAAGAAATACTTCGCCATAAATTTCCATAGCTGCCTAGATTGTCAAAACCATTGAACATAAGGTTCTTCCATGTGTTCCACTCGATTTTAAATTTGGATCCACTCCTGAAATGTCTTCTACTATGGCAATATTTACAAATGTCGTTTCCTGTGTCTTCACAGTTATTCTTATGTTTATGGGTTTTGCGAAAATTCGCTTGTTATGCCTTCATTCTCATTGCTTCGAGTGTTTGGTTGGACATGTAAAATCCTCCTGGGGTTCCTCCAGTCCGGCGTCGGTCGGGTTCAAAGGGGCTCCAACACACCCTTCATGCCCCAAACCTACTTCAAAATCCACCGAAAGCTAATCGATATTTGCCGAAGCGATCTTCAAAAATTGTATCTCACTATCAGGAGATCAGTTTGTCAACCAGTAATGGTATGTAAATATTGCGTTTTTAAACAACAACCAAAGAAGGGGAGTTGCGTGAATATAAACTTCAAACAAAGTAATATATTCTATGCATGTTGTTTTGCAGCCCATCTTCGTTTATGAGGATGTTGCATCGCGTATTCGTCATGCGTATCAACGTTTGGAACTACCAACCCTAAACCTCCATTTCGTGAATTGTGTATTTAAGAAGTCTTTCTGAATTTTAAACCGTATCTGAACACTAAAAGGAGTCCTGGATAGAGTATTTTCCTACCGGTTCTGGTACGATATGCTTTTTGCGTACTCCACTAACTTACGGCTAAAATAAAAAGTCTTGCTGCAACATCAAAAATTCTTTTATTAGGACCCTTGCTAAAGGTCACACATACTTGTAACTACTGGAAAGGTACATCCGAAGGAGGTACAGAAATGAAATTCGGCTCTCGATACAGCCAGAGGCGTCGGCAGAGTATATTCTGAACGAGGAATATTTGTGCACCCAAGTTTAGCTGTGAGACCGTTGTGGACAGGCTTATCTGATATACTGAAAAACCTAACAAAATGCACGAACTTGGACTACTAAGCATACAGATTGGTTCCGATTTCACCTGTGGGTGGGTGCTTGGAAAATGGCCAGGGCAGTGTGATCAAGACGCCGTTTCCAAAAAAACGCCTCATTTTCTGCTTTCTGATGTAGTCACGGCAGCCCCATGTTCACAGCTGTAGCCAGAGCCCGTCAAAGCTTTGACGAGGCCTTAACTAATCTTAGAAGGTAGTGTGCTGTTCAGGGGCAATGAGCACAAATTGAGTACCTGTGGTTTTGCAGGCAACGTTTAGTCAAGCCGTCTCTAAAGAACACCGACGTTGGTTGCCAGCGGGCCGATTATTTAATGATTCATTATAGCTACTGTTTCGCTGTGCTACATTTTTTAAGACCAGGGTTCGACTGAAGGCTTTCCAGTTTCGAGAGATATTGCAATAGAATAGACACACTGATGAAAAAAGTACTGTTAAAACTTAAAAAACACCCAACAATATTTCCAAGTCCCTCCCGGAGCCTTGTTTACAACGGGGTGAAGAAAAGGTCATGGCAGCTTATTTTCTTCAGTGTTTGACATTTCGATCATGGAACAAAGGAGCAGTGTTCCTTCATTTCGATTTTTCAAGCAACGTGCGGTACGTATCTACAACGACTCCTCACAAACCCGTGAGTTCAGGTTTCTATTTTACTAGGAATATTTCGGCTTTCCTCGTCCATTTGCTGCGATGTTTCATCGGTGTTATCACCGAGAGCATTCATGGTTGTCGATTTACCTCAACATTGTTGTTAAGATGCTTCAGCCTCAGTCTCAGTTGCCATGGCGTTTTGCTTCTGTGGCCAACGACGGTGGTTCGAATCTCGGCTGCGGCGATCGTTTTTCTGACGAAGGCAAAAATAAAAGGGCCCGTGTGTTCAACATTACGGCGCAGGGTAAAGATCCTCCGGTGTAAAAGTTATTGCGGTTCATCCTTGATAATAACCACTGTTTTGGTGCCCTTTGCCCCAGTCGGCTTTGCCCCATTAACATCCAATCATCATCATCGTCGCTTTCACCTACTGCACACATTTACATCCCAGTACAGTTGCTGATGGCGGTTTAAATAAAGGACTATGGCTATTTCCCATACAGAAATGTTGAAAAACAATTTGTTTTGCAATATGTTATGAACCATAAACAGGCTCAACATTCTTGAGAAATCCGCAAGTACTTATATTAAGATAATTTTTGTTAGCAACACACCTGCAATATAAGGCAAGAATATGCTAGTAATCGAGTAACAATACCATGCTTATTTTGAAATGGCTGTGGCTAGGGTTCCGTACATACTTAACGATATACAAGTGCTAAAGTACCGTCCAGACGGAACGGAGCAGCTGCGGGTTATCCTTCCGTCCAGACGAAATATAACTGAGAGCGTAGCATTCCGTCAAGACGGAGCCGGCGTAAATTTGTACATTTCCAGACCAGACAAAAGCGAAACCGGCTGATTGGACGCCATGCTCACTCTTCAGATTGGGTGTAGAGGTTGCGCGTCGGATAATGGCGCAATTTAACCGAGTTAGATTCCAGCCGGACATGCTATTTTTTGGCGTGGTTGTGTCTGCGTTTTGTAACAGCTACCTTCGTGCCCAGCTTTACAATTAGACGCGGTGAGAGCAGTCGGTCTTGATTTTGCACTTAACCGGGCGCTCCGCTGCAGCTTGCTTGAGCCAAGGCCGACGTATCCGACGCCAGAGTTCGATCATCTGTAGTTCGTAATGGGGATTACTAATTAACGGTTATTCTGGCTAGCCAATGAGAGGAAGTGGTTCACTCGGCTGGGTAAATATCAAGAAAGACTGCTCTCGCTGCTTGTTGTGAAGCGGGGGTGGTCGAGCTTGGCGGTTCGTTTGACGGGGGATCATCTCATTGAGAGTGATTATCAATAAAATGTCAATGAGCGGAAGTGGTTTGACCGGTTGGGAAAAAAATGAACAAAGGTGATCGGACTAATACCCTAGTTAAACGGGCACTGTTACCTACGGTTAAACGAACCGCGGTTAGACAAAACCGCAGTTTGCTGCGTTACACGACAGACAAAAGTGCGGTTACTCCGCTAGGCATGGTTAATGCCCACTGAGCTTGCCTACGTCAGTTCGGTCACGCTAACCACCGTTCCCACAGCCGCAGTGCTCAAAATCGCACAAATCACTTAGGACGCTGGTGGCGGCGAATCAGCGGATGCGAGGTCCCCAAATAGCGGGCGGCCCAAAGCTTGCCCCCAGGACCCAAGAGGCGCTTGCGTTCTTTGCGTCGCTCTCGCAGTCGGCGCGACTGCCCGTCAGCAGCGGCTCGTTTCCCGATCCACCCGATCAACTACGACAAAAGCCGTGCTACATTTATAAATTCCGCTCGTCGTTCGCCAAAGCAGGCATTCATGGTGCTTTTTCAGCACTCGGAAACGATCGGCACGCACGTCGGCCGTGCCTGCAAACATGCCGGTGCGCCTGCCCGATGGCACTGAAAGTGGCTCGAACCAGCCAAGACCATGGTAGCAACAGCTTATCGCCGCTCTTCGAAATCAATCTTATCGCGGAAAAACTTCCACATGCGAGAAAGTGAATGTTTGTGCGGTGAAACATTGTGCTAGAGATTGTAATTCGCAGTTGTAGAAAGAGAGAGAGAGAGAGGGAGAGAGAGATAGACAGGAGAGAGAGAGAGAGAGAGAGAGAGAGAGAGAGAGAGAGAGAGAGAATAAACATGATAGCTGTGGTCAATAGCCACCGCAATGCTAAGCCTAAAGTTCCCAACACCGAGCAGATGCGAGAAAACCAAGCCGGTTGCGAGCTGTAGAAGTCCCTCTCCTAAATGTTGCCCTGCGCGAGTTCGTTGCGTTTGGTATAGTGTGGATCTGAAGCGACTGTTCTAAGGATATTTCTTCTTATCTACACTGCTTCTCTATTGTTTTTTATCGTGAAGTGTAAACTGTGTTAAGTTATTTTTGTTACGCTATCAACCAAGTGACCGCGCTCACAAGACTTAAAATTTCGTGTTTAACTCCCTAAATCACAGTTAGCAAAAACAGCGGTAAAAGTTTACTTAACACAGTTAACTTAACTGCGGTTACTTTCGGCGAGTAACTCTAACTCCATCAAACTAACTCTAACTCCGTCAAAACGAACTCCAAGCCGCTACCTCGACTAGCCAGAATAACCGTTATTTAGTGATCACTATTACGAACTACAGAAGGTCAGAACTCTGGCGATGGATACGTTGGCCTTGGCTCTACTGAGCGGTAGCGGAGCGGCCGGTTGAGTGCAAAATCAAGACCGACTGCTCGGACCGCGTCAATCGTAAAGTGGTCGTGAAGTTAGCTGTTACAAAACAGTGGCGCAACCACGCAAAAAATTGATAAAGCATGTCCGGGGGGGATGCTTTACCAGTTTTTTGGTACACGGTACAATAGTGCAAGTATCCCAGGCGCGACTACTCACCAAATCTGAAGAGTGACCATGGCGTCCAATCAGCCGGTTTTGCTTTCGTCTTTACGGAACTCGACAAATTTCACGCCGGCTCCGTCTGGACGGAACGCTAAGCTCCTATTTGTATTCCGTCTGGACGGAAGGATAACCCGCAGCGCTCCCTTCCGTCTGGAAGGAACTTTAAAACACTTGTATATCGTTCCGTCTGGACGGAACGCTAGCCACAGCCTTAAATAAATTTAACGAAGTATTTGGATGACCTTCAATGATGGGAATATTTTAATGCTTCGTTATCTCGTGTTGTGAACCGAAATATTCTTAGTAGCTTCAATTTTACAGGTTATGTTACAGGTGAGTATGTATCTACGGATTGCATGTTTCGGTACTAGCGATGTTGCACAATTGATTAACGGATACTACATTTGTGTTCTGCTCCCTGTTTACTGATTCGGAACGGTGGCGCTTTGTGAAGCAACTGCATATCAGTTTCCTTCAGTTTCTTAAAACCGCATATCTCGTACTTTTTATTGATACCATGACAGCGAAGAACGTATTTAATTTAGCTTTTAGGGTGACCTGCACAAGTATATGTAAAAAATATTGCAAAAATGTTAGAAAATTTCCAAAATAAGGAAATTTAACCGTGTTTGATAGAAACGTTGCAGCTTTATGTGGATATTCAATAAAATGGACGCTAAGTCCATTATAACGTGAATTCACGTCTAAATACAATAAGGTGAGTTCAAAGATGCAGTTTATTTTGCGCCACCGATGAAAGCGTATTTATGGCGTTCTACCCTATATTAATAAGTGGTAAGTGTTCGTTCACAAACGCCTTGCGTGTACCACAGGTATAAAATTGTAGGTATACGATGAAAAGTATATATAAAGAAAATACTAAAAAAGTTTTTTATTGTAGGACGCAGACACCCACAATATGTAGGCCTTGAATGGTCAGTGAAAATCAACACAAAAGTGCTCATTACAATAAGTAATTCACTAAGGTGAGCTGAATATTTCATCGAGGGGCGCAACCCTACATATTTTGTATTAGACTCTATAGGAGCGGAGCTTACGACCAAGCAGGCACAGATGGCAAAGTGAGTGCTTGCGTAAGAGTAATTTTTGCTCACTTTTTAGGAAATGGAAAAGTAAATAAAACCACAACTAATCAATTTTAACTTGGCGACGAGCGAAAAAAAAATGAAACAGTTTATGCTAGCGTTGTTTTTGTGTTATAAAGGACACAGTGGCTCCTATTTTGCTACTTTTTGCAAACGCCAGCACAGGGTAGTTTTAGCTATATGTGGTTAAATATTTTAGTACTGCTTGTGTGTTTTTCTTGATGTTGTACAATATTTTGTTCCTTTAGACTTGTAATCAATGACCCTCACAAAACATTAACGATTGTGTCTTCACACTTCATCACAACGGTAGCTTCTTGTATAGGTAAAATGTTTGCTTTGATGCTGCGCCCGCAGTGCAGAAGATGAAACTATGCCCATCTCCCCGTGAGTAAACCCTGGTGTGATGCTAGTGCATCGGGTGGTTGAATTGGTGTTTTCGTTAGGTTGATTCTCTAAAGCGCATGGAACGTGTTGTGAACGCCTATGATGCATTTCCAGCACATAGGGGTGTTGGTATACACGGGATGATGGGCGTAATTGTTGTGTGACACCACACACTGAACGGACCGTCGCTTCCATCACGTCTTCACCGGAAGCATCAAGTCAAACAAGGTCCCGTCAAGCTGCAGCGCGATACCCGCTTTATATTCACAGTGCTTGAAGGAGAGGAGACAATGGAGGAGAGTCGTGAATGTGCGCACCTGCGCGCGCCGGAGCAGTTGGTAATGCAGCGTTACGATGCGAAGCGCGCCCAAACAAGCGCGCCAGCTGTGGTATGCTAATGAGCCGGAGTGAGAGTGTTCCATATAGCTTTAGGAGAGCAGAACGGAGGAGGGATGTTGACGGACGGCGCGACGTCGACGCCACAGGAGGGACATGCCTCAGAGCAAGAGATGCGTCGCATCTAAAATATTTATTGCAGAAACCGAAAAGCACATTCGACACTAATAATCCATAATTTCGCGTTTTCAAAAATGCTCCTTCGTTGATTTTTATTTTCCAAGTTGTTCTACGTCTGCCAGGGAACTTTGATTTCCCGTGCTACACCCATGACAACTTCTGCACACCAGTAGCCGTAGTACATTTTCTACAGATGGAACGCGATTGGGAAACAACATACATGCACGGTCCCAGAGTGCCCCATTGGCCCAGCAGAAGATGGTGGCTGGTTGTGTGTAAAGGTCCTCGAATAGTTCACCGATTACGCCAAGCTACACCACCCACCTTTCGGGAGATTCCTCTCCCTAATTTCAACAGCCAGTGTAATCACACACTTTTGTATAACAGTAATCAAGAAAACAGCGAATATTTGGCGATTCTGATTTATGTTGTTTCCTTGCGTAGGTGAATGAAATTTCTATCGCTTACTGCCTAACTCTCTAATAATCGATTTCCGCTGCTGTTTCCTTGGACACGCGATTGTTCATATGGCCTTGCTAATAAACTTTTTTTTCGTTAACCACTAGTTCTTTCCATTTATACAGTGCTTTTAAACGAATACATAGAAAGAAATCTATGGCCTGCAAAATAGCAAAAGTCTAGTTCGGCGAACAACGGTACTAATGATTCTCCAATAGCAGTGCTTCCCTTAACCTGTCGGCAGTTGATAATACCGAGTATTGTGACGTGGCAGACAGACAGGCTATTAGAAGCATGTGGGGTGAGCTACTGGCAGGAAAGAAAACTGCGGAGCCTATAGCAGAACGCAAGCAATTTAATCATTGTGTCAATGTCAGGCTCCGTGCTCTCCAAACTAGAGAGGTTTGTCTTGCATCGGTCTCGGCTGACATTGGTTCTCATGCATCCATTTCCCTAATACAAAAGTCACATTTGCTAACTTCTGCACGGAAACAATTTACCGAGAAACAGGCACACTTGGAAGCTTCACCACCACAGAAAACACATTGTATTCCATGAAATTCTCTAAAATTCAGAGAACAATGAATAATATCTGCTTTCACAGATGCCATAGTGTTTTACAAGGAACATGAACTGAATTCCGTGCCATTGAAAGAGGCCATTCTTTTAGTAAAAGTGCCGAAGGCCGCATTATTCAATTATCAATAAACTTCTATACATTATTGACCAATCACAACTATAAAAAGTTGCCAGAACAATTTGAAAGAAAATGTTGCGCTACGGCTAAAATCCCGCAAATTGTACGATCACATCTGCGTTGACAATGTCCGTCACGACTGCGAAAACGTTTACTACTGTCTTATTCTTTCAGCTAACCGTAGAAAAAAGGCGTCAGCTATGCTGCCCCCTTCTTGTCCATAGTGACTACTACAAGCAAAGCAAAACAACATACAAATCCTAAACATCAATGCAAAAATTATAGTCACCGCGTTTTCCCATAGCTTGTGATTGACATTTTTGCGTTAAGGGCGCGTGGTGGGTATCCGTTATTCATGGTTGAATTACGGACTTCTTTAATTGGTTGGTAACATGGACAAGAGGATGGAGTTGGCACTTTTCAGTGTATAATTTAAAGTTTATTTCAATGACCAACGGAATTTCTTTTCCGTGGAAATTTTACATTGACCATGTCACTATGCTAATCTCCGCTTTCTATAATCCTCCAGGATTGTTCGTGGAGTAATTAATTTCCTTGAAGGATGTTGTTAATGAACCTAAAGTTGGGGAACGTTGCAATTATGGGAGACTAACCCGACTGGAATTCAATGGTCGCCATCTCCATGAAAATGGGCTGTACCCTCAAAGGGCTGTACCCGCGCTCGTTTGCTGATTCAACAACACAAGCAACTGTGGTAACGTGTTTACTGGTGGGTCGCTAACGTGTCATGACGTTATTGAAACGTTGTTATGCCCGAAACACATTGATGTCCTGGTTAGTGGTTCTAGCGATAAATCTCGATCTCAAGAACGACTATTTAGGTGCTTTTGAGAAGCTAAAAAACATTTAATAAATGGTTGCTGTACACAATGCTTCCTGTTGAGTGCCCTTTTTTACAAAGGAAGCATACAGCTGGCTTTTACAAAATTGAATTTGATGCCACGAACCCTCTAAACAATTACGCCTCCGCAGTAGACGCAACGGTCCTAAACGTGAGTGTTTCTTGCCGTAACACAAGTGGCAGGATAATTCCGAGGAGAGACTGCAGTTCTCGATTTGGTCTTATTTTACCCTGAGTTTCTTAGGTAGGATATTCACACGTGCTGTTCCTGAAGTCACATCCTGTAATATAGCCGTTGGGTACCTTTTTCATTTCAGGTGCCCACACTACATATTGCCTAATCAAGCAGTCGTTATTTTATCCGCACTAATCATGACAGTATCATGACAAATCTAATCGAATGATTTGAACAATTTGAACGAATATGAAAACCAGGTGACGTTAATGTCCGGTTTGCTTTGAATGTTTTTCTTCTTTTTGATTAGTGCTTTCTCAAAAAATAAATATCCTAGGCTGCCACGATGAACATATTTTAGTGAGTATTTTCATGTTATTTAAAAAATTTACATCCTTTGGCTAAACATCAGAACTTCAATTCACTAAATCAGTTCAAACACTTGAAGATGTACATTGAAATAAAACTGAAGCATTATGAAACCTGTACAGTATCAGTGAACAATTTCATAATAAATCCAAGGGAATTTTATAGTTCCATCTTACCAATTATGATGTAACCTAGCGCGGTGCACAATATTTCAACAGCCACAAGCGACCCTTCAACTGTCGCTAACGCGTTTATATCCTTCTTATTAGCGGGTTTTTTCATAGATCATTTTCAAATTCCGCTGTTTGACCTGTTTCTATGACGATATGCTTTGTGCACAACCCGGTACTTTACGGGGGGAAGAAAAGCATCTTGTTTTAACATCAACACTTGTTTTAATAAGGAACCTTGCAAAATTAGTACATTTTTATAACTACCAAAGAAGGGCATTCGTAGTAGGCAGAACATTGTAGTTCAGCTCTATTTACAGGTACACAAAACGGACGAGTACATTTTTAACCAGTAAAGTTCGCGCACCCTTGTTTCCTTGTGCGACCGTCGTCGACTGGCTATTTCGGAGCTTCTGGTAAAGGCAACAAATTCACGAAGTTGGACTGATTTGGACTTGACTGACTTAGGAATTTATGTGTGCTTGTGTGCTTGGAAAACTGCCCGTGTAGTGGTCCCAAGACACCGTTTTCAGCTTTCTGATGTCGTCATGCTAGCTCCATAATCTGGCTTGTAGGGACAGCCTGTCAGCCCTTTGATGACGCTATTATCAAACTTAAAACATTCTGTGCTGTTCAGGGGCAATGGGCACGTAATGAGTACTTGTGGTTCCCAGGCAAGTTTGTAGTACAACTTTCTCTAAAGACCACCGCAACTGGTTGTCTTGGGGTCCCATTAGTAAATTTGAGTCAATATGGTTGCTCATTTGCTCTTCAAAGTTTGGTGAAGATGAGAGTTCGATTTAAGACCGTCTAATTTCTACACATATTGCAATAAGCTAGAAAGACCGACCAAAAAAATTTGTCAGAACATCAAAAACATGCTAAAAGAGATATTTTTTCTTCCCTCCCGCAGCCTGTCTACAATGGGTTTTACAAAAGTTCGTGGTAGCTTATGTTTCTTTCAGTGCTTGATGTTAAGAGCATGCGTATAAGAAACAGCGTTCCTTCATTTTGATTGTTTGTGCGACGTGCCCTCTGTATCTCCAAAGACTCCAGATAAATTCGTGAGTTGAAATTCTTTCACCGAGAATATATTAGCTTTCTCTGACAATTTTCTGGCCTGTTGCACCGGCGTGCTCGCCAAGAGCACTCGAGATTGTTGACTTCCTCTCAATATCGTTCTGATGCTTATGTAGTCTCTGTAGGACGTTGCCCCCTGCCTCGCTGGCTCAGTGGCTGAGGTATTGTCCTGCTATTCTGAGGACGCAGGTTCGATTCCTGAGCGCGGTGTTCGCTTTTCCGATTTATGCGAAAAACGCCCATGTGTAGCAAGTTTAGGTGCACAATAAAAATCCCCCAGTGATACAAAAATATTTCAGAAGCCTCCACTACAGCGTGCGCATTGCCTGTGCAGCGGGGGTGGGTTAAAACCCGCCATCAATCAAACTGACATTGCCCGATGTACCGATATATGCAACCTGCCCAGGGAACCTTGTAAACCGCAACAGGGAACAATTCTCCCGGAAGCCTCCCCTTCCCACTCACGAGTGCGTGGCTCTGCTTACATACCGGTACGTGTGCCACCTCAACACCAAACCACGGAGAGTGCAAGACAAAGTTTTCCCTATACTGTGGGGCCGACGGAGTGGCCCCACACTTGCTTGCTCGGGGTGAGCCTTTCGGGCGGATTTGTGCGCGCGCCGAGTCAAGCCAGTTAAAACATTGTAATATAGCTGCTTTCCGATGGATTGTTTCGCAACCTGTTGAAGTCGGAGAAACAGTCTGCTGTTTTGGAGACATTGCGGTTCGCACGGTTGAATTGGGAAGCCGACGCAGGTATTTTTGAGGGGGTGGATGATCTAACCGAAAGTTGTTGCAGCGGCCAATGTGCATCTTGTATCTGTATCCGCTAAAAGGACGCGCCTGCTTTCTAAGCTCATTAGCTAACTATGGCCATTCCTTTTCGACCCCTTTTGTCACTTAGCTAAAGGTGACACCCCTGTATTCAAGGAAAAACCAGCCTTTTAGAGCAAACTCCTGCTCCCTTAACTCAAAGAATGCACAGGCGGCGAAGCAGCAGTCAACAAAGTGACATGCGGAGGCGAGTGTCGGCCAATAAGAAACCGTGGCGTCTGCTCTGGGGGTATTTATCTTTTGGCGTAGGCGTTTCTAGAACTGTCCAGTTGCGTCGACAAGACTGTAGATAAAATAAGATAATTCTAGGCTAGTAGCGTTACGGCAAAACATGCCCCTATCACCCACGCGTCATAAGAAAGAAAGAGCGACAGAATAAACGGAAGATGCGCTTCACTTGGCACACAGATAACACAGCCTGACAGAGCGGGCCGTTCAAAGCAAAAACACAAATAAACAAATAGAATCTATTCTTGGCGCCACTATTACACTTAAGGTGTATCCGCAGCCCCACCATTAAACGGAAACTTCATCTGTTGTCCGTAATGGGCATGACGTAACCCGCACCTCACTATTTCTTTCGCTGAATTAGTGCTTGCATATCTTCGCCCAATTCGGTTTCCTAAACTACGAAACTGCTTTCTTTTACCTATCGTCAACCCTACCGTTATTTATTTGCCCGCGAAGCCTATCAAAGTTTTTTTTGTCTCAAAGAAAGACCCAAAGTTTCTGCCCCCACCCTCTTACTAAAAGAAAGGAAATGGTTGTATACCAACAGAGATTTCTTCCCACACACTCTAGGAAATACTTCGCCACAAATTTTCCTAGCTGCCTAGATTGTCAAAACCATTGAACGTGGGCTTGTTCGAGGAGTGCCACTCGATTTGAAATTTGGATTCACGCCTCAAATGTCTTCTACTATGACAATATTCGCAAGTGTCGTTTCCTGTGTCTTCACTCTTATTCTTGCTCTTTTGGTTTTGCGAAATTCACTTGCTATTCCTTCATTCTTATTGCTTCAAGTGTTTGGTTGGACATGTAAAATCCACCGAAAGCTATTCGTTATTTGCAGAAGCGATCTTCTAAAACGATATCTCACTATCAGAAGATCATTTTGTGAACCAGTAATGGTATGTAAATATTACATTTTGAAGCACTACAACAACCAAACAAGGAAACTTGCTTGAATATAAGCTTAAAACAAAATATTCTATTCTACGCATGTTGTTTTGCAGTACGTATTCGTCCATGAGAATAATGCATCGTATATTCCTCAAGCGAGTAACAAACAATATACACAGATATTGGTTCATCGTGTGCAGGAAAATGAGAAAGCAGGAAAATAAAAACTAAGATATGCAGGAAATAAAGAAAGCAGAAATAGATACCAACTCAAAAATAATGACTATTCTTGTAAGCATAACGGCGCCAGTTAAGTTCAAAATTTGTATACTTATTTTCTGATGAAGCGGGCTATCTTAAAGCATGTGGTTATATGTTATCAATAGTTTAATAATTTGTCCCTTACGTGCCGATTTCCTTACCGACATATTTCCATATTGCAACACGCGGTAACCTCGGGCTAAAATTACCTATTACATATTATATAGGTTTAAGTCGGTATTATAATTCGCAATTTCTAGGGTATTTGTAGCGATGTGCAAACATTGGTGCAGCTTCCTTGGCTACTTCAGTTAAAAGATTTTGGCCATTGTGGAGCACTTTTTTATCAAATTTACATTTCTGTTTTTCATAAGTTCAACGTTTTTTGATATTTTATTGTTTCTCGATTGCAAAGTTCTCCTTTATGCCACTCGTAATTTCGGAACCCGAACAACTCACTTAACAGATGTTTAAACTACCTCAGGCTTTTGGAGAATATGATATCGTAAATATAACAAGCAATTGTGAGATACGTGGTTTACTTCGTGTGGTCTTCAATACGATGATAAATCTTGTTACTGAGATTCTATACCCAGATTGCGTTCACAAGGTGCAGCTACTCTCCTGTACGAAACTTTATATCTCGGCTACAGACGTTCTAGTGCCCGCCGGCGTCCACCACCCATTGATCGGTTGGCATCACGCCAGGAAGCTGGCGGTTCTCTTGCACAACTTTAGGGGCTCATCGAGGTTCGCAATGATCTACTCCCGGCCGTAGGACGTGCAATATTGTGATCGCTGTTCATCATAGAGACGCTCAAATAAAGTCGTCTGTGTAGTTTACTGGGAAGTTGTTTTGTGTGAAACATGCCTTACACCTAATTATCTACAACGGCTTCTGTTCGATGCGGCTTTCTAAAAACGGCTAATGCTGGTGGGCTTTAGTGAGCTTACCTTTATGTGATGGAGATGTTGATAGAAGGTATGGCTATTTGGTAGTGGGTGTTACTGTAGAGCAAACTATTTTGAATAAACTTTCTTCCAAATGCTGTTAAGATATACGTATAGACTTCCTATTGGTGCTATGACATTGCCGAACCTACTGGTGGATTTTGCGGCATCTGGACAGTTCCTTTAAAAGATCCGCGGTTTATTTAAACCAAAACAAGAAGGCTGTGGCTACAACTACCCACTTGATTGCAGTCTGTAAATCAGCGTTTAGGCACTTGGTTTTCATAACTTCTGGAAAAATTTATGGTGCACTTGCCAGTTGTACAAGTCTTGCTTTTTTCTAGGCAGCGGGTTTCACCGCGTTCAGTTACAGGAGCTTCAGGCAATATTTTATGTTATAAAGAATAGCCGGGTAGCGCTGAAATGCCATGACGACTCTGCGTCCTTCGTTATGGCCAATCAACTACTTGCAGCTGCAGTCCCCAAATTGCTTTGTTCCTTGGTGCTATTCTTATATAAAATACGAAAGGTAATATATTATCGTCTATACCATAGTCCTGTAATAGAAGAACTACAGAAACGTGAGGCAGGCACATTATATGTCATGATTTCTGACCGATCCGGCACAATAAAACTCCGGATGGCGATGCTTCATCGCCACACAGGCAGATAAAAAATCCTTCAAAGTTTGCTACTTGTATGCGGAATTTAAATGTCATATGCAGTAATGGCAAGACCATTTTATCACCCTCGTTTTTTCTATACTTTTTATATTTGCCATATAGTGGAAGCCATTATTTTCCGCAGGTGACCTGTGTTAGATAATGGCAGCACCAAGCCTACGTCACTTAGGTGTCTCTGAATTTTTGTCTCGGCATGCACGTTCAAACCAGGCTGTTAAGTTTTTCAATAGAAAACACCCCAGAATGCAACGACATGCAGTCTTTCGTCAAGCCTATCAAAGGCGGGGAAAGATTAATAAACTTCAGATTGAAGTCTAAGAAGGTTGTTTGCTGATTCATCACACAAGTGGTGTAGCAGTACGCGAACTATGGAAGTAGAGGTAGACTTCGTATAACTTTGGGTAGACAATATTGAGAAAGAATGATATTAACAGGGAACAAAGACCTCACACAACGTTTAAGCTTTGCAGTGACGCTTAACTGACACCGTTGGCGAGAGCAATGAGGGTATACTGCTTCCAAATTCCGGAACTCGATTGCATCGGCAGATTCCGCACTCTTATATGTTTCATGACTCAGATGTGTCATGATCGCAAAACGAATATCATCGATTTCCAGTAATTTTAGGACGTATCTCGAGGTATAGGAATGTGGGCTTGCACATAAAAAAACCATTTTGTCAAAAGGCAAAAATGGTGTTAATATTTGCATAGTGTAAACATTAGTCAAAATGATAGAAATTTATGTTATCATGCTCTTACATAAAAAAAGTGCATTCACGGTTACATTTCCTTTTGCAGATTTTTCGAAAAGCACCAACGTGTGTTTTGATAAATTGTTGTCAGTTTTCGTGTTTTCATTCTTTTCATGCCACTGTTTTTGTATACTAAAACATAACGTCCCTTTCGCGCAACTTTCGTTGCTATCTGAAGTTTCCTCGCTATTGGTTTTATTGGTTCGTGTTTAGCACTTTTTCAATATTGGGCAATAGCATCCATCCTGCACATTTGTTGAGACGAAAACTAATTTTTTTGGTGAAGTGAACAGAAGACATACGCCAGTGATAATTTACGTGGCGCTCTGTACAAATAACAACGTCATGTTTCATCCAGTGACACCTGATTTTATGTTGAAAGCAGTGAAATTACAAAGAGTGCCATTTCGCGGAGAGTTAAAAAGTACACGCTAGGGGAAAATGAGATTCCTTTCAACAAATATGGCCGCATGAATGATTAAGAGCAACTTTTTTTTACGATGGACGAATATCACCTCCCATAGAGGCCCACACATTTACACACTCGTCAGGATAAGTATGTCGTGTGGTACCACTGCACGAGAAGCTTGTGTATTTGATTTTCTCCATCAATCAATCCCTGAATAATCCCGGAGAAGACTGTATGAACACGTGTCCTGAAGTAAAAATCCTCGCATGAAGATGAAGCACTGTTTGGGGAAAAAAGTGGGGTGTTGGTGAAGGACGTCTTAATTTGTAATACCGCTGCAACAAAAAGTCAAAATATATGTGGTACACATAAGAGTAAATTGCATTCCCCTTGTTATAGAGTGCATCAGACCCAGGAAGGGCACAATATACACTACGAACAATATCTACCTAATAAGACATAAGGGCTGGAAAGACTGAGGTGACGGAACGGGCAAAAACGTATTCAGAACTCATCATAAACAACCTTGGCATGAACGAATTTGGGGAGATTTCCCGTAATATATAATGGGAGTTTTAAAGAATTCAGCAATATATCGTCAACGTGATTCGGTAATGCGTATTCCCCCGACGTAATAAGACACCCTCCAATTGATCTCATGACTATCACCATTCCGACTAACAGGTGACACAGTGCCAAATTTCAGGCGGAATCATATATTGGCTTCGGACAGTATTATTTGACGATTTCTGATCACCGAGCACGTCACCAACCTCAGTGCAGCACAGCTTAATAGAAGTACGAGTAAGAAAGGTCAAAACAACTAAAGTTGTAGATACAGCGGCCTACAGACTCCCTTTTTTTCTGCCAGAAATTTATAAATGATATCAGGACATACTGTTACATGCCCATTGCCGTAATTATCATTGTGGTAAAAGTAAAAATGACTTCCACTAGGTATTGCGTGTTGGTTCATGTTTCTCTTTATCCCTTATGGGCAACACGAAGGAGGGCATTCTTTGACATAAGATAGTTCATTTTAATACAGCCTTAAATGAAAGCTTGTGCACTTTTTTATTAAGATGATATTACGATAAATCTTGTTCCTGTAACTCTAAAACAGAGAGTGGTTTGGTTTTGCTAGCCAGTGAAACATCGGGGCGAAACTGGCTTCCACTGTTGCGTTCAATTGACGTGCTTTGTAGTGTTTTGGAACAATTCATATTATTTGAATTCTTACGATTTCCCTTACCTAGTGAACCTTTTGTGGCCATTACTATTAAATATTTGCTCCTTCCACTGCGGACTTACGTTACCCATTACTATTATTTTTCTTTTCCAGCATTTGTCATTTTCGGTATTTTGCCATTTTCTTTGTGACATATTTAGATCATTAGGCAACTTTTTCTTTGAATCCAGAGGTTCAAACATTGTGATAGGCCTTGTTTTTATGTCATTTGGCAGGAATTAAAATAAAATGAAACAACACGTCAGTTTTTTTTTTGCCTAGTCAAAATAAAAGAAATCCCTCTGATTCTGCGTTGCCTGAATAAAATACAAACCTCCACTCGATATCCGGCATGAAACCTGCGATCTCTGCATCGGATGTTGTAATGACTAGTGACCACTGCTCAATTCTTGCCTGCGCGCAAAAGAAAGCTGGAGACCCTCTTACTGGCGGTTACGGGCCACCAGAGCTCCCTCTAATTTGTTATTCCCAGAATAATTCCGCCGAGCGTATATTGCCTCCACCACAGAGACGTTTCGATCCATGTGTCTGTGCTGTTTCCTGAAACCTGTGTTTACAAAACATGGCAAACATACATTTTTTTTACTGGCATATGTGCAAACTATTTCTGAATATCCGGATAGTTTTCAGGGAATTCCTTTATTCTCTACTCCCGGGGAGGTTGCTCTTCCCCTTAAGAATCCCATGTTACTGCGGCGTAAAATGTTTAGCATGAGCTGTGCAGGAAATATAGTTGTTCTGTATTTAAAGACGTCTTAGGGGTCGCCATGCGTTCCTGGTCTTGGGGATCAGGCAGCCTGTGGCTACAACCTAGAACTGGTTGGAAATTTGTGATGCAGAGAACGCGCCGAGGAGGTTTATATCGACATTTGGAGTAGTCAATTGGGTGTGATGTCAGCTCTAGAGGGATTTGTGGTCTCATTGACGCCATGTATTTCCACTCAATCACGGCTGCTCTTTACGTAGTTCTGTATGTAGTATGTAAGGCTAGGAGAGTGCTATTTTGTTAACATGCCGCAAGTGCGTGCCACGTGAGTAGTTGTCAGGATCGGTAGGCGTGCGCGGTATCGAGATTTTGTTAAGTGCATTGCAGAATAAAATAATTTTCGTTGATTTCAGATGGGAATGGTTCCGCTACAATAAAATAGCATTTTTGAAAAGGAAGCAGCGGATTGGTGATAATAGTCGTGCAGGCATGGCGTCTATCGAAATATGCCCACAAACGTCGGTATACCTAATAGTTGAAGAAATGTACAGTTTTCATGGCAAGAAAGTCGTTTAAATGTATGAAGAGCCTGCACATGGCTTACAAAACAGGGCGCGGAAAATTCCCCATCTTGTCTGAAATACGTTTTTCTCCAACGTCAAGATGTTTTATGAAGGATGTCTAAATAAGCAAGACAAAACAACCTGATATGTTTTGCCCATGTTTTCAACCAAACCTGTAAATAATAGGTTCCAGGCGTGTCATTTATCATTATTTTCTTCAGCATAATGAAGTCTTTGGCAAACCCGAACGTCCTGGGGAACACTCGACACTTCTCAAACAATTTGACATATTTAAGAAGAATTTACGCTTTCTCCCATTCACCATTGACACCACTTTATTCTTTTAGCAATATTTGTGCATTTGTATGATTGTATAATAAAAAGTGAACTCCTAATGTCCCTGTAAAAACGCTCTTATCATATCGCCGCAACGACGCCATTATCATCATCGCTGCTCGTACTCTCTTGAACACCTCTCACAAAAGCTGAGTCATATTCATCAAATCCGCCATCTTGTAAAACAGAACAACCACCGCACCACCCGTGCGTCGTGGGCCTTGGTAGTCCTATTTTATATGGTGGCTATAAACTTGGGAAGAAGGCCCTATGCAATTCAGAGTTATCCGAAATTCGGCCTATTTTACCGACGATGGACAGGCGTGATAGACTGAACCGGTGGTGGTACCCAGACGTGACCGACGCGAAGAACGGACGAGATTGCAAGGCACCCTCACCTCCGACGATTGCCCATTGGGTCTAGGCAAAGATTCCATGAAGGGTGAGTGGAATGCCGCAGTTCATCACGCAACGAATGACGTTCAAACTTCTCAGCAGGAACAGACTACCATTCCGTCTATGTTGCACCCTCATGCCCTGATGACCAAAAAAGAACTAGAAAGGGAAGTCGCTCAAAGGCTGTGCACAGACGTAAGAGACACATTATTCTCGTCACAGGCGATGACTGATGTTAGCGATCTGTTAGCCACCTACTTGCACGAGTTACGAAAAACTGAAGTTAGATTGAGATGGTTCAACAGAGGAATCAAATCGTTTACCAACATTGGGCATATCGACAAGAAATTTCCCACCAACATCGAGTACGAAGACGCCATTATTCACCCACATGCCGAATATATTACCATTTGAAAGGCGGAAAATCTGACGCGGTGAAGCAAAGCCAAATTTTTGAGTAATTAAATGTATAAAAAAACTTCGGTGAGTTTTTGACAGTGACAGAACAATTCTATGACCCAGATGATTTGAAGATCTCCTCAGAAGCATCTACAGCAGTAACTCCGCATGTGTCACAGCTCCTACTGCAAGTAGAGTGTGATAAGGCGAAAATTGTGTTGGCTGCACGTGATCTTCAGGCAGAAGACGCCTTGCTATCGTGGGCCTTCCAAGAGTCAGCTGATGTTTTCACGAGCAAGTCAGGCATCTCATCAACTCCATTGGCGTTGGCATAAGCTCTGTATCAGGAGTGCTTCCAAACTGAGATAACGGGTGTACCACCTGGAGAACTAAAAGTGCAGAATGAGAGACAAGTTCTAGCAACCAAAAGACAGTCGATGGTCGACGCTGAAGAGCGGGCTACGGAACATCATGACAGATATCCCAAGAGGATTGTTGTTGCACGCATCCAACAACACAGCCGAAGGGTTTGCGGCAGGAGCTCTTTTAATAAAGGGAATGCATCACTCAATGATAGTGCAACCAGGAAAGTTCAAACATCCAGAAAAAAGCACGAAGGAGCTAAGAAGCTGTTTTCCGGACGAGATTTATATAAATTTGTGGACCACAAACGAGTTTAGATTCGTCGAAGATGTACTTCGAATTTCCGGCTGGCTTCATTGTCTGCACCGACTCTACCGGCATGTGCTCCGAAGAGGGCTTGTGCTCCCGCTTCGCCTACCGATTGCCTGAGAGTACCCATATGAACGAACGACGTTTACGCACCTACTGGACGCTGACTGACCACGGCTTCTGTGTGTAAGCGAGGAAGAAGTATAAACTTTTTAATCACCATCGCCTCACCAATGCTATTATCATCTACGCTGCCCCTAATCTCTCGAGAGCAGCTCTCGCTCGAGCTGCTTCATCTTCCCCTCATCCGCCATCTTGTAAAACCGAACCACCACTGCACCGTCGGGATGCCCCGGCCCTTGGTCGTCTTATTGTATAGCCCCCCAAGCCTTTTTAGAGAAGTACGTTTCCAGCAACCTGTTGCTACTCGTTGTCAAGAAAGGTATTCCCACGAACATATTTCAATGTTTTACTACCTGCACAAAAAAAAATCGACATGCGAAGTATTGAATGTGCAGTAACCATCAGTCCCACAATCAATTTAAAAGTATTGCAACTTGGGTGTGTGGGTCATTGCAACGTGTCAGCATCTCAGCCCTCTTCTCCCGAACTCCTTCATCATACCATGATTCACACGTTAGCGATTCTTGAAGTAAGGAACACCATAATTATCCGGTCCCATGCACACTTCCACAACGGTATTTTTATTTCTGTATTAGTGCCCACTTTCGCTCGCCTTCTCGCTGTGATGGGCGGCCTTAGGCTTTTTTGTGGCCCCCCCGCATCATGATTACGTCGCTGTCATCGTCATTTTGTATTTCTTCCAATCGCTTTGGACGAAGCTATTACACCGAAGCGGTATAGGTCCGACAGGAGTCATATGTACCATAGATGCACACGCAGTCAGGGAAATGCCACTGAACATGTCTACCTAAAGGTGAACATTTTGACACACGTATGTCGGCTCGGAAGCTACTAAACTGGAATTTAATTATGCTCCAACCAATACATAGACAAAACCCGACAATTTGAAGCCGGCTCGGCTTCTTCTTAATGGTTTACGGGGGCCATACTGAAGCTGCGCATATAGTCTTTCACTGTTGCTGCCCTCGCACAAAGCTCTTCGCTGCGACACTCAAACCGTGTGCGTAAAACGAAAGGAGAGTACCAAGCGAGCGATTAAGGTTTGCAGGGGTTGGTTGGATATGCCACGACTCAAGAAAAAGCCGCTTCCTCCAGTTCATTGCCCTTTCGAGGATGGTTGGTCTGGAGCAGACAATTTTGTGGTCGGCCACTTCCCAATGTACGGCGAATGTGCTGCGTTGTCTATTGTGTTTTGCTACGTCGTTTTTGTGTTGCATAATCCTCTCCGGTAGGTGTTTGGTTTCACCGATGCATGACGCGTTGCACTCAGCGCACGGAATGTGGTAAATGACCCCGAGCGCTTACTGTGTTGTAGGCCTGTGCTTGGGGCGGGGAATTAGGCGGCCTATGTTTGTCGAATGATTGTGGGTGATGTGCACTCAATTTCGTCTGAAAATGCAGGCCAAGTCTTCACTCGTTCCTGGGATATAAGGCACCGGCATTCGTTTCAGAGTTCCGACGGTCCATGTCCTGGGAGGGTTTGTCACCCTTTTCCGCTCTTTGCGGCGGCGTACCTAGTGAATGAACTTTTTCCGGTAGCCGTTTTGCTGGAGCTCAGCAATTACACAGCTTACTTCTTTTTTGTTCGGATTCGGGTGAGCAAATGGCTACAGCTCTGTTAAATAGAGAGGGCACAACAAAGTATTTGTGTTTGGCGGGATGGGCCGAATTAAAATGAAGGTAGCGGTCTGTGTGCGTCGGCTTCCTTTACAAGGAGAACACCAGGTTCTTGCCTCCTCTTGTCACTTGCGCGTCAAGAAAGGAAATGGAGCCGCCTGTTTCACATTCAACAGTGAAGTGGATGGCGGGGTGCACGAAATTTAGGCGTTTTTCCAGGCTGGCTACTGGGGATGTCTTCACTGTGCAGAAAAAATCGTCTACATACTGAAGAAAAAGTATAGGTGTCGGCACAAAGCAGTTCAAAGCTTTGCATTCCACGTGTTGTATCGTCAAATTCCACGTGTTCCATCGTCAAGGACTGGCCGACAATAGAGAAAGCACCCGGGGTCGTTTATCGAATTTCTTGCGCTGAGTGCAACGCCTCTTACCTCCAAGAAAACAAAAACCTAGCGGAGACGATTAGGAAACAGAAAAACTACGTGCGGAAAGAGAACAGAAAACGCAGCGCAGTCGCCGAACATTGTGAAGTGGCCAACAACAAAATTGACTTATCCGTAACAACTATCTTCGAAAGGGAAACGAACTGGAGGAAGCGGCTTTTCCATGAATCGTGGCAAATCGAATGAACACCTGAAAACCTTAATAGCTCGCTTGGTACTCTCCCTTAAGTGTACACACACGGATTACTTGCATCAGCGAACAGCTTTGCGCGAGTGCAGCAACAGTGAAAGACTATGGGCACATGAAGGGAAGGGAAAGGTGAAGGGGCACATGAAGGGAACCTCCAGGCTGTTGGGGAAATGAACAGATAAACGAGCGTACAGAGTTGGGCACAAAGACTGTTAAAATAGTGGCGGGCGCTGCCAATGAAAAAGGAGAAGGTTCAAAAGCAGCTCAGATTGTGGTACATCTGGCATTTTCCTTTACATAATTCACGAGTTCATTCGCAATAATTGTTTACAACATTTCATCAGCAATAAGTGAAGGTTAGTACTCTAGGCCTAAGTCCGGAAACGGTTGCATTGATGACGCATGAATTTTGCCAAACAGTTTCAGATATTGCCAATTTCACACGGCCGTGCAGAGAAGCAGTCAAAGAGACTAAAAGTTTGTTTGCTGCAGGGAAATTTATCATAGAGGTGGATTTGGGGAAATAGATATGGAGCGTGACAAAAGAACATAATATAAGAACGCACATAGCTCCTCCTCGCGATCGGTATCGGAACCATCTAATCTCTTGTTCAATCATGGGTTAGTGGTGCGGAGACGACAACAGCATCAATACCACTGGCGCGTTTTAATAAAATATAACAAAAATAGGATTTGCCCGCGGAAAGTTTACTGTACGGTTCAAACAACACTGTCGGGACAAGGCACAAACGATAGCTGCTTGACAACTGCGTATTTTGAAGTTACAAGTGAAAGATTCCGGGAAGAGCTGCATGGTGCAGAAAGAATGACAATAAAGCAAGAGTTTTTTTTTTAGAAAGAGGCGATGACACTCCCCAGCTTCTGCTCAGCTCAGAACCACACACTTGACGACGCAGTACTGTATAACGAACAACAGGATTAACTGTGAATTATGGAAGCTACGCAACAGAAGAAAACGTTCCGAAATAAATGCCTGCAATTATTGTGGGGTCTGTGCACACGCAATCGCCGCCAGTACACACAGTACTTGAACTAGTTGCACATCTCCACCAATTTATATTTCAGACACGGGGACGGCCTTCTATGCAAATGCGAAAACCTTCAACAATTCAGCTGCAATATTTTGTACGGCGTGCCAAAAAGATCTACTTGAAAACTCGTTGAGATTATTCAAGTTGCTCTTACGTTATTGTAGATAACATGTGCGATGCGGCGGGATAGTAGTGTTGTGCATACGCGCTGGCATTTGCTAATGGCCACCTACTACCAAACCTTATTTCCTTTGTGTAAAAGTAAACAGCCTCATTCATCAATACTTTAAAACTCAAAATAAGTGCTCACAGTGTAAAGAGAACCTGAAACAATCGTAGTGAAGAATTTAAACCCAGACCTCTCTCCGAAAACACAGCTGAAAACGAAGTGATTTTTAATAGTTAGTGAAACAAATTACCACTGGTAAGAAAATGTTTGATGACAGAACCCTTTTGGTATATGTTCAACAAATTAACCTCGTCAGAGCTTTGGGATGCTGTTTGCTACTATACACGTTATTACACAGCGCATTTTGAAACTCACCAAAGATATTTGCCAACATCAACGTGCGTTGTGGAAAAAAGAAAAATTGAGCGCAGATATAACTACAAAGTTATGATGTCCAATAACCGCATTTTATCCTTTTTTAGAGTTTAGAACCATGGGTTTGGTCTTCCTGGTGTTTGTGATTGGTTTTCCTGCAGGGACTACAACAAGCAGGCCGTAACAAGGGCGATTTATTTACAGACGACTAAAGAGTCGACGTTTCCATCATGTATATAGACTAAGGATTGGAATACTTTCAGGAACTTGAGGGAATATAAACCTATAGGGAGCAAACAAGAAAAGATTGACCGCATCAAGTCTGGCCTTTTGTGTAGCAACAGAGTTAAATTTCATTTACTGCCGAAAGGTGTCAAGCTGTCTCATGCAAACACTTCGGGATGAAGCAAACATTGAAAGAAAAAATTGGCTGGCATTTAGGCGAGTTTCTATTGGTAAATAATATTAGGAAGCACATAAATGCTTTTCTGTCTGCTAAACCTTTGTAATTGAGAGGTTCAGTTACATTCGCTATATATTCGTGCAACTCGTGTAAGGACGCTGCGTTATGTGCGTGTTTGTTGGTTCCTTTTTACCGCCTTTTGTATTGCTCATATTTCTGTTGTTTGTTTTTTTTTCTGAATGTTTCTGATTATTTTTTTTATTTATTGTTTATAAAACTTTTAGAGTATCCACTGACCAAGGACATTGCAAGACAATACATGCACCCCCTGAGTCGAGTAACGACTGAAATCGCCACATTTATAATCGCTGGTGAAAGATGGGTACCTTGTATTTCTGTGGTTTTATTGATGTTTATAACTTTTTCCTGCAATTGCGTGTAGCCAAAATATATGTAAATTTTACAACACAAGGGGCCCAATTCTCCAAAACGGCCCCTCCGTTTCGCGTGTGACGTCATTTTGACGTCAAATCGTGCAAGGCCCCGGCCTTGCAAGGTGTCGGGGAGAACGAAGGAGAGGAAATAGCCAATCAAAGAGCAGGCTACGTTTCGTAGCGTTGTCCCTAGAGACTTCTAGGGAACGTAGCGTTGCCAACCGCTTCGGCAATAATTCGATTAATTCACTCTGGTGGTAAAAAAAGTGTGCGTTCGTATTGTAAGGTAAATTTAGGTTATATACGTTTTCTTGCTTAATTTATTTACTATTATTGGCACTTAAACAAGTTAATTGTGAAAGTTCGTTTATCTTTGAAGCGCTGCGTAGCGTGAGTCGCGTCGCCAGCGCTGCTGTCGCCAATGTGCGGCCCGATGCGGGTCTTTCAAAATCCTGCAAAGATGTCGTCCCACCGTGGCGTCAAGACGGGCCCGCAGACGTTGCAACGGCAACTGGACATGCTTTTTAGTTTCGTCGAGGAGAATGACACCTTGGCTCGATAGTCCTGCGAGCACGCGTCAGCAGAAAGAAAAAGGAAAGCTTGGTGCGCGATCGCAGAACTCAGATCGCAGATCGCAAAAGTAATAGGTAGTAATTATTACATAAATAAAAGCAATTTTTTTGCAAACATAAATACAAGAATATATAATTTTGTAATCTCTTTGAGCTGGAGAACTTCATCAATTGAAATTAGTAAATACAATTTCATGGCTATTGCAAACATTCTCACTAGAGTACTAGGTGAGTTTCAAGTTTTCTAATTATATCTGGGTAAGTTGTAGATTAAGCGCGATGTTCCGATCAGCTGAAATTATAACAAATGCACGGATGCAGTCAATGTAATTCATTCATTTTTGATGTTACCACAAAACACCACTCAGCCTGCGCGTCACGCGGGGCGTGCCCCTAACTCCGGTTACGTGCGACGTAGTGAATAGCCGCTAGGTGCAAAACAAAACCCGGAAACCCCTTAAAAACGTGTACTGTCTGCTTCCTTCTTCTCAATATTGCCCAGAGTCGAGTATCATCAGCTGACCTTGCCCCGTAACAATTCCTCCTCATCTCTACTCCAGCCATACTCGCCCTTCCTTTCCAATCATTCGGACTTCAGCCAACAAATGCGCAAGGCAGGTGGTTCTTCTGCAAACAATATGCTGGAACATTTTGTTTTTGTTGGGCATGGAGCAGATGAAGCTCGAATTACGGTTTTTTCTGGTTGTTTGAATGTTCTGGCTGTTCGAACCGTTTTAAGGTATTTAATATTACTGCATTTGCTCTGCTCCCCACGGTCACATCTATTTTTTGCGACACCGGGCGTTCTCACAGTTGTATTTTTATGTTTTGAATAATGTTGTCACACGCTTTACTCTCCCGAGCAGAGTCGATAATACGATTCCTACAACCAGTTCTTGTGCACGAAATTTTGTCCATGATGTACTACTTGCTCAGGCACTCTATCAATTTTTACACCGACTAGAAAACGTGTAACGGAAATTAAGACACTAAAATTACCTTTTTTGCCCTTATACTGCCTTTATACCTTTATTACCTTTATTATTATTATTATGTTATTATTACTACAACCTTTATTACTGTTATTTTGCCTTTATTGTTTATTATATGCTTTTATTATCTCTAAGAGATGCGACCTGGAATTTCACAAGCTTATTTTTGTGGAGCGAAATGGTGCACTAAAAAATGGGCATAATTGGGATACCTCCAAAGCTCCATAATGAGCGATCAGAATTAAAACCTTCAGGGATTTTTCGGGATGACGACGTCAAACGTAACAATAGAGAATAAAATAAAATAAAACGCGCAATCCGTAAATGCGCACTTCGGTCCCGCCACCAAGAATATTATTTACGCCAATGAGATGCTGCGACTTTGGATTGACCAAATTCACCTGTTTAGTCAGGTTGATTGGTTTTATCAGGAACATTTTAGTGAAGTCTACTAGGGGGGATTTCGTTATGGTGCCAGTCATACACCCGGCTGCAAGTGTTAGATGTACCTTGAAAGGGCCCCGCCCCGTCCACCTTTCAAATATGCTGGTGTGTGAAGTGTTCCTTATAGTATCGCTACACAATACCACCAAAATTTTGAAATATTCCACAATTTTTACAAGTTTCATATACGATATCTTGGTAACAGCAAAACAGTTGCAATTTTCCCCGCACTTTTCTACGCCCAATCGTTGTGTTGCAAATTTTGTAATAAGCAAATAAAGGTTAGGAAGCACACCAAACAAGACAGATGTGGGGTAAACGCCTAGACGGGATATCAGCACCCAAATTTGGACAGCGCTCTTTTCTGTCAAACGTCGTTTCTTGAAGTTTGTTTGTTAGCATTCCTAATACAAAACATGCCGGGAAAGGGGGAAAAAATCTGGACGAGGTCCCGGTAACCTGGCATACAGCCATGGAAGGAATTTTGTGTACACGTGGAACGAAACTCAACTAACGTACATGAATTTTTTTGCCTGAGTAACACAAAGCCAATTGAGCAATCTTAACTTGCAAAAAAAAAACAAATCAAACATGCAACAGTTTTACCTCTGTAATTACACTTTTAAAATTGTTTGGATTCAATATTTACCAAGAGCTACCTAGAGGCACTTGTCCATTGCAAAGTATTCACATTTAGATCACCTCTTGTAACCAGTGTCATTTTGTTATCGACTGAGAACCTGGCACTTTCCAAAAACGAGAGAAAACTATCGACATTCCCACGGGGGGGGGGAGAGGATACATAACCATCAACTTGTTCCTTCCGCACTGAACAACTTAAGCTTCGTAAATCTTCCCGGCAGATACTAAATTGGGGTTGTATATTTGCGCGAAGGTCGTCTTAAGATGAAAATATTACACCCCCTTGTGACTTATATTGTCGGTTAAATAAAAAGGTTTTAATAGCAAGGTAAATTAAGCACATTGTACTATTATCGGTACCACGTTTCGGTGATCAGGACAACTTTAAACCTTTAAGAAAGGCGGATAAAGTTCAATTGTATTGTCGAGTTTATTTCTGGTTGATAGAAGATTTAAAATAAAAGTATGTACCCTCCCTCTTTGTGGCAAGGGATATGTCTAAGATTAATCATGACGCTTTGAGCGATACAACGACGTACTTAGCATCGTTTGATGGATCAGGCGTTGACGTATGCATTTAAAAATTAAGGGCACGTATTTTACAAGTTCATGGTATCATAAGTGGGTCTGTCATGTGTGAAGGAAAGGTGTGTACTGGTGAACAAGAAAGACGACATATGTCTGATTTGGCATTGCTAAAACTGGCGGCTAAAGTATTGAGAGGCAAGGCCTGATTAAGGATGAAGTCTGGTTTCTGTTCAGGTTAACAGTGCAAGCTATCCTGGCAGCCTGAATTCTGTTCAGGTCGTCAGTGCAAGCAATCTTGATAGCGGAAGTGCGGTCAGTGATCTCTATAAGGCTCACCTTGAGTGGGACCTATGTACCCTTGATTTCAATTCCTAGAATATTATTGACTCTCAACGATTCTGGCCTCTTCAACCTTAATTTGGCATGCCTGAGCATCTCATTTCTCCTCCAGCGTTTATTTGGCTACCTTCAAGTGCTTGTTTTCGGCACACATTTCTTCTAAGACCTTGTTCATAGAAGTACGCCTTGCTTTGATATGCCTGAGTTTCTTTACGTATTTCTCGCTCGAAAGTGTCTTTCACATCAGTTACCTCAGCTCGCAGTTCCTGCTTGCACTCCTCCAATAATACAATTATTTCTTTAGTTAGGACCATGTCTACACACAAACGTTCACCACCGACACAGGATAACACGAGTAAGAAACTATAGCAGGAGCGACGGCAGCACAATTACAATATGCGAAGGCTCATCGTGCAAAAGTCATAAACCTACGTAAGAAACGAAAGTGTTGATGGCCGCTGCCCTTCCTCCCAGCGCTGCTGCCACGTGAAGAACGTTTCTGAAACTGGCTGCTTTTGTACCGCCATCCGCACGGAAGCAATCACCAATGTCTGTGAGTAGCGTCAGAGACGTTAGAGTATTGATTGTCACACGTGATAATACTGGTCGTCCCAGCTCTGCAATACGAAGAATCCGATGGTCAATCTTGTCAGCGGCACAGAAGAGCGTAAGAAATGGAAGCGTTGATCGTCGCGGCGCTTCATTCTTTTTCTTCTTCTAATGAATATTATTTCAAATTGCCTTCAATTTTTTAGTGTTAGACATTGTCAAGCAATGTAGTTAACAAACATTGGGAAATTTACTTTCGCGTGTGTCCATTTTCACGGCTAACGCACACGCATTTAAGCGGCAGGGTAGTGGTACACATTGCATAGGTTGGGCAACCTTGAACCTCAGCTTTGAAAAAAATGCACTCTCTAGATGTAAAGCAGAATAACTGAAATATGGAATGTATGAAGTTTCACGAATTCTTTTTTATGAAAACACGCCAGATTTTACGTACTGAATTTAGGTTCAAAAAACGATAAAATGCATGTGTTCGTATAAACTGAGTTCATACCACAATAAGTAGTTTACAGGTTTCCGGCCTCCCGATATTGGTAATACAGTAGCTGGCAGATTTTTCATACCTGGAAGGGAACGAAAATGGTGAAAATAAAATGGAAGTAAAAGAAATCCGCAGTCGGAAATACGACCTTTATTTCAATTTTTATAAGACTGAAGATATCGCGAAATATTCCTTGCATATTCCTCCTTCGCTTGAGAACAACTGATTGCATGTCTACAACGTCACGATTTTTTCGCAAACATTGGATAAAAACCCCAAATCGTCAGAAGTGTCTTGCGCTGATAGTAGCTGGCGGTCCAGATTTTCTTCGTCAGCAGCGGCTTTGCGACAGCGCGGTCACTTGGCGCATCATCCTGTCGTCATTTAGCTCCGCGGAACGGTACAAGATGACCTGTTGATGGTGTTGCCTATAGTCAGCGTCACGTGGTCACTAAAAAATGGTGTCTAAAAAGAACTGGGCATGTATAACCGGCTAAGGGCTTTAGAGATTTTTCCGCCGCAGAATAAATGCAAATTTCGGGCCTCCAAAATCATAGTTCGTTAAAACGGCGGTCTGGCAAGCATCCACGTCTTATCCGAAGTTGTCTGGGAGTCTCAGGATTTACATTTGTGTCGTTCTGAGTTGCTACATGGCTTCGTGGCGGAAACTTTAGTCCGGAAAATTGAACTTTGGGCTCTATGTTTTCCCAGATATTCGTTCCTTATAATTATGTCTTCCTCACGAAAACTGGCCGTTCCTGCGTGACATCCGAACTACCCACAAGTCCGAATTTTCGAGTTTGAAATAACGGTGCGATAGTGTAGTTGGGTACGGAGAATGAAGTCCGAGGTGTTTTTACAAGACGCATAAATGAAACAGGAATGATCCAGATCTCGACAAGTGTCACCACGGTTTGAGTAACGTGTTGTGAGAATTTAGAGAAGTTGATAATGTTTTAAGCGTACCACACAAACAAAATATATATTGATAAGTCCGGACGGCATGCACCATGTTGCGAGCAGTCGGTATGCGCTGACAGGAATTTATTTTGAGAAGATTGCAGTAAAAATAGGCGCTCTCTTTCAGTATATTCGTTGCCAATTTACAATGCCCTTTCTTTTAACGGGCATTTTATCGTAGAGAATTACCTGCTCCCACAGAGCGGCTCAGCTATAACAGCGCCGAGAAACTCATACGCCCAGCCTCAGGATGGCTAACGCTATTCAATACCTGTTTGAAAACCGCCACGCGAAGACCTGTGAAGCATGAATGCTGATATATTTGTTAGTTTAAAGAAGCTTTTACGCTTAGTAAAGACGATGAAGTTAAGATAACTCCATACCAGCCAAGGGCATCGGCAGAATTTTCCCTTGAGGGGGCAGAGCGTTGCACTGGGCTTGAAGAGAATAGGCCGGGGGGGAGGGGGGCGTTGACAGAATATTAGAGAAATCCGCCGCACCCAAGGAAAATCAGTTTTAAAAATAAGAAAGCATGTTTCTTCTCTTGAGGTTTATAAGTTTCAAAATATTTATTATTTCTCAAATGTCGCAACACGAACATTCGCCGTTATAGCAAGGCGACATTTGATTATTTCAAACAATCGAAGGTGCTCGTTTTGAATTCCAGTGTATGATTAAACAAAAAGATGTATTTTCTTTGTGCGAACAGATTCATACAAAACCTCATCCGTAAAGAACAATGAGAGTACAGCCACCCGCACGCGTCCGCATCGCCTGCAATGGGAAGAGGGATATATCTTCTGTGAAGGCCTTTTGCACCACCTTTTTAATATTTTTTTACGAAGCGGCGCATACACATCGACTATAGAAAGTCAGTGTCCAACAATATCGAACGACACTCCGTATAGCATTCGATCGCGGTGACATGTAGATGCGTGTACGTTTATAGGGCTTTGTATGACGTTACTGATAGTGAAATAAATCAACTGAGGTAAAAACTAGGAGATCAGTTGTGCGGCCAATGCAGTCTGTGCTCTTCCATATTTGACGCCAAAGTTTTCTCGCACAGCGAAGTTATAGAAATGGCCGTATTTCTTTCGTAATTTGCTTGCAGAGCTTAACAAAGAAAAATTGTTCGTTACTTTAACCCTAAAAAACATAAAATACGGAGATTTGGGGTGAACTGTGGACTCGAGAAGCGCCCGGCGGGAGCAGTTGGATGTCAATGCGTGAGGCCTTCGTGCTGCCGTGGGCCTGAGTAGGATGACGGTGATGATTATGATGATTATAAAGACGACGACGGGGACCACGACTACTACTACGACGACGACGATGATGACGACGACGACGGTGATGATAATTCAAATACCAATGTTTTAGTACCACTGACGCGATGCCAGTGTTTCTGTCACTAGGCTAACCCCGCTATACTTCTGAAGTGAAGCAAAAAAAAAGAATCTTGCAAAACTAAATCTACCAAACTTTCGCCTCCGTCAGCACCAGACCGAGCCCTGGAGTTTCTTGCTGCACACCAGCTGCGCTAATGCATGTTCACCAGATTTTCGCCTAGGCTCGGGAGTACGAATGCTTCTTCAACGGCCTTTAAAATGTCACTATCACGTTGCCCCCACAAGTTCTGAGCTTACTCTACAACGCGTTTTTCTTCGAAGTTGATGGCACAAATTATTAACCTTCGGGACTGTCTCCAGTGACTTGATCGACAGCGACTTCTGGGGGGAAATATGATGTTTTCAAATCATGAACGACAGCAATTCGCGATTGGCGTCGCGTTTCGCCTCGTATCAGGGTTTCGGCAAATATGTAATGGAGCAGGGTCAGCCCTATACTTCCCTTGCTTTTCGGGCCCTTTTGAGGTACATTTTCCTCGGCATCTAACAAAGGTATGTAAATAACGTACACATCATTTTCTTTCAAATGTTGCGCTCTTTTAATTGAAATAGAAATATGAACATCCTTAACAATACGGTTTTTTATAGTTTTCCGTCTTTTAGTGACTAAATTTTGGCATTATTTTAGTATTAAATATTGTGTAACAAAAACACTTGCGTGCATATTGTCAATTCTAGTACCGCAGGTGTGAAAAGTTATGTAGATGACAGGGAAAAAATCAGCTCGCTGTCCTGGAAGATATAGGCAATAATGGTACATATGTAATAAAAGACATTGCTTTGATATAATTGAGTTTAAGTAAAAAAAAGTGGTGAAAAACAATACAGTAATCCCTCGTTATAACAAAACTGCTTTACTCGAAATGTCGCTTTTTCTAAATGTATTATGCTCGCAACCAAAACTCATGCATTCTAGGCCGCATAAGTCGAAGACACGCAGAACTTCACCCGCTTAGAGCCAAGTGGCAAGCGAAGGCGTCGCCCAGCGGCGGCGACTCAGCGGCCAGTCAGGCTGTGGACATGGCTAGTCAACGCAAGCTGCTTGATTCGCCCCATCCAACTTTAGATAAATGGTCCAAATGCGTGGTAGGGCCACCGAATGTTGTTCCTGGACATTGGTTAAGGGCATGGAGGAGATGGTCCACTAACACCGACGCACGTTCCATAGATTCAGTATGGTTGCCAGGGTGCAAAAAATTCTCTGTGTCGCAAAAACTAACGGCTGCACACATCGGTAAATAATTGCCCAGACATCATGCAAAGCCCCTAGCGTAAAACCGGTCTGTTTTCATGATCGCGCTGTGCACCCAAAAATAAGCGGTTAAACTTTTTTTTAGGCTCAACAAATAAAACCTCCAAATAGCGCGACTGCTTTGAGCCACATTCCAGCGCTTATCTGTCGTAGCATTCCCCAACGCCCGCACGCCCCATAAAAAAATGGCCACTGCCACTGGCACTTTTATGTGCTGCTACCGCAGCGTCATGCCATGCATGCACAAAGTGGAGCAGGGGTTGCTCGCGCCAAGCAAGAAATTGAAACAGACAAATCACACAGAATGTTTTGCATCTGAATAAAGTTTTGCTTCCCTGAAGACATTGTGCTTTGATTCCTTACTGCTGTGGCAAAAAGCTCAAATTCTTTTATTTTCTGGACTTGTCACTTATATTAAAACACTGCTAATAACGAAATTTCGGGCCGTCCCGCTGACTTTGTTATAACGAGGGATTACTGTACGTTTCTGCCAAAAACACCACTGGAGGCATTTTTTTAAAAAGCACAAGCTTCGTAATCACCGTCTAAGTGATTTTTTTTTTTGCTTTTCGGCCGGTAGTCTGTCTTTCTTTGAGTGTTTTTGCTCACCATTGTACAGATCTGTTCACAAAGTATTTCGCTAGTTGTCAACTTCTTTAAGCCACTTGATGGTGGTGTTGCGCCCGCCCAGGTTATGGTCTCAATGATTTCAAAATGCTGCAGCTCATGCGTTGCTACCATCATTTAATGAAAGAACAGCAACCAATGTTGCAATCATGAGGTTGTGAAGCCCCAAAAAAACATCTTTCTTGCGCCCGGATTCGAACGGCAAATGTTAAAAAAAGCGTGCAACAGGGTCTTTGGATTGCCCTCACTGAAAAATTCGCTATGCTATAGTTGCTAGGACATTTCTTAATACAACTGATTGCATAAAACCGTTTTGATCGGGAACTGGAGGATTTTGATGAAAAAAATGAAAATAAACACTGCGAACATTCCAATGAGGATATGGCGGCTTACTCCTTGCTTAAGGGAAAACGGTTATATCAAGAAATAAGCCTTTTTTGGCAAGTGTGAATATGAAAAATGTGCACAAAGAACTAGACTTCCCTAATATCACAACAAAAAAAAACAAAAAGTCATTTTTTTTTTATTTCGCCTTACCCTGTCCCTTAACGTCATTATAGACACATATATTGCGCATACATGACGTGGTGTCTGCACAAAGGTGCCGGATCGTGTCTACCATGGTAGAGACCTCCATGGGACGCTACCAGTTGTTCCGGAATTTACAATACAGGCGAACCTGGATACAACGAAGTTGACGTAAATTCGCAATTTTGCGCTACATACAGGATTTCGTCGTATACAGGTGTATAATAACAGCCGCGCGAATAACGCAAAAACGAATCCAAAGTTCTAGACATGAGTGGTGGAGAACTCACTATTTAATAATTTTTTCACCATAAAAAAAACTGCGTGATTTCGGATGCTGCTTCCACAACAGTTAAGTCACTACACGGCGCAACAAAAAAGGCACGCGAGTTTACTCCGTATTCACAAACGTAACGTAGCTATCGCCATTCTTTGTTGCACTTCCCGGTGCATTAACCTATTTCAAGTACCAATCTATGCTGAAAGGGTGCTTTTTCGCGACCCCAACGCTCATTGTCAAACTCGAGAAATCGTTGAGAGAGCGCTAACTGAGTTCGTGTACTGGGCGGCGACTTTCTTTGTCTTCCGCGTAGACGTAGTTCCAATTAAGAGCTCGTCTGGAGAAGACAAACCTTTCTGTTCTTTAGCAGCAGAACACAATCCCTAACCCAACAGATTGACCTAATCGACACTGGACTGACCCTAGAAATGCACTATATTTTACGTTGCAGGTGAAGTTCGCTAAATTAGTGCATATCGTTAGTCGCTTTTCCAGAAAAAGTGCAAGCAACAATGGCTTATCAGCGTGGTGAATTCATTAACTACACGTTAACCGTCGCAGCGGCTTCGTTACGTAGAGGTCGCAAACACTTGTGTTTGAAGGGGGCAACATCATGAAACGAAAAAACTGTTAAAACCAGGAATTTGTACATACAGCTTTGTTACATCCAGGTGTTACTGTATAACCAGTGCTACTGGTAAAGAATGTTCCATTCACTACGCAGTCTGTACAATAACCACCTAGTACTGAGATCACCAGTAGACTCGTTCGTTGGGAGAAGGTCCTGCTGCGCAGGGTCCGAGAGGGGGAGGGGGCAAATCCACAGCCGTGACCCATACTTGGTGCGCCCCCAAACACGCACCGTTTCCAGACAACATTAATCTTTGTAAGCTATTGCGCCGTTCTCGTATGGCAAGCACATGTAATGGACCGGCTGAGGACTGAGAAACACACACATGCAACACCTCGAAGGCGCAGGAATTTATTCTGGGAGACGCCGAGGCATTTATGGCTGAACACGGGGTCACCAGGCACGGTCCTTTTTTTTATTTTGCGGGAACAGCCCAAATTTCATACCTTACGAAATTTTATGCCGTGGTGCAACCTATGGTTAAAATAACCCCCATCATTACGTAACAGCATTGTTTGACCGAAAAGCTGACACCTGTGCGAGCCAGGGAGCTTGAGTAAAGGATTCCGTATTGGAAAGTATGCTCGGCGGGGAGCGTGAGCCCGGTATTTCGCTCGAGGAAAGGATAGCAGCAGTGCGGTGGAAGGGTGGGAATATAACAGTGGCAAAATTCTGGGATTCATAACACTTGAAATGGCGATAGATACCAAAAATAGCTATTGCGGGTCGAGGAAACGTAGTTAGACGGGTTAGGGGGCGGGGGAGAGGGTTGGGGTGCTGTGCAGGAGCATCCTGTACTGGTGAAGGACTCCAGCGCGACGTCAGTTGAACAATGAATGGACGAATGGTCGCAGGAGGTTTTTCACTTTCACGAATTTATGAATTTTCTAGGTTCACCAAGAATATTTAGAACACATTTCATGAATTTTTACTCTACGATAAAAACAAGAGTCTAGAGAAAAATTCTAATTTAAATGCAAAAAACAACAAATACAATTTTATGAAAAAAAAATTGCATACCCTAGTTCGATGACCTTGGCGAAAAAAAAAACTCTGCAAACGCAACGAAGCCAAAAGATCCAAAAGTTCTTTTATGCGGCAAAGATACTGTAGAAAAATTTTCATATTGTGGCAACTTTTATGGATCGTACTTTTCCATGACTTGGAATAAGTTATCAGATACCAAGTTATTTTTACCCATTGCTTCAGAGCCATTACAATCGTTAAATTATGTGAGTATCAGACGGTACACCGTGATTTTGTGCCGAAAAACAAATTTAGCTAGGGGTTAAGCGCCCCCCCTCAGCCGACCCTCCCAACCTTTCTGCACAACCGATACTCGTGGGCCGGGATGAAACGTAACTTAAAGCATAGACAGCTTGATGTTCTTTCGGACTGAAATTCGAAGAAACAAACGCACGGATGCATTAAATACTAACTCATTCGTTTTCAACGTTGACACAAAGCAGCGCTCACCACTGGCGTCCCTAACGACATGCGCCTAAATCCCGTTACAATAAAAATAAAACAACAAAATCCGGGATAAAGTGATAGCGTCTGGAAAATTACGAACAGATAAGGATGATCGCGAATGTGATCAGCATCGGTCCATGAATCCAGCGATGAACAAAGCGATGATCCGAAGAAACGATGATACGATGGCTCGTTGGCCGACGGCACGTAGCCGACGACGGTCTCTTGCAATCAAAAGGAAGTTGTACAAACTTACACTTTATTTACTCCACGTATTTAGAACTATGAAGGCTCATGAACGCGTAATATAGTACAGGAAGGGCCGCTTCGAGCGGGGCTCCCCACTCTATTTCCCTCTTTTTCTCCCAAAACATCAAAATCCTCATTTTTAGTATGAAGACACCGACCACAAAAAGCGTGTCACAATTTCAGATTGCGGATGGCTAATTGATTAACGCGCACTATGTAGCTGGGTGGCCCCCGCTACAAACAAAGATAGGTTGGTATAAAATATTCACGTGACCTACATCTCTTACTCTTATACAATAATCCGGAGGTGTTCCGCAAAACGCAAATATAACCAAATATAAACCAACCAATCAAAAGCAAACCTAACGACCGGCAACGGCTATCGGGCGGCTGGTCCTAAGGTATTGTCGTTACGTGCCCACCTCCATTTGTGCGCCGAAATTACTTTCCTTTGTACACACGTCGAGAGCACAACAAAGAGTGGTCGTGTACCCATTCACGCATCTTAGCCGCCGAGTCGCCAGAGTCAGACGTGTGACAAATGTAAGCGTCGCCCACCAGCTTTTAACAGTCTATCTGTGGTAGACAGAACGTCTAGCGCCTTTTTCGTATCTTGACCCTTTGACGGACTTCCACCTTCCTTCAGGTTCGAGGATTCTCATGGCGGTAATCGTGTTTGCTAAAATGTCAAAGGTCCCCGTCCCCAGTTTTCCAAATGAACCAACGCAAATCCCTCGAGTGATAACAACGCTTTCAACTATTTTCGGGTGACCAACGCATTTGTATAAGAGCTGTCCGGGCCCGCTCGTCGGGTCCAAAACAATAGCGCGGTGAACAAAAAGGAAGCTTCCACGGTTTATTCCATCACCCCTCACCCCCAAGTCAGCATAACAGGCGCGAAAACAAATACCATACAGGTAAACAAGTTAACCTGGCAAACAATATCTTGTTACTGGGCGGTTCACATTAATAAGTGACGTGCCCTAACTTTACACTCCGCTTATTTGTTCCAAATATTACGCAAAGATGGAAGCCATAACCTTCCCTTGCCAAGTGACGATTCACCCTCATCCCTTCTTCAACCTTACCCGTTCTTCCCTCCCCAATCCTTCGCACTGCTCCCAACATATCCGCAAAGGAAGTTGTTCTGCTGGAAGAGATATGCTGGAATATTTATATTAATGTAGCGCTTGGATCGGATGGAACTCTCAGTACACACTTTTGGTTGTGGTTTCGTCTCTCGTAATTTCCAAACCACTTGAACGCATGTAATATTCCTGTATTTGTGCCGCACCCCCAAGGTCACATCTTTTTTACGCAAAATACGGCGGAGTGTCAGTTATCGTTTCATGTTGTGAATGAATTGTTTTCGTGTTTTCTTTTTCCGAACAAAGTAGAAGTTTGTGATGGCTACAACCAGTGTTACAACGAACGTTTCGGCTACGTGTAGTCCTTGCTCAGGCCGTCTATCAATATTTAGATTGGCTATTAATTCAGTAACAAAAAGGGAAACACAAAAAAAGATGTTTGTCTTAGAATGCCTGTAATAGCTCAAATAAATGTAGCCGAGAGTTTGCACAATAACAGGAAGAGAAAGGCACCCTGAAAAATAAACGTAATTGGGCTTGTTGCAAAGCTCTCGAAATACCAATCAGCGCGAAACCATTGTGCGATGTCGGGGGATCAAGACGTCCAACTGAGGTTCGGAGAAAGAATAAAATCTGCACGTTGAATGGTAGCTCAAAACGTAAATGTGCTTTTATGTCGAACCGATGAGTCTATTTTTTCGCGCTAATGACTTGCTTAGACGTTTCATTCCCAAAGTTCGCATGGTAGGTGAAGCTGATGGGTTGTTTTGGAGCGTTTTAGCGAAGGCAACTAGGGGTGATTTCCCAGAGTACCGAGCGGGTAATGGACGTGGCTGCAAGTGTTGCCTGCACTTTCACAGGTCACCGACCTCCCCATTTTTAAATTCTGCTGTAGGAAGAGGGTTTCCCTAGTATCGCAATATAATAAAAAACCAAACATTTGGAATTTTCCATAACTTTTACAAGCTCAGTTATAATGTTTGGGTAACTGCAAAAAATGTTGACAATTTTCTCCCGACTTTTGTACGCCGACTAATTTTAAACAAAGTTACGAAGCCCTGCGAACAACATTGATATAGGTGGGGGGAGGGGGTAACCACTATACAAAAATTCTTAACGCAATATTGATGAGCATTTTTCTGTCGATTTCTATTTCTCTTTCTTCTATTTATTGCTAATATTTCAAAATGCCTTCCATTTTTTTATGTCCGAAAAATTTGAGCAATGTAGTTGTACAAAAATCGAAGAATGTAACTTAAACGTGTGTCCTTCTTCAAGGCTGTTGCACTAAGAAGTGGCAGTCAAATGATACACGTTGCACTGCCACTCCTGGTTCCTGCTCTGGGCAACCTTGAGCCTCAACTTTGAAAATAATGCGCTCTGCAGGTGTAAACTCGAGTACCTGAACGCTGTTTGGAGCTTACGGCGTGTCGCAGAAACATTTGCGAATTTAGTTTTTTTCATGTAAACCCGCCGAGTTTTACATACAAACATTCAGTGAAAAAAACGAGACACGTATGTTTATCTGTATAAATTTAGTTCCTAAGTACCTATTGGCCGCGTATCTGCTGCTTTCGTTGCAAATGTCAATGCAAGACAACAGTCGACTGGTGCCTCTAGCAGGTAAATGTCTCCCTTCTCTTCCCCGTTCTCCTATCATGCTGTTCCTCTTCCATCTCGTTCCTTCCAAGATAACGCGCTAGTGGTGTGCTCAAGGCAGTTTAAATTTACCGCATTCCACTGCTCCAAGTAGGGTGCCTCTATGCCAGCGCTGCCGTACGGAGGAGTTGCGTGTTAAGGGAGGCACCCGACTATCACGTTTATAGAATCACGTTGCCGTACACCAAGAGCCTTCCAGGCGGAATGAAGGACCTATCTAGTGGAACCTTTCATTGCTGTTGCCTTTTGATTTTTTTTTCATTCCGCCAGGTAGCGCAGGCAACAGTACGTGGCGGTTTTCTGCAGCTCATCTACTATCTTTTTTGCTACAGCAAGAACCAAGCAACCGTAAGTTTTTTAATTAAGGGACACGGCAAATATTACTCATGTATTAATTTTCTGCATTACATTTGTGTAATGTCTTATTCTCGTTCAACAATGTTGACAAGTATGAACATTAACACCGTACTTAGACGTTGAAAATGGCAGAGGAACAACAATGTATGACGGTGCCCTTCTAACCAACTTTTGTGTCCAATGTCGTATCGAAGAAGTACTTCTTCAGATACTCCCACATTTTTCCTGCATATGTGTCTACCTGTGAGGCTGAGGCTTGGATTTAAAAATCGGAGGGATTTTCGTGCAGGCATTTCGTGGGTACAATTTATTACATGAGCGGCTGAAATAAACTCTCGAACAATTTCATTCGCCCGGTTTTGAATGTCTGTTTCAGTAGTTTTCATAAAGACAAGATAGTCATCGACAGATGTCGGTATATTGACACCACTGAAATCTTTAGGCTGTTTTTCGGGGCGTTCATCAAATGGCGCTGATTAAGCAACGAAAGAACAGGAGCGATTGAAAAAATCATGCGAACGCCTAGTTTGTTAAGATTAAAAGGATCCTGATGATTATCCTGATTCTGATTTTGTCAAACTTGCCGCTGTTTTTTTTGTGTGCGCACGCCATCAGAATCGCTCGTTTTAAAATCAATCGTGTGTGGAGAGGGGGAACTCTGCTATGCATTTCAAAATCTGCGGCAGCGTTCCAAAGATTACAAATACCGAATCCCTGGACGGAGCTAAAGATCAAATATAGAGGAAAATAATTGAAGCCAACCGAATTGCACACTGTAGGGGTGATTGCGTTACACGCCCTACGTGCTACTCCCAGAATTGACTTTCTTACAAAAAAAAAACATGTTTAAATGAACTTCAAGTAACATTTTGGTGGCATTTTTAGGCTTCCGTGAAAATGTTGGAAACGCACCCGCTGGGTCGTTAACAATTCCATTCGCACCACCATGTTACGAATTCTATTTTTGGTGTTTTTATGTGCTTGTTTGTCACGTTTTATTCTTTCACCGTTGTTTTTAGGTTTAACACATGTTGATTTTAGAAGCCGAGTGTACTCTCTAAGTTGTATTTGTTATCTGTGGCAAAATATTTGGTTACCCGATATCATCGAATTGTTTTCTTTGTTATATTTGAAATGTGAATCTTATTACGACGAATCAGGTTTGTTCGCTGCTGCTGGGCTTGCAGTGATACCGGTGGCTTGAAGGCCACTTGAAGGCAGGAGAAGAGTCAGCGAAGTCAGTATAGGCACTAGTGTAATAGAATGAACTGATTCTTTCACCGTACAGCGTAAAACTAGAGAGCACGAAGAACGTTTTGGGCTGGGTAAACAAGCCCAGCGGTCAACAGCACGACCACTCATCTTCGAACGCTTTTCCGTCTAAGAAATGCGACGTGAGATATTCTGGAAATTTGGGAAAAGCTTACTGCACGAGCGCTATACTAGAAATATTCAAAGCTGCTTGAAATGCAAAAAACCATATAAAAGTGAAAACTGGCTATACATTAAATACCTTATATTTCTAACGCTGGCAACGCTGTCCCGTGGCCTACTGGTTTTGAGCGCTAGGTATGTCATTTTGCAAGTCACAAGTTCCAATCCCCGAGAGTACACTCTATTTATTGTTGACTTTTTCGTTTTCGGCCGATGTTTTCGGTACTGAGATCACCATTCTTGGTCCGTAACGTTCACTGCTCCACGAACTAGTTCACAGAACGCGCGCAGGTTGACACGGTTCTTGTAGGCGTGCTGTTGCCCTACGCAGACACTGAATGCGGGCAGTAGGCACTGGCCAGAATCAAATGACACTTGGCCTGGTGCGAACACGCTTTTATGATGAAGGTATGAGTGAGGCAAACTCCAAAGATGGGGAAAATTGCATGGCATTTGAGGGTCTGAGGGGACGCGGAGGTGTTCATCCACTGCACAACCCTGGGTAGTGATTGCTGTGATTCCAAGCCGAACCTGGAAGGTTTATATTAGGCATGTTACAGCCGACAACACGGCAGAAGAGCGGAACCACGATTTCGCCGATATCGAGAATGCCCATCCAACGATGTCGCCGGATTTCAAGCTTGTGATTTTGCAATATCGAAACCGAAACTTGTTCGAATGCTAACTTTGGACATCGTTAATCACGGTGCATCTCATCCCGTCGTCACAGCCTATAGTTAGTGCGGCCGCCGCAGGCCGCGCATGGTGATTTTTCTGCTTCCGCTCTTTATGAAATAATCACCAACTTATCAACCGGAAAAAGAATGAAAGGTGTGTAAATATGAGTCAGTCTACGCGCTGCGGGAAAAAATGAGAGCCTAAAAAATTCACTTTAGTACCATTTAAATCTAGGGAAGTTAGCCCTCTCGTCACGATGCCTTTTTTTTAAAGCAATGCGAGTTTACGTGTATTACCGCAGTAGCGCTGCGTAGGTGTCCTTATATGCAGACCTGAACGTCTGCGGTTTTTTATTGTTCTTTCATTAGGTGTAGTTATTTATGCATAGGTTTTTTGTGTTTGTTGTCTTTCTTGTTAATCGCGATATTGCACATTATACACACCTTGAATGAGTTCACCCCCTGCGCATACCTAATGTCCGGCGGCCCTGAAGTGTGTATAGGTTAAATAAATGAGAACCCCAGAGCCACTTCCTTGGCGCGCAGATAACTGCACAGGCGCCCGCCTTAGATTTCGCTAGCTCCATTAATCTCTGGGAAGAGGCTGCGCGTCACCCGTGAGGGAATTTCGCTGCGAGGCCCCAGAATGAATTGTGAACGAAATCATTTTGTCCATCAGTTACAGCTATGTTCTCCTTTCTGTCGTACCTACGCAATATTATCATCCGCGCTGGATTGGTTATGGCCTATTTTGTTGCTAGCTCACGCCCGCCGTTTCAGCTTGTTTATACATTTGTGCTCAATGAACAGCGTGACGGGGCATCTTTATATTTCACCGTTGGTAGAAACGTCAACATTTCCCTCGCCTTTTACATATTTGAACACCGCGTGCTTGTTTGGTCTCCGTGCATTTTTGCTTTTTCTTTTTTATTACGGAGTAATTAGAGTTTTGTACAAGCCTTTACAATTGCGCCAGCAGGAGCGAGGGTACAAGATTAGACGACGATCAAATTGATTGATTGATTGATTGATTGATTGTAGGTTTTCACACGTTGACGCAAGGCAGACGATGAGACGCGCCGCAGTGGAGGGCTCCGGATTATTCTTGCACACCTGCGGATCTTTATCGTGAGTCGAAATCTGCTACGCATGGGCGTTTTTCGTTTTTGCCCACCATCAGAAAAGCAGCCGCTGCGGGAGGAAACCAAACCCGCGACCTCGTGCTCAGCAGCTTAATGACTTAGCCACTGAGCCACCGCGGCAGGTGACGATCAAATCACCCAGTAAACCAATACATTGTGGGCCTGCGCCCTGCTCATTTTTCAATCATTCTTCGCTGGGCCATCTGCTTCGAACGTCCCCGCAAGGGGTATTATAACGTTAGTACATGGAATCTTATCGCTTGACGGCGCGTGAGGTCGTTGGCTTCATACTGGCTTCTTACTGGTTTTATATTATTCTGATGTGTGCACCGCTGCGGTTATATCACTTCTATGCTTTCCAGGGTTTCAGCGCTTTGGTTGCTGAATTGTCGATATCGTTGTAAAACGCAACCTGGCTGAGCATCCTGGCCTCTAGTTTGAGAATGACCTGCCGGAGTGATGGTTTGATTGCCTTCAGTGCAATATTCAAATCTCAGTAAGTGCATAAGGTTGTTTTTATTTGTCTTCGTTAGTAATAGTGCGATAGAATGAGCGTTACACTAGCCTTTTTTATGAAATGCCTATAGGTCGGATATTATTCGAGACCAAGAATGTTAGCAATTACAAAATCCTTGTGTAAACGCAGAGGGGAGGTTTGCAGTTGCTGCCCTACGAATTGAAACAGTTTTGTTTTGGATGAATAAGGTAGAAAAATACATGCATGACACTCTGTAAGTGCGTTTATACTAACAAAGCTTAATAAACGCAACTAGTGCCACTTTCTTTACAGTGTCTTTATGTATAACAGCACGAGACTGTAGGACATCATTTATATATGTTTTGTGTAAGTCTCCCGCAACAATTTCTTTTTAAATTAACAAAACTTTGTGCTGAGGTCTGGCAATGAAGTCATTGTAAGAGAGTAAGAAAAGATTCGCGTAATTATAATTATTCCGCAGTAATGTCTCCACATGCAGTAAAAAATTTACATTTTACCCAATTTGAACAAGCCGACACAAAAAAATGTAAAAACTAAATAAACTGTTGAATGTTTCATAAAAGTGCACTAGTCCTGTATTGACCCTTACGAGGGACCATGACTGCTACTTGAATTCCGAATGAAGCCTCAAAGTACGGATAGGCGCCGAAACCGCTTTTATAGCATCCCATGGAACGGATAAGTATGCCTCAATGAAAAGGCGCTGATGAGAGGTTAATATGAAAGGCACATTCACCCGGAGGATTCATTGATCTACTCGCTGAAGAGAATGCCAAACTTTCCAGTTTAGATAGGATCAATATACTTATTTTCGGTACAGTCCTTGCCGTCGAGTGCGCTCGTTTGGACTGCTGATCACTGTGCGCACAGCATTTGCTCTGAACAATTTTTGAACCGTACTAGTGTGTCTGGAAGAATAAATTTATGTCGCGCGTCCAATTCACAAGGTTACCCAAGAAAAAAACAGGGTAAACACATCAACTACTCCCCCCCCCCCCCAATGGAGCAAGAAACTGCCAAAAAACAAATGCCTGCCCGAATGCCAAACCAAGGCCCAGCACCTACCGAATGTCTAAAAACTGGACATGTCTCCATCCATTCGGTGGTATTGATAAGACCTAAATAACCCATGCAACACCAAAGCCCAAAGCCACACGGGTCGTTGATTTTTAGGCTTTCGCTGGCTGCCTACAAACCACTAGTTCTCTTCCTGCCTTATACTCGCTAGATTCATTAAAGAAGGGCAAGGATTCCAGCATCCTTGCACGTTTACCTGGAAGAGATCCACCCAAGTTTCTGATTGCATTCTAACTTTGAAGGTATTTTAAAATACAACTAGGTGCCTTTAGAAATATTTAGCATGAAGTAGGACCGAGGCTTGCCGAGCGTCCCGAATAAATATGAGAAGCTTGTGCAAAAGAAGTAATACATTTTGAGTCCTTGTGCTTTTAGCGGGACGCGCACAAGGGAATATGAACAGAGAAGCAGCCATCACTGATTGCCCGAAATAGAATGTCGAGAAAAGAAAGCAAAAGATTACCTGAAGTAGTAGTCAAGAAAGGAGAGCAAGGACCGCTATAATAAACTCTTTGCTCCTCTGGTGCCGCGCAGTGTTCATCCTAACCCCGCTTCTGTATTTAACAACAGAAGGATGCACGAGGTTGTAAACATGATTCGCCTTTGCGGACAGAATCTCGGAGAAATAATGCACAGTGAACAGATTGGCGCATAGTGAGGCAGCTGTATACCGTGATCCACAAGGCCTCCGTCCTTCAACATCCAAACGAGATGAGGAATGCAGGTTACGCTGAACACGACCTTAAACTCACCCTTCCCAGCGCTTGTACTGCAACATATCTGTATTTAGCTGTAAGCCTGGCGAAAGTCATAATGGCCGTATGAAAGATCGTGAGCTAGTAGCAGCACTGTTAATTTCCTCAGCCAAGTTGTAGGATACACAAGACTTGCCATAACACCGCGGGAGACCGTCACATTGAAGAGGAGGGATCCCCACCCACAGAAGATAGCACAAAAAATGATTGAATTGAAGCATATAAGAACGTTTTTTTCCTCAAGTGTAAACGTTTCCTTGTGTGTGAGACGTGGGAAAGAAGAAAGAACACAAACGCGATTAGTCTGAACCAACATCTCTACAGGAAAATATTTTGGATGACATAAGCGAATTGCAGAGCAGCGAGCGGACACCAGCAATAGAGGCTTTCAAACTCTCGCTGACATAATTTGTTTTGGCCGAAAAATATACATTTATTCTGCACATGCACCTGCGAGAATTTGAGAGTGCTCATTGCCGCAATGCTGCTTGCACATTTTATGTAATGGTTTCTGTGTTGCTATTTCCAAGTAAACTTTCTATGAAACTCTAAATGCTTTATTCCAGTACCCATGTAAGCGAAACAAAAGCAGTGAGAGAACGCGGCTAACCACTTTCACGCCACCGTGCAAAGCATTTTTTAAATCTTAATGAAGCAGCACAACCATCCGAATAGACTGAAATCTGAAGCGCCGACTGGTCTAGGGGCCGCACAAACCGTAACCGCAGTGCCTTCCACGAAAGAAGTTGGCGCCTCCGAAGGCGAAATAGGCACCGACATTTGGTTTGCCCCGCCAACCTCGTTCTACAATGCGAACAATTACTTGCTTACTCCTCGAAGAAAAAGCTGCAGCGCTGTTATTAATGGTGTCTCTAATTCCGAAACTGGTTAAGTGAAAGAAAACAAAACGCTTCCGACTCGCGCTATGAGGCCGGCGTCAATCCGATTGCCCCTTTTCGACATGGTAGAGGCGTTTTTCATGTTTCGAGTCTGCATCCACCATGGAAAGACGACCATAATCCGTCACAATCACGATTCGCGTTGAACCATCGCCGGACATAAACGAAGGGGTGCTTGATTGTTTTAAATTACAACAGGGCGGTCCTCATTTTGTAGTTTCATTTGTGTATTTCGTTTATATACGCAGGCGCGGGTGAACTCGAGTCTTTCCCTTCTGTTTGAAAACCGTGTATGCTTAAACATTATCATTTTAGGAACAATAGATATATTTGGAAGGAGATTCTTTAGTGTTTAAATTTGCGAATTTGAGTGCTGACTGTGTATCGTCAACTCCGAAGATTTTGTTTGGTGGACAAATTTTGGAATCCTATTTCATATCTAGTAGAGAACCCAAATTGAATAACACTCACTGCCCTATTCTTCTGCACCTTTTCTATTCATAAACTAAGGATCTGTGTTTCAGACAGGGGCTACTTATTTCCAGTTTAAACAATTTCCTGTCATTTTCCCGTTAAGAAAAAAAATGTTGTGAACCTATTTGTTGTGTTTCTAACGATGGCGATTTGTTTATAATCACCTATTTGGTGCACCCACCTAGTGTAAAGTCTGCTAAGAAATTGGATTTTTCTAGTGCGCTCTGAGACGCACACAGAAAGAATTCCCCCGACAGTAACATTTAAGAAAACAACCTAGTCAAAAATAATAACAAAAATGTCTGTAGTTTTGTCGCATTTTCGCGTGTCCTTCTGCTGTCTTGTCGCATTCTCGTCATGATGGGAATGTGATTTTCTGTGGTGTGTCGTATTCCTGTCCTCCTTTTGATGTTTCGTCGTGCCGAATTCCAGTCTTGTCGTGATCCTGATATCATCAGCAGCTGCAAGTGATTTGGATGCTATTGCCCATTGTGAAGAGTAGCGTAATGGGTAGCTTTGCTTTGACCACACGAATGCTTATCGTCGAGAAAATTAACTTTGTCATTAAGACGGAAATGTGTGTTTCAACAACAGGGCTTCTCCTTTCACAACAAAAGTTTTTTTTCTCATGACAGGAATTCTTGTTAGGTACTCGCGGTATTCCTCTTGTGAGTTTAGACTGGGTAATAACTCGCAACAACCATTCCTACGAAAAGGGTGTTCCGGATGCCTTAACTGAAATAAAGGAGCAATAACATACTCTCAAATTAGCGAATCCCCCGATCGGCGACGTCGTTCATCACCACCACATAAACACGCAGGCAAATGAAGATTTAGAAATTTTCCTCGGTAAGTCACAATCTCGCAGATGAGTTCGATATTCATATGCCGCCATGTTGGCGGCCACTGTGCAAATGTCTAGAAGTTATTTTTATTCAAAGTTATTTTGATCTAAGTTATATAAGTGAAAAAGGCTGCGGCTAGCCACCCACAACAAAACAGCTGTGGCTCGACCACTGAGTGGGATAAGACAGGGAGAACATCTGGTGTGGTGTATGATTTTTTCCAGCAGGCTCGGGTCTTCAATTCTTCAATCTTTTCTTCTGTTCTCACCAGTCCCATGAAAGACTCTCCTAGCTCTCTCTCTGTTTTCCTCGGTGTTACCCTCTCCTATCAGTAAATAGGTAATTGCTGCTACTAGGATGACCCTGAGGAACTGAGGCCCTGGTAGGTACTTTGATCTGTACTACGAGGGAATCACATCCGAGTTTGTGCCCGTGTTGCTGCAGGTAGCATTTGGGATATGTGCTACGCGCTTCAGATTCGGGCTACAATCACAGGATGTGCTCATGCCAGGTCAAAGATAAATTCATGTTTATGTTTATAGACAAATTAGCAGGTAATTTTAACAGGTTGACATTAGCTAATCGTTATAGTGCCGAATAACAATAAATCCAAAAAAGAAACAACCACAATGTTTAACAGGAGTTTCAGCCGTGTTCCTGTGCGGCACCCGCATGTGTGTGGCTACAACAAAATACGTTCTTCTGAATATAAAACATATGCCAGAGAAGCGCATCAGAGACCAAACATTTTCGAATAAAATCTGTTTTAGATCTTGGGTCTTCAAAAATCCGGTCTGATGCAACCCTCGCATATAGCTAAGACAGCACTGGGGATAATTTTTAATAGTCCTCTTTCGGAATACGTGTTAATGTCCATCATACAACCAGTGTTGTACACGTTCCTCTAAAAGAGGAACGGAAGCTCGTTCCTTGTGCCTTCCCAGTTTTGAAACCCGTTCCCGTTACAAGTTCCTTTATTGCGAAAGGAACCGTTCCAGTTCCACTTCGCCCATTGGAAGGTGTCGTTTATGTTAACTTTGCATTACATTAAAAACCCAGATTTGTACACAACCAATAACGTGATCTGCCTATCACTCTCACTTAAACTTGGGAGAGATGGCAACACTGCAAGCAAGAAACAAAATGGCCCCCAGATGCTTCGGGTTTACGTAGTGACGGTTCTCTTAAGCGTAGCTTATTTTGTGACGCTAGTGAAAAGCATTCTCGCGGCTGCACCATTCACCCGTCGAACGCCGCGTAAGCTCAACCGGCATGAAAGAAAGCACAAGCTGCGACCCCCGTGTGCGGTTATTGTTCTGCAGTTGACCTTAAGAGGAAGGACGTTCCGCTGACGGGCGAAAATTAGGCCAGCTTTTAGGAAGCGAAACGTTGTAGCGACTTGTGGCATATTTTGAAACCGAGCCTTGGCATCAAAAACTCTAACCCGCGATGTAACGTTTGCAGAAGGAACACCATTTCTGCTATTCCGTTATAACCTATCGAGTTATCGTTACAGCTCCACCGACCCTTAATGGAACGGGGGATTTCCTCCGTTCCTCCAAAAAGGACTAGTTCCAGAAAACGCCGTTCCTTTGGTCGCCATTCCGTACAACCCTGCACACAACCAAGCTTACAAATGGTGTCACGGGCGTCGTATTTTTCAAAAGTTTTGTATGGGCATAAAGACTCCACTGCTTTCACCAAGAACACAAGCACAATTCAAGGGGTGCTTTTCCTCAACCTGTCAAAAATGCTTACTACATTCAAGAAGCCCCCAAGGTCCAATATTGTTTTCATAAATATGCTATGTATTCACAAATTATAAGGGTTTTACAATGGGCTAAAAAAAAGTAAAGCACTTAGATAAAAACTCTGTATCTATATTTTATTTTTTAAATAAAAAAGAAAATGTACAATTAACACAACCCATTTTAAAAAAAGTTTTGTTGTGTACACAATTCAGTATATAATTCTCTAAAAACAAACCATTAAATACAATCTTCTTTCGCACCTTAAACGGTTAGATATCTAAACGCATAAGTTACGTAGGCATAACGAAAAACAGATTTCGTGTGGGAGATTGCTAAAACCACCTGATTAAATTTTACACTCTGCAGCACACTGAAATGCGTTCTAGCGTAAATCACAGAAATTCCAACCACATTCAGCACAACACAAAAAATTGAACATAGAAATAATTTTTTAAATGCAAAGCATCTCTTAGTCGACCCTCCGTCGTCCGTCGCCGTCCGGCGCCCGCTCCTCTATTCCTTTTCCCCCTCTCCACGCCAGCTGTAAAAACGCCCGCTCTCCTCCGTGCCGCTCGGCTCGTCTCGTGCTGGCTCAGGAAGACACCTAGCCACACTGTCGCTTCAGGAGCTCTAACCAGCTGTGATAACGCCGGTCTCCTCCTTGCTCCTCCTCGCTGATCAGCTCGTCTCGTGGCGGCTCAGGAAGACACCGGCAAACACTGTCGCTCCAGGGGCCCTCCGTCGTTAGAGTGAGCGGGTTACCAGCTCTGATAACACGCTCCTCCTCCTCGCCGCTCGGCTCGCCTCGTGCCTGCTCAGGAAGACACCTCAACACTGCACAGTCGCTCATTGAGCCCTTAAAGGGAAGCGTGCTCGTCTCGTGCCGGCACAAGAAGACACCCGCGACACTGTCGCTCCAGGAGCCAACTCATTGTCGGGGCTATGCCCCTCCCTTGTTGGTACTCTTGTCCACTCCCTCACTGCGCATGCACGTCTCTCCTCCATTTTCCTCTCCTCCCGCTGTATACAAGCAGGTGCGCGCGCTGCGCGGCGTTCCGTCTGATCCGAGACACCGCCTGCGCCGCTTCAGCTCCGTGTGGAACCTACACGGAACCCCCATGCTTTGCATCACCACCTAGTTCACTTCGGGGTGATGGTGTAATTTTTTTCTGCAACATCTACACAACAATTTAGAAACGCCGGCCTTTCTTTCTTCATTTCGTAGTGAAGTGGGTAGAAACGCATCTGAATAGATAAAAAGACATTATTTTGAAACAGATGATAATAATATTGTACAACTTAGCAAAAGTGTATAAATATTTACTCCAACACAATCAGTGTGGGCAAAATTTTATGAGTAACTTTCAATCGGGTAGTCGGACACAAATTAACGCGTTCAATAAAACGCGTAGATGGTAGCTCAATGTTGTCAGGGCAACGTCATGTTTAACTCTCGCACTTCAAGGAATGAGTTGCAGTACACATGCAAGGTCTGCGTAATTGTGTGAAAGTCCGCGTCCAATCATTATATTTTCAACACCGGTCCACAAGCTGCATGCGCAATGGGGTGGCTGTGACGAAGTGACAACACCATTATAGTAGAATGGTTGTATAAAGCGTTTGGCAAGTATTATTAGTATATGCAACAAGAGAGGGGGAAGAATACCCAGGAAAGGTTGTGGGCCTGCGTTTCATATCAGTGCTGTTCTTCCGAACGAAAACAACAAGGCTTCCGAAACGCAGTTCACCACCCCCAGAAAGTGCTTCCTTAATACGCTACTAAAGAAACGCAGCGCGGATGCATTGGCACCTACACGCATTAGCGGTAAATTCTTCTCTGAAACTGTTACCATATTTAGTAGGTGCATTGCCAAAAATGCGCAAAAAGTCAGTACGGGAATAAGAGGTTGCGTGACGATTTTTTAGCTGAGTGTAGGCGCAGTGCCTGGAGCATTTGGAGTGCGGCTTGGTTCCTTTTAAAATATTTGTTTCTCACTTTGAAAATAAAGCTATCTACCTCTAGTCAACGTACGCAATCACCAATTGCCTTTGTAGGCGTCCTTGAAGAAAATAACCTGTGTTATTGTATCCAGTGCATAGTGGCTTAGCCCTTAGCAGGAAGTATTAGGATGGCGCACAGGACCAGGCATTAAAACAAGTTTTGACATTTCGAAAAATATGTAGTGCGAAATCAAGAATGGTTATTAGCTCCGTCCTAAAAGAACCACTACAAAAAGCCTGCAAATCTATTGGAAATGGGGTTTGAATTAGACAGTGTAATCATTATGCAATTCTACAATCCATCATCCCCTATCCATGATATTCTATCCATCACAAAGACAGAATGGCTGGCCCAAGCTTGCTTCATCAGGGACTATGTTTCTGTGTTTTTTGCGATAGAATACGTTCTACCTGAATACGGTTTTCCAGGTGGATGTCGTGTCTTGTAGTGTTTTTCTGAAAGAACACGAACAAGACTACAAAACAGGTTCCGGAGCATACCTGGGACCCTCCAGCAGTCACGTCATGAGAGAGAGTGGAACAATTCATGTGTGTCATCAGGGCTGTATATGAGGCAGAAAAAGGGAGAAAATCAGGTGGAAAACATTGAAAATCCCAGTGTGTGTGTATGTGGGGAAAAGAGGGGTGACATTTCACCCAATAACTTGCCACTTTCAACTGTAATCACACGAAAAGTGGCGCCGGATAAAGTGCCGGTGTTTATTGTGATCAAGTGCCCGATTTTATGGTCTAGTGATCGTTCTTATGCGAATGTGTGCGACTCAAAGAACCGAAACAGATTCAGTATGTGCGCATCATACAGAAAAATCTCACCAGGGTTGTCAAATATTCATGCCATGAGCGCCCCCTCCCCCATTATTTCTGAGGCCCCCGATTTCTCAAATAAACTCAGCACCACTCTGTGCCTACGTCCATACGGTACGCGTATCGTCGTTTTGGCTGCTTGGTTTCGGCGAGCACGACGCGAAGCATCTATATCGGATAAATTACCTTGCACACTCATGTCGCTCTACGAATCAAACAAATAATTGGTCAGTGGTTAAATGGCGTTCATGCACGAAAAATTGTGCGTTGTAGAATGTCCGACATTAAACATAGCCTCCTCTTCAATTTGCTCTTCTCCGTATGTTTATGGCAGCTACAGAACCTCCTGTAATTCAACGGAGGCGCCCATTCCTCAAGGGGAAGTTTGCAGGCAGCACTGAAAGTGTGTCGCAAGACCGGCCCGTCTGTGGCCGCTTTCTGGCATGTCCGCCCAGCATCCAGCTTCTGGCGGCCACTGATCATACAATGAACAGCCAACATGCACCTGTACTTCGGTATTTCTTCGGGCGCCCGTTTTCAGACACACAACGGCAGGTACCCGGCTACCAGATATTCGGTTGACTTTTGGCGGCGGGTGTTCAGACGAAGAATGGCCGACGTACTGTTTTTAGTGCATCCGCTTTTTCTTCATGAATCCGTGCTCAGCCGAAGCACCACAAGCGCCCGGTCACAGAATATCCGTATTCTTGTGGCCGTTGGTTTTCGGAAGGATACCGGCCTGAGTGCGGCTGCCGTGCATTAGTTCGTTTTAATGTGGAGGGACGCGTCTGGCGGCCGAAAATTCGTTGCCTTCGGAAACCGGTGTTATAAACGAGACCGCCGACGTACGGCCCAGAATGCAAGTCTTTCATTCGGTTAGAGGTCTCCTGCCGAATTACGGCATCTAAACTGGGTAAAATATTTGGTAACCGGTTTCCAGGAGGAGACCAGCTTACGTAAGGCTGTCAGGTTATCCGCCTTTCTTTCGACAGGCGGTATACAGTGGAAAATGGGCATCCGTCTGGTCGCAGAGAATCAATTGCCGACCGGTTCGAAGACCTGATGGTGGGCGACGGGTTTTTCTTTGGTTGAAGAAAAAGCCGTTAGGGTGCTAGAGAAGCTGAGCGTTCTTCATTTTTATCCGCTCAGTCTTTCTACGCTATAAATGAACGCTATAAAAGAAACCGAGGTATACGCTTTGGGAGGCGTGCTGTCAAGGATTGTCCTGTACTGGAGAGGGACTCGACCGCAAAGTAACTTGAAGAATGAATAGACAAATGGTCCAATCAGACTTACACCTTTATGTATTTAGGAAGTTATATTCATCATCAAGGAAATTTGAAACACATTTCAAGGATTCTGACTGCGATGGAAAGAAGCGTGTAGAGACAAATGCTATTTCACAGGCAGAAAATCAACTAATACTATTATATAAAAATAAACGACACGCTATGAAATTAATCTGTACTGAAAAGATCTTAACCCAGGGCTTGGGAAAGAGTTTTATTCAAAGTATGACAGCCCAATTCGCGTATATTGTATTAGCTAAAAAAACAAACCTTAACGCCATGACCTTAGCATTAAAATCTATGTCAACACAACGTATTCCAAGAACCATTAGGTAATGTTTTTTGCTGCAGAAATATTGTAAAAAAACTGCATAATTTTGCCACTTTTAGGAACCGTTCTTTTCATTAACTTGGAATAAGTAATCAGAAACCAAAGTCACCTTTGAACTTTCTTTTTAATAGTGTTGAAGATAAATTATAATTCAAGTTATGCCTATTTGTCTCTTACTGATCCAGTTGGCCTGTATCTGGGTATCTTCGCCGTGACTGCCATCCAAGGAAGGACACGTCATCTGTCACCTTGGTTTCGCCGGGACTGCAATGGGGTGGCCCTGCGTTTTACGTTGGTGTAGCCCCTCCCTCCTGGACGGCCGTCTACATTGTAACAACTTGATCACCATTTTGGACATAAGGACACGTCACCATGGCTTCTTGTGAGGTTGTTCAGTCACCTCCCAAGACCCATAGGTTTCTACTATACGGCCCCGAACGACGTCACAGTGGATGACCTGATAATGACCTCGAGGAAATTGTAGGTCGTTATGGCCTGGACACCCTGATGCACCAGGGTGGATTCAAGTTCTGCGTGGTGGCGGCTACCACTGCTGCTGCTCGCAAGATAGCTGACAAAGGAGCTGTTGTTGTGAACGGCGTTTCGTGTCCTGTGTCCTGCATGAGCCCGCAGGTCGTCTACATGAGAGGGTACCACTGGAACCCCGTTGTGAGCAACGCGAAAGCTAGCGGCAGCACTGAGACCATATGGGAAGCTCCTTAATATCAGCCAGCCGTCGTGGAGGAGCCTTCAGCATATCAAGAACGGCAATTGACTCGTGAAGATAGAGAAGGCGAAGGCCATCCCTAACTTCATGAAGATTCGAGGGTTCAAGGCCCAGATTGAATATAAAGGTGTGCGGAGGGTGTGCGCCCGCTGCGGCCAGACCGACCGCCAAGTCAGCGCTTTCAAAACCCCTGGTGCGGCCGCTGCTCGGAGTACGGCCACGACGACGTCGATTGCAATGCCCAATGTCGCCGCTCAAGGGCAACCATGCCACAGCCGACTGCCGGCGGCCCCGCTCCTACGCGGATGCTGCTAGCAATTTTTCTGAGACGCCTCGCGTGCCCCCGGTCAGCAGACTCTTGGAAGTACAAGGGACTTTCCCGAGCTGCCCCGTGCCTCCTTGGGCCAGCCTGCCGAGGAGTCAAGTGATGGTGCTTATCCGGGCGTCACCCCGACCGACAGCCAAGAGATGGAATTGCACAGCTGCCTGTCGCCTTCGGATGAGGAGCTTGCACCTGCGGCAGAAGCCACGTCGTCGTCACCGGCCGATACCTCGGTATTCACGAGCCTCAGCTCTTCCGAGAGCAGTGACCCCGCGGAACATGCTCAGCACGAGCCAGGGCGTGCACTGGAGAAAAGCATCGCTCTCCCCGGTTCCTCGCGCGGCTCACGCAGCCGCCGGAAGGAACATAGCCAAACCGGCACGAGGCGGCAATACAGCGGTTGGCCGTTCTATTCTCGATTCTAAGTCGCCTGTAGCTAGTCACAGTACGGCGAGTACCAGTGCTGCACCTACGCCCAAGGTTACAGACTCCCGTCTTGCCAAACCTTTTAGCCAGGTCACCGATCTGCACAATTCCCCATCTCTCCTGTAGCGGCTCGAAGCGTGCACCAAGCAAAGTCAGCCTCCTTCGGCGGACTCAAATGATGTGGGACGCACTGACGAGCCTGCTGGCCCTTCCCTCGTGGTTACCCGACCCTCACCCTCACCAACCCCATCAACCAGGTGCCCGACTTGCTTCCTCCCCGACCCTCTCAACCGGATCGCCTAGAATGCGTCCAAGCGGGCGTTGCCGTCGTCGTCAGCGGACACCGATGATGCCGACGACAACAAGAAACTGTCGACGTGCCGTCCGACGATAGTGAGTTTTGATGATGGGAGGGTTAACGTGGTTTGGGCACTTATCACCTTATGTTGGTGTGTTTTTTTACTTTGAATTTCCGGGGGCCTTTCGGGACTTAGACAACAGATGGAGGTGATTCACTATGCTCGGGTGCAACACGTTGACCTTCTCTTTTAGCAGGAGTGCAATTTTAGTATTCCACGTGACGTTCTTTCGTTTCGCGAGCGCTTTTGTATCAAAGCTTTTTTCACCCTGTCTGACAGGATGGCTTCGGGCGTAGGTGTTGGATCTCTGCGTGAGAGCTTGCGTCGCAAGGCTCATTGTACTTATGGGATCGGAGGACGCGTGCTTGCAGTTGATTTTTTCTTGCTTGTTCGTCGCGTCCGAGCTTTTGTATTGTACGCACCCGCGCAACAATCTGACTCTTCCTCTTTTTTCGCATCCTTCGACGCATTTCTGCTCGAACCTTACCCAACATTTTTGGTGGGTGATTTTAATTGTGTAAGCGACCCTCAGCGTGATGCACGGGGACGTGGGCAAGGTAGACCCTATAGCGGTGCCCGGGAGGTAAAGGACCTGATTGGTCAATTACATCTTTCCGATGCGTGGGTACAGCTCCACGGCGACAGGTTTGTAGCTACTTTGGTAAGGGGACAATCTGGCAGTCGGCTAGATAAGCGACGCTTAAGCTTGGCAACTGTGCGCCACGCCAGCAGATGTGGCGAATGGACGAGCGTCTGCTGACCGACAGGGACAGTTCAGCAGCACCTAATGCTTCGTTTACTGCTCTGTGCGAGTTCGGTTGTCTGGTTTGGATGAGGTGAAGGACCATTGGCGCGTGCTTTTAGTAAAGGAGGGTCATGCGCGCAAGGCGCGCATCACGGCCGTGCCTAACGACACGTTGTGGAGTCTTCGCATCGTACAGAGAGGGGGCACCTTAACCTTCGCGATTCGGGACTATGTTAACCTGCTAAAGATTACGCCACGAGTCCCTCGTACGGCAATCATGGCAAGCGGCGAGCCGTGCGCAGACCTTCGGCTGCCCGTTTCGGACCCTCTGTACTCCGGCATATTAGAGCGGGCTCTCTTGACGAGGGTGGGCTAGCAACTGCTCCAGAGGTTACACTCGCTGACAGGGTCGGTTAGCACGAGGGCTGAAGATATGTCCGAGGTCTTCGTGGGACATTTTGCCACCCTTTTCTTGTAACGGGCAATACTCCGGAACGTACTGAGAGATCAGCGGGATGCCTCAGGGCTCTGTCCTTGGTATTCTTTTGTTTTCACAGTTTGTCAACGATGTTTCGACAGCAATTCAGTACTCATCGTTCTTGCTAACGCAGACGATATAAAAATATTCAAAGTCATTGGCAACATTTCAGAATGTGCCCAACTGCAATGTGATATCGCCGCGTTTTCGGACTGGTGCAACAGAAAATAAGTTGATACTCAACAGTGCAAAATCCAAAGTGGTGTCGTATACCCGTAAAAACAGATGATATCAGTTTTACCTATCGCAATAGTGAAGAAGATCTAATGGAGTATGTCACATCATAGACTTGGGAGTTTTGTTTGGCTCTAAGCTCACATTTACAGCCCGTACTAATGAGATTACCCGTCGCGCTTTGCAAACACAAGGTGCCACATGTCGTGTCTCCAGAGAATTTAACTATCCAGACAAATTTCTTCACCTCTATACCTATGTGTGTCGCCCTCTATTGGAATACGCATCCGTGGTTTGAATGCAACGTGCCGGTCCAACGCGGCGGCCATTGAGAAGGTGCAAACTAAATTTCTCTCAATACTAAAGCATAGGTACACAACTGCGAAGGCTAAAGAATGATGCTGGTGTTAATGACGCTAGCTTGCTTGTAATGAACCCATATACAGCCTGAGGGCCCAAGGCTGACCTTATATTCTTGTACAAACTGGTCCACAGCTTCATTGATTGTACAGAGTTGTTGGGTGCCATAAATTTGAGAACGGCGACAGGCAACACCAGGGCACCTAGACCGTTTCATGTCTCTGCCTGTGTCAGAGTCCCGTGGGACGCATTCAGCACGAATACAATGTGCACGCAGAAAGTTTGGACGTATTCCATCGCCCCTTTCAAGCTTTTCGTAAGAAACTGCGTAGCTTGACAAACCAGGTGTAGTTTGCTTGCTCTAGTATGAAACGTCCATTCACACACTTTATGCTGCCGCGGGTTGATTAACTACGTATGTATGCTAATTATTTCGATATTTCCTTGTGTATCTAAGTTTTATGCCTTCATTTGCGGCGTGATCTTTAGGTAATATTTTTTCCGGTTTACACGTTTCAGCGTACAGAGTTTTAATCATGCCTTGTATTACACTTGTAGTCTCCAATAGCAGCCAGCAGTGTCTTATTTCTATGCAGTTATTGCAATGCCTTGTTTGCATATGTGCTCGGGTCATGTGCGTGTGTCGGCCGTGTGTATCTCAAAAGTCTCATTCTCGTTCAGACTATACAATGCTATTTCCTATATTTTTCTGAGATATGCACTTTTCTTTCCGCACCAGCACATCGTTCCTGGACACACTATTAAACAATTAATTGGTTGCTTCATTCGTCATTTTATTATCTCTGCGATTTGTTGGTCTGATCATTATGTCTATACTCCGGCCATTGTTTTTTCGCTATTTTTCTGTCAAACGTGTTGCTATGTTTTGTGTGTCTCGACAGATGGGACATTGCAAAGGCATCGCTCGTTTTACGCTAATACGTTTTGCAGTGTAACTTTTCAGAAATATAATCTCTCGTTTTATATGTACACGGTGTCTCTATCATATGCACTGTGTATTTTGTTGTATATTTCTTTTTCTCAAGTGCCTTGAACGTTTCGCTGGCCGAGAGCCATAGCTTGCAACACTGTTTTTCTTGCTTTTTGTCTGAATATCTGTAAGTATCTTTACTTATTTTTTGTGTCATATCGAGGATTTTATGTCTTGTGCCGTGCTGTTCTACGTTTCTTTTATTAATGTTTTGTATATGGTGTGCCAGCACCAAGACCTTAGGGTTGTTTTGGTTACCGAAAATAAAGGTTTGATGGATTTATTCATTGATTATTATTTTTTTTTTCAAGATGGCGCCGAGTACGGATTTGTGTCCCTCTGCTCGCAGTATTTATACGGTAAAAAAAAGTTTTTCGTTGTGCTGACTGTCGGAAACGTGTTCATGTGAAGTGTGTCACCTGGCCGGACTATGAGCTCAACATGCTGAAGTCCTGGGGAGCGGCAGTTTACCTGCAAAAGTGTGAGTATGCCGCCGCTTCGCCTAGGCCTACCCGCGACATCGGCTTTACCGACAGAGCCGAAGCAGCCTCGGCGTATTCCCCTACCCGGCAGGCGGCGACGACGGCAGCGGCCACCCCTCCTAAGGAACCGGTTGACCTCGAGCAGGTTCCACTGCGCGGCCTTCTCGTTCGCGCGCTCAAGGGAATCTCCTTTCTGACAGATCAGGTTTCCCAACTGAAGGAGGAGAATGAACGGATGCGCAGGGAGGCGGCGGCGAAGGCAGATGCACATGCAGCTGCTGTTAAATCGCTGCGGCAGGAAAGTGCATACGCTTCGCAACGAGTTGACGCGTCAACGCTCTGAATCGACGTCGTTTTCCTACTCTGGCGGCCACTACCAGTAGGCCTGTGTGGCCTGCGCAGCCGGGCTCTGCTGGTGCGGTGGCGTCGCCGAAGTCGTCCGCTTGTGCTTCCCCGCCCGGCAACAAATCGTCGCCGCTTCCGGCGCTCTCGCCGTCTGTATGCGGGCCCGTGGGGCCAGTGCAGCCGAAAGCGCCCGGAACTGCTGCCTCGGACACGCCTTCGCAATCGTCCATCACTGGTGAGAGCCCAACACTTCTACAGGCAACAGGCTCTCGCCGTCCAACGAAGGAACGATCACCTGCGTGCTTTGGACTGGCAACAAGTACAACGTTGTCGGTCGCCAGTCAACATCGGCGATCAAAGGCGCTGTTCGTGACAAAGCTGGCTCCTGAAACCCGTCTTCCCAGGTGTCCGGCATATGTTTTCTACCGTCGCGATCGCACCCGTTGGTGTGCAAATGGCTGAAAACCAAGTACGAATCCTAGCCTCATTTTTGTTGCAGTAGACGACGAAACATTTCAGAAGCTGCAGACTCAGACCTATGGCCGACAAACAGCCTCTTTAAACCTTTCCAGGGATTTCTTCATGATCGTTATCTGCACGCATCTGAGTTAGAAAATGAAACAGGTCATCATGAATAGGTCCCTTAACGTTTTGTATCAAAATGTCCGTGGTGTAAGAACTAAAGCTAACGAGTTTTTTTGTAATGTATCTTCCTCATTTTTTCTGTGGTTGTTCTTACGGGAGACCTGGCTCTTACCCAGTATCTTCCTCTAAAGATTATTTTCCGCCCTTATTACAACGTGTTCCGCAGTGACCGTCCACACGCACGGGAGGGGGAGCTTTGATAGCCGTCAATAGCTCATTTAGATGCGTGAGGCGCGCAGACCTTGAGACAGAGGATGAGTCTGTTTGGGTTTAATTGTGTGCATCGGTGGCGAATGCGTTTTGCTTGGTGGATTTTACTTAGCTCCTAACATAGCTCCGGTTTCTTTTCAAACTAGTTTAACATCGAATAGAAAATGTAATTTCCTCTCATCCTAAACACCGTATCATGATTCTCGGTGACTCTAACTCGCCGGGAATATAATGGGGTGACCTTAGTATTTCTCATTACAATACCTACATTCTTCAAAGGCCTCAGCCTTACTGGACTTTATTTAATTTACTGTCTTGAACAGTGCAACCACGTTGTGAACACTGCTGGGATCTTAATTGATCTTGTTTTTAAAACATCGAAAACATCAGTGTCAACTTAAGCCCTACTGGTTTGGTTACCCCGGACAATTACAATGCAACCTTATCTATAGTACTAACTATTCATAGTGATGTGCAAAAGCCAAGCCACGTGTTTCCGAACTCCCCGGCTATAACTTTGCTGCAGGTGACTACATTAGTTTTTACCAGTACTTGTCGAATTTTGATTGGTCGGCAATCCTCGCGTCAAATGACCCAAATTTTCAGGCCAGCGAATTGACCAAAGTACTGCAAGAAGGTATGCGCAGATATATACAAGTAAAGAAATCCAAATCTTCAAAGTACCCTTTCTGTTTCTCGAGTGAACTCCGGTCAGCGCTAAAAGGCAAAGAGCCGAGCCCACAGGAAAGCTCAAAAAAAATGGGGAGACAAAATGGAAGTTAGAAATTTAAGAATACCGGTCACTTTGTAAAAAACTGTATGATCGTGATTGGGCTGCATAAATTACGTCCATAGGAAGCAATCTTAAAAGGAACCCCAAAGATTTATGAAAATACGTCCGCAGTAGATCACCCCAGAATAACACTGAATGCATTAATCTTAACTCCGATGGAGTAATAATCGATGACGTCCCTGCCGCGGTCGCTGAGCAGTTTAAATGGTGTATAGGGATACCTGCGACGTTCCGTAAGCTCCGATGGTCCAATTGTCGCGGTACGGCACCGCGCACGGCATTTGTAGGGGAGGAAATCGTGATGAAAAGCCTACGGGACGCGAAGCCCTCGCTAGCCTGTGTCCAGGTAGCATTCCATGGCTCTACTCAAGCCTTTCATTCCTATCCTTGCTCCAGTGCTGGTATGTGTGTTTAACAACTGTATTAGTACTGGCACGTTTCGTAACTGTTGGAAAATTGCTAAAGTTGTACCTGTACACAAATCCGGGTCACAAACAGATGCACAAAATTATAGACCGATTCCCTCCTGTGCAGTGCTTCTAAAACTTTTGAATCTATAATTCATTCCTTCATAACATCCAGAGTAAGATATCAAATTATTCCAAATTAACAGGGTTTTATACGTGGCCGCTCGACCACTACAAACTTAGTTTCTTTTATGAAACATGCGTCAAAGGCAGTGGAAGACCGAGGCCACTTGACGTGGTATACTGTTGACCTTATCAAGGCGCTCGATGTGGTTTACCATTCATTGTTGTGTAGAAATCTTTCCCACCTTGATATTCCTTATCCGTTGCTGGATCTGCTTCGTGACTACCTTACCAGTCATCACTGCATACCTTCACTGTAACGGGCAACACTCCGGAACGTACTCAGCCACCAGCGGGGTGCCTCAGGGCTCAGGCCTTGGTCCTCTTTTGTTTTCAATGTTTGTCAACGATGTTTCGACAGCAATTCAGTACTCATCGTCCTTGCTATACGCAGACGATATAAAAATATTCAAAGTGATTGGCAACATCTCAGACTGTGCACAACTGCAATGTGAATATCGCCGCTTTTTCGGACTGGTGCAACAGAAATGAGTAGATACTCATTAGTGCAAAAACCAGTGTTGTCGTATACCCGTAAAACAGATGATATCAATTTCACCTATCGCATAAGTGAAGAAGATCTGAATCGGGTATGCCAAATCAGAGACTTGGGAGTTTTGTTTGACTCCAAGCTCACATTTAGAGCCCATACTAATGCGATTACCCGTCGTGCTTTGCGAATACTGGGCGCAACATGTCGTGTCTCCAGATAATTCAACTATCCAGACACATTTCTTCAGCTCTGTACCTCAATGTGTCGCCCTCTATTGGAATGCGCATCCGTGGTCTGGAATGCATCGTGTCGGTCCAACGCGGCGGCCATTGAGAAAGTGCAAACAAAATTTCTCTCAATATTAAAGCATAGGTACGCTACTGCGAAGGCTAAAGATGATCCTGGTGTTGATGACGCCAGCTTGCTTGTACTGGACCCATTACACAGTCGGAGGGCCAAGGCTGACCTTTTATTCTTGTACAAACTGGTCCACAGCCTCATTGATTGTACAGAGTCGCTCGGTGCCATAAATTTGAGAACCCCGACAGGCAACACCGAGCACCTAGACCGTTTCATGTCTCTGCCCATGTCAAGAGTCCCCTGGGACGCATTCACCACCTATACAATATGCACGCAGAAAGTTTAGACGTATTCCATCGTCCCTTTCCAGATTTTTGTAAGAAACTGCGTCGCTTGCCAAACCAGGAGTAGTTTGCTTGCCGTAGTATGTAACTTTCATTCACACACTTTATGCTGCCGGGGTCGGTTAACTATGTATGTATGCTAATTGTTTCGATATTCCCTTGTGTGTTTATGTTTTATGCCTTCATTGTGTCGTGATCTTTAGCTTTGATGGCGTGATGTTTCAGTGTACAGAGTTTTATTCATGCCTTGTTTTATTACACTTGTAGTCTCCATAGCAGTCAGCAGTGTCTTATTTCTATGCACTGATTGCAATGCCTTGTTTGCATATGTGCTCGGGTCATGTGCGTGTGTCGGCGTGTGTGTATCTCAAAGTGTCTCATTCTCGTTCAGACTATACAATGCAATTTTCTATATTTTTCTGAGATATGCACTTTTGTTTTCGTTCCGCACCAGCACATCGTTCCTTGACACACTATTAACCATAATTTGATTGTTTCATTCATCATTTCTATTATCTCTGCGATATGTTGGTCTGATCATTTATGTCTATACTCCTGCATTATTTTTTTCGCTATTTTTCTGTCAAACTTGTTGCTCTGTTGCTGTGTGTCTCGACAAGATGGGACATCGCAAAGGCAATCGTTTGTTTTAGGGTAATACTTTATTGCAGTGTGACTTTTCAAAAATCAAAACTCTCGTTTTATAAGTACACTCTGTCACAATCATGTGCACTGTGTATTTTGTTGTATATTTCCTTTTTTCAAGTGCCTTGAAAGTTTCGCTGGCCGAGTGCCATAGCTTGCAACGCTGTTTTTTTCTTTTGCTTTTCTGTCATATCGGGGATTTTGTGTGTTGTGCCGTGCTGTCTTACGTTTCTTTTAATAATGTGTTGTATATGGTGTGCCAGCACCAAGACCTTAGGGTTGTTCCTGGGCACTGAAAATAAAGGTTGATTGATTGATTGATTGATTGATTGATTATTATTATATTATTATTATTAATTACCCTTTATTAGCATTTATTACATCGAAGAGATGTGATCTTAGAATTTCGCTAGCTTTGTGGAGCGAAATGGCGCACTGAACAATCGGCATAATTGTGATACATCCAAAGGCTCCATAACGAGTGATCAGAATGAAAACCTTTGGGAGATTTTTGGGGATGACGACGTTAAACTAATAATAGAGAATAAAGTAAAATAAAAGCGCAATCCGTAAATGTTGCACTTCGGCCCCCGCCACGGAGAATATTCTTTACGCCAATGAAATGCTGCGACATTGGATTGACCAAATTTACATGTTTAGTCACTTTGATGGTTTTATCAGGAATATTTGACTGAAGTCCACTACGGGGTATTTCGTTATGGTGCCAGTCATGCACGCGGCTGTAAGTGTTAGCTGTATTTGAAAGGGCCCCACTCCCGCCCACCTTTCAAATATGCTGGAGAGTGAAGGGTAGCATATAGTTTGCTATACAATAACATACCAAACCTTTGATATATTCCAGAATTTTTACTTTACATATATGATATCTTGGTAACAGCAAAACAGTTGCAATTTTCTCTCGACATTTCTACGGCCACTCGTTGTGTGGCAAATTTTATAATACCCAAACAAATGTTAGGAAGCATAACAAACAGGACTGATTGGGGGTAACCCCCTTGAGAAGATATCAGCACCCAAATTTGGACAGGGCTCTTTTCTGTCAAACGTGGTTTCTCGAAGTTTGTTTTTCAGCATTCCTAATATGAAAAGTGCCGGGAAATGGGGAAAAAAAGCAAGACATGGTTCCAGTAGTCTGGCATACAGCAATGGAAGGAATTTTGTGTAGACGTGAAACACAACTCAACTAACGTACACGAATTTTCGCCTGAGTAACACACAGCCAATGGAGCAATCTAAATTTAAAAAAAACACATAAAGCATACAATGTTTTACCCCTGTAATTCCCTTTTAAAATTGTTTGTATTCAATATTTACCAAGAGCCACTTAGAGGTACTTGCCTGTTGCAAAGTATTCACATTTAAATCGCCTCCTGTAACCAGTGTAAGTTCGTTATTGACTGAGAACATGGCACTTTCCAAAAATGAGAGAAAACTTTCGACATTCCCACGGAGGAGGGGGGGGGGCGATGCATACCCATAAACATGTTGCTTCCGCACTGAACAGCTTACGCTTTGTAATCTGCCCGGCAGGTACTAAATTGGGGTAGTATATTTGGCGAAGGTCGTTTTCAGAGAACAATATTACGCCCCCTTTTGACCTATCTTGTCGGTAAAATAAAATGTTTTAGAGCCAGGCAAACTGAGCCCATCGTACACTTATTTGTACAAAGTTTTGGTGATCAGGACAACTTTAAACCTTTGGGAAGGCGGCTAAAGTTCAATTATATCGTCGGGTTTATTTCTGGCTGATAGAACATTTCAATGAAAAAGAACCTATGTACCCGCCCGCTTTGTGTCAAGGGATATCTCTAGAAATATTCATGGTGCTTTGTGCGCTGCAACGCGTACTTAGCACGGTTTGATGGATCAGCGGTTTGACCTATGCATTATCAACTGAGGGCTCGTAGTTTACCAGTTATGGTAGCACAAGTGTCTCTGTGATGTCTGAAGGAAAGTTGTGCACTGGTAAAAAAGAAAGACGACATATATCTGATTTTGCATTGGCAAAACCGGTGGCTAAAATATTGATAGGCAAGTCCTAAGTTCAGGATGAAGCCTGGTTTCTGTTCAGGTTATCAGTGCAAAGCAGTCCTCGCTGCCTGAATTCTGTTAAGGTCATCAGTGCAAGCAATCCTGACAGCGGGAGTGTGGTCAGCCTGCGCCGGCGGAAAGTTTTTGTTTTCGTGCGCAGACGTACTTCCTCTGCGCATTTCGTTTGCGCATCACCGCCTGCCTCAAGGGACGCTTCAGAACAGGGCACAAGTTCTGATTTACGAACACAGGTACCTGTGTGCCAAAACCGACGTCAAAGAAGTTCGCTTTTCCTGCCGGCTTCCTCAAGGAATTTGTCTTACAAATGCCGGTTGGTTAAATTGTACAGCAATGATCTTGTTTCCGGGCCGATTAGCAACGGACACCCGGTGAACGCTCTCAAGGTCGGCCGGCACAACAGCCACGCCAACGTTTTCACTGATTTTAGCAATCATCTATACCAGGCTCACCCTGAGTGTGACCGACACACCCTTGACTTCTATTATTCAATTCCTAGAATATTGATACCCTCAACGATTCTGGCCCTTTCAAGCTTAACTTGGCATGCCTGGGCATCACACTTCTCCTCCAGCGTTGAATTGTCTACCTTCAAGTACCTGTATTCGGAACACGTTTCTTATAAGACCTTTGGTCATAGAAGTAAGCCTTGCTTGATCTCCGTGAGTTCTTTACGCATTTTCTTGCTCGAAAGTGTCTTTCAAATCATTTAGCTCAGCTCGCAGTTCCTGCTTGCACTCCTCCAACAGTACAGTGATTTCTTTAGTTAGGACGAAAGTCTCCACACAAAAGTTCACCGCCGACACACGAGAACACGAATAATAAACTGTAGCAGGAGCAAACGGCAGCAGAATAACAATATGCGAAGGCTGATCGTACAAAGGTCACAAACCTACGTTAGAAACAAATGCGTTCACCGTCGCTGCGCTTCCTGCCACGTGATCACGTTTCTGAAGCTGGCTGCTTTGTACCAGCCGTCTGCACGGAAGCCTTCACCAATGACTGTTAGTAGCGTTAGCGAGGTCACAGTATTTATTGTAACACGTGCTGATACTGGTCCCAGCGCAGCGTTCTGAAGAATTTCGATGGTCCAAGCTTGTCAGCGGTACAGCAGAGCGTAAGAAAATGAAGCGTTGATCGTCGCTGGGCTTCCTTCTTTTTCTTCGTCTTCTTACAATATCAAATTGCCTTCAATTTTGCAATGTTAGTCAATTTCAAGCAACTTAGTTAACAAATATTAGGAAATTAACATTCTACTTGTGTCCAGTTTCACGGCTAACACACACGCGTATAAGCGCCAGTGCAGTGGTACACATTGCAAGGAATTGGCAACTTGGAACCTCAGCTTTAAAAAAAATTGCACTCTGTAGATGTGAAGCAGAATAAATGAACTCTGCAATTTATACAGTTTCACGGTTTTTTAAATGTAAACACGGGAGATTTTACGTACTGAATTTAAGTTCAAAAATGATAAAATACATGTGTCCATATAAACTGAGTTCATAACCACAATAGTATTTTACAGGTTTTCGGTCTCTCCCAATATTGGTAATACAGAACCCGACTGATTTTTCATACCTGGAAGGGAACGAAAATGGTCAAAATAAAATGGAAGCAAAAAAAAATCCGCAAGTCGGAAAAACGAACATTATTTCATTTATATAGGACTGAAGATATCGCGAAATGTTCCTTGCCTATTTCTCCTTCGATTGAGAACGACAGCTTGCATGTCTACAAGCGAAACGATTTGTTCGCAAACGTGGATAATTACCCCAAAATCGTCGGACGTGTCTTGCGCTAATAACAGCTGCTGTCCAGAGTTTCTTCGTCAGCAGCGGCTCTGCGACAGCGCGGTCACTTGGCGCATGATCAAATCGTCAGTTAGCTCCGTGGTACGGCATAGGAAAACCTGATTATGGTGTTGCTTATAGTCAGAGTCAACCTGGTCCCTAAAAAAATTGGTGTCTAAAAAGAACTGGCCTTGTATGACCCGTTATGGGCTTTAGAGAATGTTCCGGCCGCAGAATAAATGCAAATTTGGGGACTTCAAAACCATAGTTTGTTACAACGGTGGTCTGTCAAGCATCGCCGTCCTATACGAAGCTTGTCATGGGGCTCACAATTTAAATTTGGTCGTCGTTTCTGTGTGGGGAACATGGCTTTGTCGCGGAAACTTTAGTCTCGAAAATTGATCTTTGGCTTTATTTCTCCCAGATATTCGTTGCTCATAATCATTTCTTCTCCACGACAACTGGCGGTTCCTCCGTGACGTCCGAACTATCCGCAAGTCCGAAATTTTGAGCTTGAAAATAACGGTGGGCTAGAGCAGTTGGGTACGGAGAAACAAGTTCGGGGTGTTTTACAAGACGCATAGATGAAAAAGGAAACGATCCAGATCTCTGCGAGTTTCAGCATACATTCTGGAAGGCGTTTTTGAGAATTTCGAGAAGTAATAATGTTGGAAGCCACCACACAGCAACAAAATATATATTGATGATTCCGGACTGCATGCACCATGTGGCGAGCACTCGGTATTCGCTTCCAGGAATTTATTTTTTGAGAAGATTGCAGTAAAAAATAGGTGCCCTCTTTCCAGTAAAATCGTTTCCAAGTTACAATGCCCTTTCCTTTAACGGCATTTTCCCGTTTGAGGATTGCCTGCTCCAACTGAGCCGCTCCCACAGAGCGGCTCAGTTATCACAGCGCCTAGAAACTCATACTCCCACCCTCAGGATTGCTATCGCAATGCAATACCTGTTTGAAAACAACCACACGAAGACCTGTGAAGCATGAATGCCGATTTAGTTGTTAGTTTAGAGAAGGTTTTAGGCGTAGTAAAGCCGAAGTACTTAAAATAACTCCATACCAGCCGAGGGCTTCGGCAGCATTTTCCTCTTCAGGGGGCATACCGTTGCTAGTGAGGTTGAATTGAATGTAGTGGGAGGGGAGGGGGGCGGGAGGAATTTGACAGAATATTAGAGAAATACGCCGCGTACAAGAAAAATCAGTTGAAATAACGAAGAGAGCACGGTTTCTTCTTCTGAAGGTTCATAATGCTCGAAATAGTTTACTAATACTCAAATGTCGCAACACGAACTTTCTCCGTTTTATCAAGGCAACATTTGATTATTTCAAACAATCTAAGGCACGTCCTCTTGAAATATTTGTAGGGTATCATTACACAAAAATATGTATTCGCTTTTTCAGAACAGATCCATACACAACATCATCCATAAAGAACAACGAGTGTACAGCCGCGCGCCCGCGCCCGCATCGCCCGCAATGCGAAGAGGGATATATCTGTGAAGGCCTTTTGCACCAACTATTTATTTTTTCGCGAAGCAGCCCATGTACGACATCGAGTACAGAAAGTGAAGGTCCACATCGCCGAACGACACGCATTATCGCATTCGAACGGGTGACTATGTAATTGCGTGTATTATTATAGCGCTTTGAATGACGCGACTGATGGTGGAATAAATCCCCCTGATTTCATTGGCGGCCAAGGCAGTCTGTGCTCTTCCATATTTGATGCCAAAGTTAGACCCGCACATGAAGTTATACAAACAGGCAGTATTTCTTTCTATATTGCTTGCAGAGCTTCATAATGAAAATTGTGTCGTTACGTTAACCCGATGAAGAAATGAAATAAGGAAATTTGGGCTGGACTCTGGACTCGAGAAGAGCACGACAGGAGCAGTCGGAGGTCAATGGGAGCATCCTTTGTCCTGCCGTGGGCATGAGTAGGGTGAGGGTGATGGTTATGATGATGATCAAGACGACGGCGATTACCACGACTACTACGACGGCGATGATGATGACGACGAAGACGACGGTGATGATGATTCAAATACCAATGTTTAGTACCTCTGACGCGATGCCAGTGTTTCTGCTCACTATGGTTCCGTCGCTACACTTTGAAGTGCAGCAAAAAAGACGAAACTGCAACACTAGATCTACCAAAACGTTCGCCTCCTTCAGCCAAAGAGCGAGCCTTGGAGTTTCTTGACTGCACACTTGTTGCGCCGATGCGTGCTCAGCAAATTTTCGCCTAAGCTCGGGGGTACGAATGTTGCTTCAACAGCCTTTACAAGTCACTGTCACGTTTCCCAAACAAGTGCAAAGCTTACTCTACAATTGCGGTTTTTCTACGAAGTTGGTAGGCACAAAGTAATAACGTTCGGGACTTTTCTCCAGTCAGTGCATTGACAGCTACTTCTGGGGTGAAGAATAATGAATTGAAAGCATGAACGACAGCGATTCGCGATTGGTGTCACGTTTCGCTTTGTATCTGCCTTTCGGCACATATTTAACGTCATTATAGACAAATATGTTGTGTATTCATGACGGGGTTTCTGCAAAAAAGCGCCGGATCGTGACTACCATGGTAGAAACCTCCATGTGCCGGTAGCAGTTCTAACGGAATGCACACCTACCGGCGAAGCTGGATATAGCGAAGTTGACGTAATTCGCAATTCGTCGCTACAGTACAGGATTTCGTCATATACAGATGTATAATAACAGTCGCGTAAAAAATGCAAAACCGAATCCAAAATTTTAGACCTCAGTGGTGGAGACCTCGCTCTTTAAGAAATTTATTTCACAATATAAAAACTCCGTGATTTGGAATGCTTGCTTTCCTACCAGTTTAGTCACTACAACGGGCTCAAAAAAGGGAGGCCAGTTCACTCTGTAGTCGCAAACAGTAAGCTTAGCTATGGCCTTTCTTTGTGGCACTTTCGGGTGCCTTAGCCCGTTTCAAGGACCAACCTATGCTGGAAAGGGCGCTTTTTCACGACCATACGCTAATTGTCAGAGTCGAGAAATCGTTCAGAGGGTGCTAGCGGAGTTCCTGTGCCGGGCGGCGACGTTGCTGTCTTCCGCGTAGACGCAGTTCCAATTGAGAGCTCGTCTTGAGAAGACAAACCTTTCTGTTCTTTAGCAGCAGAACACAATCCCTAACCCAACAGACTGACCTAATCGACACTAGATTGACCCTAGAAAGTACTGTAGTTTACGGTGCAGGTGAAGTTCGCGCAATTAGTCCATCACGTCACCCGCTGTTCTGAAAAAAGTGCAAGCAACAATGGCTCATCAGCGTGGCAAATTTCTTACATAAAGGTTAACCGTCGTAGTGGCTTCGTTACGCAGAGATCGCAAACACTTGTGTTTGAATGGGGCAGCAATAGGAAAGGAAAAAACCGTTAGAACCAGGAATTTATACATAGAGGTTTGTTACATAAACGTTTAACTATATGACCACTACTAGTGGAAAAGAACGCTCCCCTCGCCACGCAGTCTGTACATTAACCGCCAAGTACTGAGATCACCAGTAGACTCGTTCGTTGGAGAAGGTCCTGCTGCGCAGGCTTCGGGAGGGGAAGGGGGAATCCACAGCCGTGACTCATACTTGGGTGCGCCCCCAAACACGCACCGTTTTCCAGACAACAGATAATTCTTTGTAAGCTATTGCGCCATTCTCGTATGGCGAGCACGTGTAATGCACCGACTCGAGGAATCAAAAACACACACATGCAACACGTCGAAGGCTCGGGAATTCTATTCTGGTAGGACGCCGACGACATTTAGGCTGAACACTGGGGTCACGAGGCCCGGTCCCATCTTTCATGTTGCCGGGAACAGCCCCAATTTAATACATTTCAAGGTTTTATCTCGTGGTGCAACCTATGGTTAACATAACGCCCAACATTACGCTAACAGCACTGTTAGACCGAAAAGCTGAAATCTGTGTGAGTCAGGGAGCTTGGGGGAAGGATTCCGTATTGGAAAGGATGCTCGGAAGAGAGCGTGAGCCTCGGGTTTCGTTCCTGTAAAGGGTACCAGCGGTGCGTGGAAGCGTGGGAATGTGGACAGTGGCAAACTTCTGGGTCTCATAAGCCTTGAAATGGCGATAGATACCCACAAATAGCTATTGCTGGAAGAGGGAAGGGAATTAGATGGGTCGGAGAGGGGGGGGGTGCTGTCTAGGAGGCTCCTGTACTGGTGTAGAACCCGACCGCGACGTAAGTTTAACACTGAATTGACGAATGGTTCAACCACAATTTCACAACTTCGCGTGATCGGAAAGTTTACGTTCACTAAAAAAGATTTGAAACACATTCAGAAATTTGAACTCTGCATTAAAAAACAAGCGTCTAGAGAAAATTCCATATTTAAACGCAGAAAAAGAAATAATACAGCGTTAGAAAAATAAATTTTATAAGCTATTCTGATGGCCTAAATAAAATAAAACTATGCAAACGCAGCGTAGCCAAAAGGTTTCAAACATAATATTTTGTTGCAAAAATAAAGTAAAGAAACTTGATAATCTTAGAGCTTTTCTGGATCGTACTTTTCCATGAATTGTAATAAGAAATCACAAACGAAATAACTGTCACACTTTGCTTCATAGACATTACGTTCCAAAATAATGTGAATGTTGAATCTGTTTAAGGCGATCTTGTGCAGAAAATCAAAATAAGCTAGGCTAACTCTCACTGACTGCCAGCTCCCTTCAGGATAGGGCATTCTCATGGCGGTAATCGCGTTTGTTAAAATGTCTATGGTCCCCCTCCCCTAGTTTTGCGCATGAACCAATGCAAATCCAACTTGGAATGATAACATCGTCTTCAACTATTTTGGGGTGACCGACGCATTTGAATTAGAGCTGCCCGAGCCAGCTCGTCGGGTGAAAACAATAGCGCGGTAAACAAAAAAGAAGCATCCGGGGTTTCTTTCAATACCCCTCGCACACAAGTGAGCTCGGCCGGCGGGAATACAAATATCAAACAGGTAAACCAGATAACCCCCGCAAACGATATCTAGTCACCGGGGGATTTACATTAATAAGTCCGGTGCCCGAACTTAACACTCCGGCTGTTTGTTCCAAATATTACTCAAATATGGAAGTTATAACCTTCCCTTGCCAAGTGACGATTCGTCCTCATCCCTTCTTCAACCTTTTCCGTTCTTCCCTCTCCCCTCCTTGTCACTGCTCCCAACATATGCGCAAAGGAAGTTGTTCTTCTGATAGATATATGCTGGAATATTTTGTTATTGTAGTGCTTGGATCGGATGGAACTAAACCACAGATTTTAAGGCTGTTGTTTCGTCACCCGTAATTTTCAGACCGCTTGAAGGCATGTAATATTCCTGTTTTAGTGCCGCCCCTCCAAGGTCACATCTTTTTTTTAGACAAATTATACGCACCGTCATTTATCTTTTCATGTTTTGAATGAATTGTTCTCACGTTTTGTTTTTCCGAACAAAGCAGACGTTTGTGATGGCTACACCCAGTGTGTATACGAATGTTTTGCCTACATGTAGTCCTTGGTCAGGCTGTCTATCAATATCCAAAATGACTATAAATTCAGTGAAAAAGACGGAAACACACACAAAAAAATCTTTGCTCGCACATTGCCTTTATTAGCTCAAAGAAATGTGGCCGAAAAGTTTGCACGACAGGTTGGAGAGAAAGGCACCCTGAAAAATAGATATAATTTGGCTTATTGCAAAGCTTTCGAAATACCAATCAGCGCGAAACTTTTGTGCCATGTCGGGGGATCAAGACGTCCAACTGAGGTTCGGAGAAAGAATAAAATCTGCGCGATGAATGATCGCTCAAAACGTAAATGTGCTTTTCGTCGAACCGATGAGTGTATTTTTCGCTCTAATGGCATGCTTAGACATTTCATTCCCAAAGTTCGCATGGTAGGTAAAGCTGATGGGTCGTTTTATGCGTTTTAGCGAAGCCAACAAGGGGTGAGTTCGCAGAGTACCGAGCTTGTAATAGACGTGGCAGTGTTACCTGCCTTTGAACAGGTCACCGACCCCTTCATCTTTAAATTATGCTGAAGGTGAGTGTTTCCCTAGTACCGCCATATAAAAACAAACCATACCCTTGAAATATTCAATCACGTTTACAAGCTTCGTATATGATATCCTGATAACTGCAATAATGTTGACAATGTTCTCCCAATTTTCTACGCCGATTATTTTGTTACAGATTCTATAATTGGGAAAAACAAAAGTTACGAAGCCCTGCAACAAGATTAATAGGGGTGGGGGTGGTAATTACTACACAAAAAATGAGAACACAATATGGTTGAGCACTTTTCTGTCAAATTCCTTTTCTTCTTCTTTTTATAGTTATTATTTTTCAATTTCTTCCCCTTTTTCGATGTCGGACATAGTCGAGCGATGTAGTTATACAAAAATCGAGATATGTAACTTGAACGTATGTCCTTGTCCAAGGCTATTTGCACGCTCAAAGAAGTGGCATTGCAATAATACAAGTTGCACTGCTGCTCCTTGTTTCCGCTCTGGGCAACCTGGAGCCTCAACTTTGAGAAAAATGCGCTCGGCAGGTGTAATCCAGAGTACCTAAACGCTGTTTGGAGTTTACGACGGGTCGCGGAAATGTTTGGGAGTTTAGTTTTCTTTTTTGCTGTAAACACATACCACCATTAGAGAAAAAACATTTACATACGAACATAAAGGGGAAAAATGAGGTATTCTTGACACATCAAACGAAGCAGAAACTTTATGCCGTGTTTTGTGAGAGACGATGGACATTCCGATTCAGAGGAGGAGTTAACTGCAGTTCCTTATGTCAGACCACAGCTTTAATCCGTCGCAGACGGTAAAGCATCATGAATTGCTACCACAGCTACTCCTCTCCTACCAGATCTATTCCTCTCTAACATTGTTGTAACGTGGACTCCCACTGGTGTTTCAGATAATAAGAGTAGATGCGTTGCGGACCACTGCATTTTGCGTTCCTAAAGCGTTACGCTCGCTCTGCTATCCGTTCTTGTATTTGTTTTCCTTGGAATCCCCTGCTGCTCTTAATAAAGCATCTATCCGCGACTACATCATAGCTGCAAATTTGCGCTCCTTTTCGTCACTCAGGGCTAACAGCTGCCGTCACGCATGCTGCGTTCACCAGTGGGCATGCCGGAAGGCTTAACTACCCTATGCCACGAAAAAAAACCGCCATCGTAGCTGTTATACAGGTGTTCTTTCGTGTTTAAGAAAATGGCCGCCACTGCAAAAAGTCTCTAAAAACATTTCTCATCTAAATGAATCACACGGGAGGTATGTAAGGATAACAAACTCTATGTTCGATCTCAGTCGAGGATCGTGCAGGAACCAATACGTTTGAATAGTAAAGAGCCTTCTCTAAAAATTCCCAAAACTACAAGTCAAAATGCGAAGACAGTATCGTGGCAGTACCGTGATAACGGTAGTTTGTTCCAAGTGAAATGAAAGGTTACACTATGTAGATGATGCCGCAATTAAGAATGTCTTCCAAGTAACGCTTAGCAAAAGACGAGCAACCCAAAGCAAACATGCAAAGTAAAAGTAAGAAAAAAAGACGTTGGAAACTACGCCTACTTTGCCTTCAAGGCACACAAGCAGACATAAGGTTCAGGACAGTATTGGTTTGGCGAGTTGGTACATAGCGGTGTATTGAAGCGCAGGAAAGACGAGGACAGAACAAAGATGACGACACACAGGGTGCTCTGTGTGTCGTCGTCAGTGTTAATGTCCTCGTCTTTGCTGCGCTTCAATACGCCGCCAGACATAAGGCCTCTGAAAAATTTTCGTTTCGGTTCCGCCTGTCGTTTCTGCGTCTTTTGTCGCCATGGGTGAGGTCAGAAAGGTCAACATCAAAAACCCGGGCCGGCTTCGTTCCGAACCAGCTTCAAGTCGCACAGATGCATGAGCGGATTGAGGAAAGGGTTCTAGGAAATTAGTGCACATCCTGTGGACCGGAACAAATCCCATGTAGGTTGAGTGATACAGCGGGTGTCTGAATAGTTTGAGAGAGTGAACTGAAATTGCAGAAAAGTATAGTTCCGCTCGAATATTGCCCTTCCTCAGCTCCACGTCAGGATGCTAGAACTACTTTACTACACACCACATAAAACGGGTTAGCGACCCCTTTTTTTGCTGCCTATGTAAGCGGCAAAGTTTTTAGCTCTACACAGAAGTCTTTAAATAATAAATGTCGCAAGTTCAAGTGTCAATGCTGAAATTCAAGTTATAAATAGCTAACTGTTCTTTCGATAATTCGTTATTCTTCCGTGAGATATACAGGTGTCATGTACGCAGTGATTGGAAAGATGAAGAGTTAAAAAAGCCGCCCGCATCTTCCCACGGGGGGAACTCGAGTAAATGCGTCGCATCTACTCGAGTCAAGCAAAGCGTCACGTCAAGCGTAAGCCATGCAAAGACGCCCTTGACTGAATTCCGAACGCGGGCTCCGCCGCTTATAAACGTTGAGGGGACTGCGTAAGCCGGTCCCAGTCGACGACGTTGGCGTACTTGTAAAGCGGCGTGGACTCTAGGTGTTTGAGCCAACCGCGGATATTGCTTGGCCGGAGAACGGCACACCGGTTATATGCGTAGCGCGCCCGAAGGAGAGGAAACCGCGGAAGAGAGAGTACTGCACATGCGCCGGCCCAAGCGCGTCTGCCGCGGCTATGACGCAACGTGCCGCGGCTATGACGCATCACAATCCAACACAATCTACTTTAATCCAATCCAATCCAATCCAATCCAATCCAATCCAAGCCAAGCCAATCCAATCCAATCCAATCCAAGCCAATCCAATCGAATCCAATTCAATGCCCCTCGCGAGAGAGTGTTCGAATCCAATCCAATGCCCCTCGCGAGAGATGTGTTCGCTTTCGCCTCGACTCGACGCGCATGCGCAGTGAGCGTGCGGACTACGGACGCCAACGCGGGTGACATCGTGAGTTACTGAAATGCTTTGCATTTAAAACGGCTGGATCAACTTCACTGATGCAAAAGGACACATTAGAAAAGTGCTACCTTGCATAAGGCTAACAGAAGGCTGTTTCAAAATATTGTACGTGAAAGTGGCTAGTTTGCCCGCTGAAAAATATGCATGCATCTTGTACTTCGTTAACTTCAACTTTAGCACATAAAGGGCCAATTTGAGAATGCCTCCATTTCTTTACCTGGATACATTAGGCTATCTGGTACGCGTAGTGACACTGCAATTCTCTTTTCATTTCAAGGAGATCTATATAAAGTACAATTTTTGTTCTACAATGTTCAGGAAAAAGAAACAGCTGCCAGATGCCTGATGTGACTGTTATAACCACAAATTACAGTAAAGCAGGAATATTGCTGCCATAAAGTGTGCACTAGTGCTAGTTTTGTCATTTCTCTTTATGTTGCTAAGTAATTTAGTTTTTTTTTTGTTTTGCGCAGTTGTGTATTCAAAAGCGCTTAAATCCGAGACCCTCTGGTCTGCGATAATTATTGGTTATCGTGTCACCTTGTTATACGATTTGCGCACTTTGATAACTCCTTATAAAGCAGCGAAAGATGCTGGCAGGAAAATTTATTAGATTCAAAGTGAGACAGGCGAATGAAGTCAAAGACTTTCTTCTGAACAAAAGCAGAACGCCTGAGTGCTCTCAAGGTTCATGGCATGCAGCTGGGGGAGGTGATGGTGGGGCAAGATATATATCTGCAACGGGTCCAACGCCGATAGCGCTTCCATGAAAGGCGTAATGCTTGGTTTTCCTTCAAGCTCTGCATCACGGCTCGCTGATGATTTGTAGCGTTTCTCTTTTATATGATGGTCTCAACGATATATTCAGTTCTCAGGTCAGCAGAAACTAGGGCCTTGTAGCACACCGGCCCTCCATCGGCAGCCTTTAAAACCGATGCTGCGCCGCAAACACGCTCTGTACGAATTTTTCAAATTTCTGCTACTCCGCGGCCAAACTGCATGATTCGCGGTCGTCCCCACACATTGAGCATTAGCATGTGTGCTTCCAGGCGTAGTCTTTGTCAAGCGAAAATTCAGTGATTGGGAACCCATTATTTTCTTGGTTTAAACCGGCAAATTGACCATAGTTGTCTTGTACGTAGTGGCGTTCAAGATACTTCGGAAAACCTAATGGCATGCTTTCTTCTACAGGAAAATTTTGTAGTTTAACAGTTTCTTTATGCGGCGTTTCACTCTATACCGATGTGGTGTTTTCAACCGTGTAGAATAAAGGTGAAATTCAGGAGGAGACGAAATGGAGGCATGACCACAGAGAAACTGTCAGTGGTATTCGGAGGCCGAGACAGCCTCCACAGCCGGGATACGCAACTGCGGTACAGTTACTGCTGTTTTAAAGCGGGGGGGGTGTCCATTACCTATAAACAAATCGTTTGGCTCCCCTTAAAAGATAGTGCCCTGGTCAGTGTCGCAATTTTAATCGGGCTTGTACGTTTTATTAGAGCCTAATGATCATAGAAATCTGGGCGATTGCAGATGCAGTCGCGTAGAAGAAAGCGGGGAATGAGGCAGCCTGGTTTGGTAATGGTCAGAACATACACAGTTCTTGTGGTGTAGTTCTCGGCACACTTCGGCTCATGTGTCGACGCTGCGTGACTACCATCGACGTCTACTACAAATAGAGAAAATATCACATCATAAAATCTCAATAAACCTAAACGTCGGGTCTGTGTTACGTGGATGTGCTACCTCCAATCAACATGTGCTGTGTCTGCTTGGCCGGGCGTTCAATAGCAATGCTTGTAGGTTAAAATACCAATTCTAATACCACTCGTAGACCCACGCGCTTACGCCATCATAATTTTCTGGTGCATGCAAGCATACGTGTTGTTTAAGGCATTTACAACAAACACCACTTTGTACTACAAATTAATAAATTAGGAGACACCTGTAACACGTAAAGTGCTTATTTTGGCGAGTTTTTGCCACTAGAAAACCTACTCCCTAGAAAGCGTGTGCCTTCGTTTTTAATTTAAAAGCATTAAGCAGCCTATTGGAAATTACATCCAGGCGTATAGGCTGCATTAGATCTCATTGTTAGGAGGAGAAATGCTACCAGCTCACAAACTTTTTAACAGCGTACCAGCTCAAAAATAGGACGTCAGCAAGAAATTCGCTATAAACCAACTAAACCAGCGATGAAATGTTTGCGGGCGAACGCCGTCATATGTTTAGCGAGCCAGGCACCGAATTCCAATTCATCATTGTCGCGTTTTCCCCTCGTTACACAGCGGCCGTTGCAAGCAGAGACACCTGACATAGAAGACGGTTGAAAGTTCTTCGAAAGCGTTTAAAAGACTCCATTGTGAAATGAAGCACTTGCATTACCAAAACGTTTAAAGCCTTTGACAATGTATACCAAATTCAAGTGTCCCCTGTGGTCAATCCGAGTTTTGAGGCTGTTGCTTTGACGTACACTGCGAGTCGCTTAAGTGCGGGAAAGATTTTTTTGGCAGGAACCGCAATAATGTGGTAATTTTTGATAAGCTAGTAAACTGCTTTGGGTAACACATCAGTAAAACGCCCTTTGCTCAGATGCGCACCCGCGTAGTGACAACACTCAAAATAGGGAGTTGAGTGGAAGAACACGGCTCCTTTTTAATGAATCTTAGAACTTCTCGAGTGGATGCCGGCTGCTGGTACCTATGTCATAAGACTCCGAAATTACGGAGAAAGTGTTCATTATATCAGATCGATTGATTTATTAGACAAAATTACTTTAAAGAACATAATTCTGCATTTAGCAACCTAGTTACCAAATAAAGTACGAAAGTTCTGTTTGGTGTTCGTGTTACAATATTTGCAAAACCTGTTTTTTACTAATTGCAGAAACCAAGGGAAGCGACGCGACTCGTGCAACTTTGCATTTGTGTGCCTAAGTTATTCCTATACCCTCTATACGGAGATGCACCGTAGGCGTTCTATTTCGCTGGCAAGGCGAGCCCGTGTGACGAAGGTACAAGATGAGCTGGATATTGAACACGCACAATGTGTGTACCAGCATCAGCAGCCTGCATTGCGAGGTGGCTGTTCCGTCAGTGCCATGAGACACACAGATGACATGGCGTTAGTGCCCACTACGTTCTGAATTTCTAGCAGATGTTCGTCGGACGGAACAATTTTACGAAGATCTAGTACAGCTGCCTATCAATCCGTGTACATTTTACGCTGTGGTGGAAGCGCGGTTGATTACTAACGATCTGTGTAGCAGAGCATACTGCCCTGCAAGGAGCTCTGCCTGCGTTGATGGTCAGTTCTTCGTTATATATTAAGTGCGATCTCTGGATCGGGGGCCACAGTAGGAAAAAGTAGATCTGTATGAAGAAAGGGGTCTACAAGCAGCGTAGAAGAAGGGCAGCAATATCCATAGAAGGAGTAATCGGAGCAGCAACCTTTCTGGGATGTACACGGACAAGTATTCGTTAATTGATGAAAATTTCGTAGGGGCCGTATACTGGAGTTTGCTGGTTGTGAGGCTAGTAAACAGGTCATGCACGCTGCAAGAGTGACCGAATTTAGGGCAAGGGCTTGTTTTTGGAGGCAGGCGTGTCGACGCTGATGCACTAGCTCATCAAATGTGTTGAGATGTGGCTTCCTGTTGGAGAATAGGGACGGGGTGAGTTCTCGAAAACCAGTTATAGCTCGCATGGGCTACTTATTTATTGATTTGAATAGTGCCCAGTCTGACTTTGTGAGCAAGGTAAATTGAGCTTTCCAAACTAATCGAGGCTGAAGAATGTCTCGGACAAGCATGCAGGTCATCTTGGGGGTTGCACCTCCGCTTTTGGAGATATACGACATAATAGATGGAGTCATTGTGAAGCTTGAAGTTTTGCAGAGCGAATCCAAAGTTTTTGAGAACGTGGCAATAATATCTAAGGCCGAACACACGGAACGGTAGACGCTGTTTGTATAGGCGTGTCTTGAACAGAAAGACAGAGAGGGGAGGTTGCCCAAGCGGCGACGGCTTCGTGCGCCGGCCACTGAGAGAAGTGCTGTTTTGTTAAAACACAGCGTGAGGCCCAGATACCTGCACCAAGAATTGGTTTAGGCGAGATCTGGTTGCAGGCGGATAATTTGTACGTGAGGGTCCAATGTGAACAGTCCACCGTGATGTCGCCATGCATAGATGATACTATAGTGTGTGGAACAGCCATAGGTCGCCGGGCAAGAGGTATCATGGCACTATTATAAAGCAAGGGGGGCAGGGCAGATCCTGAGGCACACCACGGCGGGCTTGAAGGTACCAGTGGAAGATCCGTTTGAGACAGATGGAGAAGGTGTGGTTTCCTGGGTAGGGAGGAAATGAAATCACATGGAGGGATGGCAAGGTGAGAGAGATGAAGTACCGCAATGACGCAGCGGTGGCCAAGGGTGGAAATACGCTTTCAATGTCTATGCGGAGGAACTGAGCGAACCCGGTTGGTCTGGCCGCAAATAATAATGATCTCGGAGAGGTGTCCCAGACCAACCTCTGCACCAAGCTGGGGACGAAAACCCCATTTGGCAGGGCTGGTAAAGATGGTGCACGTCGAGCCACCACTGAAGGTGTGTGGCAATCATGCGTTCGAACAGCTTCCAAATGGTCGCCGAGGGCGTTTTTGTTCGGAGGTTTCAGGCATCTGTACTCGGATTACCAGGTTTCGGAATAGTGATAACATCCGGTTTAAGGCAGGCCGGGGGACTGTACACGTGAGCCAAACCCAGTTGTACGCTTCTAGGAGTCCCTCGAGAGAATCGTCGAGGCTTTTGAAAGATGCAATGTTACACTGTCAGAGCCGGGAGCTTTGCCAAGTGCAGCCACGTCAAATGCCGTAGTTAGTTCCACTATTGTAAAGGTTGGGAGTATACCCTCGGTTGTTGCCACCGATGGCGGCATACCAGCACCAGGCGGAAGAGTGAAACGAGGGGGCATGATGGCAGGGTCCAAGTCAAAATATGGTTTGAAAGTATGAGCCAGCGTATCTGAAAATTGCAACGAAATCTGGTTGGAGGTGAGGAACACTGACGCAGCAGGCTTCTAAGAATCATGGTGATCTCTCCACATAATAAAAAAATCCGCCATTTGGAGCACAGTCGGGACTGGCTTCCGTCGAAGGGCAAATTGCAAGCCAGTGCTGGCGGGACCACCCGCGTTCATGGAGACGAGCTTTGGCAGTGAGCTATTTACGGCAGTGTTGTCGAGTCGAGAGTTGGGATGGCGACAAGCAAACATTTGCGCCTGGCGGCGCTGGGCATGCTATTGCTGAAGCCACCGCTACATTCAACCACGTGAAAAAGCAGGCGCAGCATTTTTGTTGTTAATTTTGTTGTAGGCATTTCTCGAGTCTCCCATAGTCCTCATGACCAGCTGCATCGTCCACACCTCTCCTACGGATGGAGGCGTCGGAAGCATTCCGTAAGGGTGACATTGCCCTCCTACCACGCAAATTTGCCTTAACGGCCGCCTCCGGCTCGTAGGTAGAGCTATTCGTTAGAAAGGAGACTTTATCACCTGTTTGTAGCTCACTTTGCCCTGTGCCGTCTGTGTGCACGTTTCGAGGTATCCGTGCCCCTCGACAAAATGTTGAGAGATAGAGGGGGCCAATACATGGCGCCCAAGGGAGATAATGCAAGGGAAAAGAATGTTTTGTGTTGCGCGACATTCTGAGATATCCGAGTTCTAGATTTCGAGAGATTTCGCCACGGGCATTTTATAAAAACAATTGCTTCGGACTCACTGGTTGTTTGTTGTACATTTATCGCTTTTCGCCAATCCGACAGTGGTGTCATTTCATCATATGTAAGCATAAGTGGTCTTCACCATAAGTATGGACTTAAAAGGGTAACCTTCCCGCGGAATTTAACTATGGTTTGCTTGGGTGTGACTGAGAGGTCATGAACACCCCCACGCTAAAAAAAGAACGTTCATAAGTGCAAAACTATAGGCGCATTGAGGTTCATACTTGGTACAAAGGGGCTCCAGAACTCTATGAAATGGCAGTGTGGAACGAAAAGAATTTATATGGCATGCTTCGTGACGAAATTGGAAAAATTCGCGCAGTACCGTCCAACGGTGACAGAAATGAATAGAAGCTTCTCGAGAGTGAAATAGTGACATAAATAGAAACCATCTTTAGAAAGATAAATTACGTTTACTCATTGTGAGAAAAGCTAACACGACGAAAACTTGGGTATCATGGTATTTTTTACTTTTGTTTAAACAAACAGTAATTGAAAGCCAATCTCTTATCCCCACAATTAGCGCTCGAATGTTCTGCAATACCTAAAGTATAGCTATGCTTGGTAGACAGTATTCCTTGAAGTGTACTGCCATAAAGTAATTCGAAAGTCACTGACAGAACTATAGTGAAAGAAAATCGTGGTCACTTCGCGAGTGTTGACTCTGAGTAGTAGGAACATTTAGTTGTCAGAAAAATTTGAACACAAGCAGGAGAATAACTGTCTTCGACAGGAAAGGTACACGCGTAGCCGAATTGTATTGTCTGTAATTTTGTATACCATAGTGTGGTTGACTACCATCAGCCCGCAGAACTGGGGAAAAGAGGGTACCCGTGACGTTTTAACGCCAACCGTCATGATGTGGAGTGTAGAAGCACGCGAAGACTCCGCCAAACCTTGAGAGAAGCGAAGAATACTACGCACTTAAGCGCTTTCAACGACAAGTAGAAGGTGTTGCGAAACAAGGAGTGGCCCATGGCCCTCGCTAGCCCCGAATATTTGGCGTACCTCTGTGTATAAAGAATGGTGGGCTCAAGTAAGAGTCGTAAACAGAAAAACAAACGTACAAAAGACGCCTCGTACATCAAAGGCATGTGGAGCAATGTAACTTTCTTGCATATGCACAGCAATATTTCCACAAACCCTGTGGTCACAACAAGCTGTGCTGTAAAACTGCAATTTTACAGACCCAACTAACGCAAGTATGGCGCGCTCGGTGGATCAAAGTTTGCTTATTTTGTTAAAAAATACCCAAAGCAAACCTCAAAGCATGCCTGTTTGAGTCTTGCCATGTTGATGGTATTAAAGAGACAAGATGAGTGGCAATATTTGAAACATTGATTCGTTATGATGTTTAACTCGCCGACGCTACGCAAATGATTAGGCGTGCCAGAGTGGAAGCTTGCAGGATTATATTTGACCACCTGGGGACACCTAAAGTGCCCGGAAATCTCCAATACACTGTCGTATTCGTCTAAACCCTCGTTATTAAATGCCAACCCAATCCCACACCAAAAACAGGTGTTCTCTCTTTACTCCTCCATAATTAAAACTGTTGAAGAACGTCCAAAGAGGCAACGAAAGAGGCCATCGTTGGAAAAAAGCAAATCTATTTACATAAGTTACAGAGAACCGTCTTCAAAGCAGCCATCTTATCGCCTCGTCTGGTCCCGGTCTTCTTCGCCTACGTGCCTGCAGGGCTAGGTGCCAGCTTAATCTTTGTCTTCCATGAAAGCTCCAACATCTCCCTCCACAAGAGTTTGTGTCAGAGGCGATGGTGTTGGTGAGTATTCGTTCATGTCCAGCCGGTGTCCGATTTCGTCCTTTTCCTGTGTAGTCCAAAATGGGCACTGACCGTCTGCCATTTGTATCGTACGCACCGGTTGGCACCTTCAACGTTTATGAGCCGTGCAAAGTGAACCTCGTACCAGCAAATTCTCCAGGTCTTTCGGAAAACCGCAGGCTGTCCTTGGTACAGGTGGGGCAATCATGTTTGGAGATCTTGGGGTCGATGAACGGTTATCGGAATGCTCATCGATGTCGTTGAAGTAATTTGGGGGTCAAGGGTTCCGTTATTTTCCCCGTGTCCATATTTTCCACTTGAACAAGTCGACTCATGAATCAGTCGGTGTTGCCTTTTGTCATCTTTTGTGAAATTTGCCTTCCTTAGGGGCGAGGGGCTTTTCGCCGTAAAGTCTTTGTTCGAGGTGGCAAATATTTCTGTGCGCTTCTCTGAATGTCTCTAGAGCTTCGTGAGGATGGCCATCGATTCTCGTCCCGCAAGCAAGAAAATCGGAGCTTCTCGCTGAGTGCAGCAGAGTCGGTCGGCAGTGCGCTGGACCCTTGTTATTGAAATTTAATCCTCGGCGTCTTTGTTGGGCTCCACTGTAGGCGTTCTTTCTGCAATAAGCTTCATATTCAAGTACAGAATGCTGTTGTGGGCAATTTTAAGTCGGTTCATCTGCTTCCCACCTCTTCCTCGCTTCGCGTTGAGAAATGCGGTCGAGAATTGTATTCCGCAACATGGATCACCTCGTCATGTTGCTATAGGTCCCGTGTTTTGGAACCGTATGGAAGAACTCCAGACATGCAAGGGAGGATGCCGTCGTCGTAGAAATGCAAATATATTATCACCTGCAATGAAGGCACTGTTCGTAATAAAAAATGAACAGGGCAAATACACGCCGATAGCTAAGGCACCTCCAATGTAAAACGAACAGTGGGGGTGTCCACAAGGCTCTCAGCGTCGTTGTCTAGTTTTCCCAAGACCATGTACCAGCTTGCCTTCCGATCAGTGCAGTGGCGCGTATCCCTGCAGGAGAGGCTGGCGATAACTGAACACCTGGATAAACTACTCTTTTTCATGGAAGTCCTTTCCTTTCCCAAGGCACAAGAGCCTGTAACATCATTTTCGATAGCGAGAGCACCGGCCCGGTGCAAACTACGCAAGGTTGGAGGCAACTTGGATAGAGGGACTGGTGCAGCTTCAGACGAGAGACGTGCACAAGTTGCGACGTTGAATGAGATGACGACGAAGGTGTGAGGGGTCCAAGTTCATAGGTCATGGGAGTTACCAAGCGTAAGTCTACATGCGTAGGCCACGCTTTGCTTACAATGAAGCAGTGGTTCATTGTGATATTGGTAGATGCTTTCCGTTTAGATCAGGGAGTGACCCCTAATGGGCTCAGTCTAGAATGGCGGGGCGGTAAGTGGAATACTACATGCCATGCGTCTCCCGGTTCATTAGCACTACGTCTGAGTCATTGAAGCTGAAGTATGAAATACAGAATCGGGAGAAGCATAGAGACGTGTTTCACGTGAAAAGGGAGTTGACGCCTATAATTTGCGCTGCATGTGCGTTGGACAGACTTTACAGAGAACGGGTGGCGGTAAACGTGAAACCCATGCTGTGGCTAACGCACGCGAAACGGGATTCGGCGCTATTCGAAAGAATGCTTGTTTGGAAGTTGTTGCTGTAGTGCCAAAACAGAACACAGTCTCCGTGGTGGGGCTGACGGAGCCGAAGGCGTCGTTTATCCTCGACTACGCAATACTGCTGCCGGAGGTAGGTTGAAGACGTAATGGGGTCCGTCTTCGTCACATTGAACCGGCGGCGGAAAGTCCAAAGGTACGGGTCTTGTGTCTCGCAATCCTTCCGTCCATTCAGCCTTCCTGGTCTTATGAAGGCGGCAGCCCAGAGTATCGCTGTGGTTTCCCGAATACGATATAATAACGTCGGTGACAAAGTCTTTGACATCGGCTTAGTATGGGTGGTAGCAGCAGCTTCTCTGGGCACGGGGTTTTATCGTCCTTTGTTACGAGTGTCACAGCTTGACTGTCCTGCGTGCTATTCGGCAGCTGCATTGGGCTGCGGTGGACGCGTCAGCCACCTCCCGGAGGGTAGAAATGTATGGCGAAACGGTGGCTTCGACTGGCGTATTAGATATTCCGACGAACACGGCGTGGTAGGTACTGAAATTGCGCTTTGATTCAGAGAAACAGGTTGCATTAGAAATGCTAAACGCACTTTCTTTTGGGGTCAACCAGGAGCTTGTGTAGAGCGGGAAGGTCGCGCAGATGGGGGCAACATTCTGCGAGAGCATGAGGGGCAGCCTTCATTTGTTGTTGCGATTGAGCTGTTATCCGCGAGGAAAAGATTTGCCGCAGTAGTATGGGTGCAACGGCATGGTACCATCGATGACAGGGTGTCTCTTCTACGTTGGGGAACCTCGGCAGAGGTTGTGCTAGCCTGCGCTGCTGATGCTGTAGGATTTAGGTCGCCACCATATCGAGAGACGAGGATAGCCCTGAGTCACCGTTATGTTGGGCTTTACTCTGGGGAAAAAGGAGGAGGATAAGCGAGGTGGTAGAGCTCGCAAAACAGGGAGTACCGGTGCCGCTGCGTTGTGACACAGTAGAGGTACAAACCCACTCCATCTGGAAAACCCACAATTTGCGGTTATAGGGGATAAAAGGTGGGCGGGTTGCAGGGTCACTGAATTGAGTGGACTAGGGGAAACACGATGAGTCGAGTGGCTTGATGGAGGACGTGCAGTGAAGTCAGGTGGGGGTTGGACGCTGTTTTGATCTGGTGTCAATACTAGTGGTTAGAGCACCAGCGATGCTCCAAGTGATTTAGCGCTTTCTACTCTCATGATGCTGTTCGGCGAGCGACGAAGCAGTGGCAGAGGGCATGCACCGTCATTGTGATGGGAACGAATCGTACCGAGGCGCTATCACGTAGTCCTGCGGTGTGTCTTAGCGCCGTTGACTGCTCTCGGAGATCACAGCGTAGGTAACTGGAAGCAGCGTAGTGGTGATACGGCAGCACACTGTTTATGAGGACAACGTGCGCTGCCATTTTGAGGAACCAGGCTCGGTGTTTGCGTTGCTCTAAGCCCGTGAGGTTGGCGTAAAGTAGGTGAAAAGGGCCCTCTGCTGCCCATGTCCTGGTCACCTTTCATTAGGGGGCCGAGGTGGTTGCGTGGCAGGGATTCTAATTAGTTACAGATGTGATGCGCTAGCAAGAGGAGCCCGCGAACCTAGGAGCAACCGTAGGTTGCGGGCGAGCAGCGCAGTAGGCGTCATGTTCACTGGCGCGTAGTCCGTCCTGCGTGCCAAGGCGACGCACTGCTAACATTGCTGGAGGGCCAAGGAACTCGCCGTAACACCTTCAACGTTTTTGAAAATCGAAACAAGCACGAGCGGCTCAAACAATTTTACCACAGCAAGATAGAAACTTTTTTTTCGTTCACGGGACGGTTTAAGGGTCCTTCGCTGTAAATAGGTATTTCTGTTTAGTTTCACAGTTTCCTGAACACTGGTGCCCTCACAACTCATGCAAATATTGTGTTTAGACAAATGTTTTTCCCTAAATATTATTTTGAATGCATCCGCACCTACGCTGACATTGGGGATTTTTTTTGTCCAAAAAACAACAGTATTGAAATCCGCGGTGCTGGGCGCTCATATAGTACCTGCAATGATTTTAAGCGCGGTCTTTCGCGAATATCGCCATTTTCTTTGTTGGTGATTTTGGATGAATGTTCAATTATTTAGCCCACATTCACACTGCCGTTGTACAAAAACAAGCTAATGAAACTATCGCACAAACATGTTTGCACACTAGGTCTTGCAAATTTATTAATTCGCAGATGTCAAACATTGCACCATATGGAGGTTGTGTCCCCTGTGTTAAAAACACAAATAAAAGATCTAACGCCGAACGTTACTTCCCTAGTTACCTGCCAGCAATAATGGCTTCCGAGCAGGATGAAGGATTTCCACCAATCACGAGACCTCAGATTTGAACCATTGACCGTCACCCCCGCATTTCCCAACGTCACTCCCAGTATACGTCATCACCCTATCCTTATGATCGGCGTGTGCTGCAACATGTGGTTTCTGACGAGTACAGCGTCCTGAAAGCTCGTCCGCCGACAGCATTCCATAACTTGCAGAAGGAATTGTGCACCTAAAAACCGAAAGCTACAATTTTGATCCGCAGTTTTCCATTTTTACAGGCAAATTACTGAAGTCCCTGAAATACCCCCAATAAGAACGATAAGTAACTGCTGTGTACTGCTTCCCTCGGGAATTTCACACCGCGTTGAAACCTGGACCTTTCGTCAAGGAGTCCCAACTCTTAGGTCATATGAACAAACAAAACTGTGCAGTTGGCTGCACCATTACAGCACTTGTGTTGGTGAAGTTTTTGTGCGTGTTATTAGTCTCCTTAATGAACAGAACAAGACTGACGCCGTTCTACGTCGCCTTAACACTTTAGTGGATCAGGCACTGTATACTACACGGGCAAGAAGACAGACGCAATTTTTATACTAATAAAGCAGAGTATGTACCTAATTTGCCGAGGAATTCCTCCTAGGGTTGGTTGAAACAATAATTAGGTCTTAACACGTTATCCTCGCAAGCAAAAGCATCATAGCAAACAGAAACACCCAATCACTAGTGCAGCGTACTAAGATGGAGATAACACTCGTCTTTCATGGCTTATTCTTTCAACTGTAAGATCCCAAAGAGGCGTTGGTAAAAGACAAAAAAGCAGTCCGAAGACAACTAACAACTTCTTATCAGTTACCAATACTAAAGGCACTCATGTTCCATTGAATTTCAATATTTGTCCTGGCCCATACAGCCAGATATTCTGATTCTCTTAAGTACCACCGGCTTCTGGCGTCTGCAGAGCAATGGGATCCGAATAGCCCGCATCTTAAGTGGGGACTTGAAACGATGCAGGGCATTCTCGTCTCCCAGTGTATACTGTACGCTGCTTAATTGTACAAGCCTGTTCGAGGAAAGCTAAAGCAGCCACAGTGTTCAATAGACACATCACCTCCTGTTTTCGCCGGCTCTTCAAACGTGCAGCCAGCAAGAAGCAGTTCACCCTTTGTTTGTGGAGGTTTCTTATTGGCCTGTAAACTTCGCGCAGTGCGCTTTTTATTGGGTTTTGATTATTTGACTTTAATTTGTGGAGCACTCTTCGGAACCAATTAAACCCTAGAAGCAAGGTGTTGAACCGGAACCAGAACTGAACCAAAATTTTTGCCCACAACCGGAACCGAACCAAACCCTTACATTATCCACCATTTGGAAACTAACTTCGAACCAGAACGAATTGAAGGAACCGTTCCTAACCGGTTGCGGCACTAATCGTTGTCACGTGTCACCGAAGTGTAACTAGTAAGTTGCGATCACCAGTGTTATCATACAGTGTTATCATTGAATGCGCAGCCAGGTGAATAATTAAGCTCTGCTGTTAAACCACATAAAGTGGAGGCCGACTGCATGAAGACATTGTACCCTCTCCCCTGGCGAAAAGCCCTTTTATTTTGTATACCGCCTTCCGGCGCGCAAAACAATGTACTGACTAAACACACGTCAAAAATTGTCAAAACAGCTCCTGCTGTCTAACGCCATATACTTAAACAGAAGAAATTATTAACGAAGTTAGGTGTTTCAGTCATTGTACTAGCGTAAAATAAGAAACTCATAAAAAATAAAAAAAAATGAAATAATCACCATAGGAAAGGCAAAGTTGCGAAATGTAATTCAATGCTAACTAAAGTGACAAACGACATCCAGTTCAGGTACTGATAGCCAAATATAGCTATTATAAACTCAGAATGAATACAAGCAGTGAATATCCCATTTGTTGCTTACGAATCAGTAGACATTTCCCAGAATTTCAGTATAGTTTTCATGTTAGAACCGCAGTAGACGTTGGTATCTTGGATTTATTCAGATACTTGTTTGAATATTTTATTGCCCTTTTTTTGCCTGTTTCACTTTCCAGAGAACTTTACATGTTTGTAATACCTTTTACGCGGAATTAACTCAAGTTGAGGCATTTATTTTAGTGAGTCTTTTCTGCGCCCCCTGGCGAATACAGTCTACCTTTCGTGATCACGTTTTTGTTACAGCACTAAGCAATAGAATATTTTTCTATTGCACATTTTGACGACTATACTGCAGGACATGGGTAAACTAGGTGAGACGCGGGTCGTTCGTAAACGTGCTTCGTCCTGTGACAGCGATACCGCACCCAGCTGCTGGAGCGGTTCGCCGAGCATATGACGATTCTGTAGCAGAGGACAGTGCTAACAGTGTCGAAAACGGTACAATTGATGCTGTGCTGGCGGCGACAAAATAAAACGGCCCAACCCATGAGCGCGCAAAAGGTTTTGTTTCGGCAACTCGCAGCCCAGCACATGCTCTAGAGGTGACTGAGGGAACCTGCCTGTCATTCTTCCATAAGTGAATGTCAGAATTATTCGTTTCAGCTGCCCCGCTTCATTTCTGGAAACTAGCACTGGCCGGAGCCTGGCTCGGCTGGACGAAAAGGTGGCAGAATTAGAGACAGCGTGCGGCATGCGGTGAAGATTTGATGGTGTGTATCTCTAAGATGTGCGAGTCGAGAAATGCGAACCAAATTTGTCTGTAATTTTATATTGTGGAACGTGTAATGCGCTGCTCTGCAAAAATCAGTATAGCAGGCGTAGTTAATGCATTTCATCGCATTTTTGAAAATGTGAGAAATAACCAGAAAATGAAATTTTAAATCTGCAAGGAGGGGAGGAATATGAAAAGAAATACGAAAAATCAACTAACGAAATCAAATGCACCTCTTATTCACCGCCATATTAGGACGAGGGCAAAATAAAACTCCCTTATGAAACAAACCGAAAATCAACAAAAATAGAATTATGATCCACAGACCATGTATTGCCTTGTATAATAAAAACGATGGATAACTAGCGAAATTAGCTCCTTCAATCGATATAATATACCATCTAAATGAAAAATATTGGGCGAGGCAGACAAACATACGATTAATACAGGGGCGCAGTAACGCTTGATTCCTGTTTCCTCGTTGCATATTGACCGGCAACCATTCAGTCAACCAAAGCGTTCATCGCATGTTGCGGCCACGGCAATCTTCTGTAGAGCTAACGAAATTACAAGAGCCCAGTTTCTGACGCACATATTAGCTATTAGCCGAACACGAAACATGACACGGCTCACCGAATGCCACACTCGTATGCAGCAGCAAAAAGTATTGCAGCTCGGTCGGCATGTGACAGATACCGCCTTCCGGTATCTTATTTCGTGACAACGGGGCCATCATGTCGAAATAAAAAAGTTGCATGGGGTGACTGACCAGTGAAGGATCTGCTTGCGTTCTCAGCTGTTGCAACAGAAGTCGCAGGTCGAAAGACGTGGCGCTAAGAGTTTTGCACATTGCTCGCTTGGTTCGTTTTATTTTGAAGCCGCCTCTACATTGGAAGGGGTCTTCCGGAATGTGTAAGCGGAACTCTCTTTATTAGAGAAGGCATCTTTCTGCGGACTGTTGCCTTATAGCGGGAAGAGGGTGGGTGATTCTGCTATAGAAAGAAGGAAGAGAAAATAACTGGGCATATTTTTGATTGCATAGGGGAGTTCAGCGTCTTACAACTCAGTTTTGGAAATTAAGAGCGGGAGTTGCGCCCATTTGCCGGAGCCGTCTTCGGCAGCGCCTTCATGTTTTGACAGCTCGGATTCTTAGGTTTTCCTCTGCACGCGCGGATTTTCAACAGTAAAATTCCTCAGCCATTAGGAGAGGCTGCAAATGCTCGGTCGCAGAGTGTGAGGGTAGGTGGCCAGGAAACAAAGGACGCGCGAGCATATTTTGTAGAGCTTGCCTCAGCAAAAAAAAGGGTTCCCTTCGGTCGGAATCGAACCTTGGTCTTTGCAATACGATACCGGCGTCTATTTGCTTTATCGTCGTGTTGGGGGTGTTCAGCATATGCTTTGTATACGAAGACCGGGCGTTAGCTTTGAATTGGGAATTCCTTTGAATTTTGACAGACTTCTGCATTCTGGAGCGTGGTCTTTAGGAGCGTGTATTGTAAAATTTGGGTTATGACTTGCGTAGTTTGGATGGTGGTCTTTAAGAGCTTGTATTGTAAAATTTGGTATCAGTTAGATTAGATAGAGAACACTTCGCTTTTCAACGGCCCTTTTCAGTAAAAAGGTGGCAGATAAAACAAAAGGCAAGTAAAGCTAGTTACGACCCCCACCTCCGGTGTTTCCTGAGTCTGCACAAATCAATGAGTGCATTAGCTCAATGTGTTCAGCCAATATTTCTTCACACTCGGTATTTCAGGAAACTAGCATGACTTCCGTTTTCTGATATGCTTCTAAAATTGCCGTTGAATTGTTTCCTTGATTTTTTTAAGTCCTTTTCCAGCCCGATTTTCACGCCTCAGTTGATCGAAAAGGGTTCCTATCTGTTTTTGCAATATTTCAACAACTGATACCTTCAATTAGACTCTTGTTTCAGGATCACCAGCAGCTAACACGAAAAAAAATTTGAGAAAACAAGCCATAATTTGAGCACAAAAATCTTCAAAGAATGTGTGGCGTTTTCTCAGTGAACTACCGTCACCTGGGCTCCAAGAGTTAAATGTGCGTCGATCGTACTAGTTGCAGATTCTGGTCGGGATTGATGAAGCACTGCGGGACATTAATGCAGCAGAGGATATGGTCTGCATACTTTCTCGTGCAAAAGAAACCAATAGCGTATGATGAATATTAACAGGGGGAGGGGTAGCATCAAGCAGACAGAGTGTTGATCACACAAAACGATACTTTTGTGAGTGTCCTCGGCCTGTCGTACGCAGCCCTACCTGAATTTATATCTTCGCTTTGCCTAGCGGCGCACCATATATTCTGTGGGTAATTATTCCTTAAAATTGCTCTCCCTCGACACCAGGCGCTCATGTTACTGAAGGCTAGCATGTTAGCATTGGCTTATAATTTTTCTTCATCGTGTGATGCACATTTTTAACAAGAAATAAAGTGCGCCTACTTTGGATAAGTCTTCTTTGCATTCGTTTGTATACTTGGATTGTATTTTTTTGTAACTTGTGAGAAAACTCATTTCACCCATTTTTTTCCGCAAGCTTCTTTCAACGATTTAAAAGCGTCGGTGAAGAAGCACAAGCTGCAGATTGCATTTCTATAAATGCGATATTTTATTTTCTTAAGCGATCCTAAATACTCTGAGGCATCTATCGAGTGTTTACTTTAAGTAAGGTTCTCTCTGTCATGATCTGTGCATCGCAGCGCAACTTTATTTTTTATTGTATACCTGATAAACGTGTGTATCCTTTTTTTCATTGTCTAGTAGCCACCCCTGCTTTCGCATATCTGGTATTTATTGTGTTCTATCTTCTGTGAAAAAAAGAAAAAAATAAACAAAACCTCTTATGTGGATGATGTGGTAAATTCTGGTAGCGCAGGTGAGGTCATCGGCTGCGCCAGAAGTAGTTTATTTCCTCAATACAAAATCCACCTATAAAACTGAGGCGTGTATACTTACGGATATTGTACTAGTAGGAAAAAGAATTTTTACCCGCCACGGTGGCTATGTCGCTAAGGCGTTGTGCTACTGAGCCCAAGAACGCGAGTTCGATTGCGAGCCAAGGCATCCGCTTTTCTGACGTAAGTGAGAACGCCCGTACGTTCGAGAATTCCGGAGCTCTCTTCCACCGCGTACATCATTGCTTCCGTGTCCTTAGCGCGTTAAACCTCATCATAAATGAATATAACTTTTTTTTAAAAATCAGAGCTAAGCGACGTAGCACACTGGGCCCTGGTAAGCCGAAATCTGACAATCATTGCAGCCGCTTACTGAACGCGCGGGCGCCGTATACCCTGTTTGCGGTGGTGACGCTTACAACGGCGCTACCTGTACCTGTCTGAAATGGGGCCAAATATTCATGAAAGGTTAAAGCATTGAAGTACTCCTGTAACACCATCGCACGATTCTGTAGAAAATATGAACTGCTGCAAAGCTTTCGTATCATCAGTACTTCCAGATAAAATGGAGGTAGATAAACAGGTCCTAAGTTTGGCAAATTATGCATTAATTTATATTGTACACACTAAGGCGTTGCTGCTGAGGACTCTTTTTTTTGATAAAATGTGTGCGATCGCTTTCAGGTGGTTAAATAATAGCCTTATCAGTGCGTTGCTCGCGGAACTACATCAATCTATTTGTCAGTACCGATTTTCATGACTTAATCACTTCTCGAAGATGCTTCATCAGTCTATCGAAGTACTAGACAGCAGTTTCCCGCGTACTAGGGAAAACCTACAAAGCGGACAGACGTTGCACGAACTTCGGATTCGTATCCTAAAAACATTTCCCTAATTACGTCTTGAATTGGGGTCTCGCTGCACTTTTTCATGACTGCGGGGGCACCAGTGAGACGGTAGCATTCAGCGGCGCATGAAATGAGCTGTTCGCCTTAGAACTGAGCACTTGTTCAACACTGACGATCGGAAATTCGGAATTCTATGTCTCGTTTGTGTCTACGAGATTGAGCACTCACGACATGATGATGTTCAATTCAATGCGTTTACTTCTGCCGTATTTTAACAGCAGTGCGAGTTTAATTATATTGCCGCAGTATCTCTGGCGACGAGTTTTTAAATGAGAGCCGAACCTGGCGCTTCTCATTGTTCGTGCATAAAGTTAAGTATGTTTAAAAATCTATAGATTTTTTCGTGTGCGGTGTCGTGTTCTCGTCAACGCGGTATTGCACCTGATACACAACGTGATAAAATACCAACCTGTGCCTACGTAATGTCGTCGGGCACTTAAGGATGACAAAAAAAAGCAAGAATCCCAGAGTAAAAACAAGGCTTTAGTGGAAACGTCACTTCTTAGGACACGTAGATAAGTGCAAAAACGCCCACCCTAGGTTTAACTAGACACATTAATCGCGGAAAGAACACACTGGCCGGTTACCGCGATCGGTATTTCACTTCGAAGGTCCAGAATGACTTGTGGGACGCTAATTATTTTGCCCATCAGTTACCGTTTGTTCTCCATAAATGTCGTAGCTACGAAGCATTATCACCCTCGTTGGATTTTGTTATCACGCGATTTTGTTGCTCGCTCGCGCCCAATGTTCCCCTCTATATACATTTTCCCATTCAATAATGCCCGAGGACACCTTTATTATTATAGTGTTATTAGAAACGGCGACATTTCCCTCGCTTTTGACATATGTCTACCAGTTGGCTTTACTTGTATTTGTGGATTTGCGGTTGTTTGATTCTTAACACTAAGTAGTTGCTGTTATTTCAGTGCCCTTGCATTCACGCAACGGGAGTGATGGCACAAGATTAAACGATGATCAAATATACGCCATTTTAGGTGGCTGCGTGGCTGCGCCCGTCGGCATGGTTTCATTAGTCGGCGGCGTATGCTTCGACCGACCGCAAATTTCTACTTATTAAGTAAATGCGTGCACTCCTATGACGCGAAACTGCCTCAGGTCATAGCAGAGCTGGAAATGGCGTCACCATAATTTTCTTTATTTCAGATGGGTGCACCGCTGCAGCGATTTGCTTTCTGTGGTTTCCAGGCATTACGCACCGTTATAACTGCATAGTTAATTTTGTTCTCAAGCGCAATAGAGGCTCAGCATTAAGGTCTCCAGTTTGAGAGTGACATGAGGGCGTAATCGTTTAATTTCCGCGAGTAACACTTTCACAAGCCAAGTTCAAATCTGAGTACTTCAAAAAAGTTTCATTCATCTTTGGTAGTAAACGTGCTACATTTTAAGCGTACACTAGGATTTTACGTCACGCCTATGTAGAAACGTCTTTCGTAGAAAAGACCTCTGCTTCCGATCTACCTGACAGCAAAATGTTTGGCTATTAGCAAAACTTACCAAAAATTCCAAAAAAGATGAGCCATGCTGTATCAGAAATTCAATACATTCTTCTTCTATTTCTAGGTTAGAAGCGATGCGTGAATTGCTCTTCTATAGAGTATTGATTTTGATTGATTGTAGGTTTAACGCGCCGACGCAAGGCAGGCGATGAGGCGCGCCGTAGTAGAGGGCTCCGGATTAATTTTGACCACCTGGGGAACTCTAACGTGCGCCGAAATCTCGTGCGCACGGGCGTGTTTGCTTTTCGCCTCGATCAGAAAAGCGGCCGCCACGGGCGGGAATCGAGCCCGCGACCTCGTGCTCAGCACCGCAACGCCCTAGCCACTGAGCCACAAAGGGGTTTCAGTTATAGTATCACTTTTAGCAAAGCATTGAAGTGTTCAAACACTACAAAGTTTTTTTTTCAATGTTCCTATTGATAAGAGTACACCAGCATCAAAATGTTTTAATTTGTGTTTGATTTGCTTGCTTCTAAGTATCATTTTTTTCGTTGCTTTAGGTACATTTCGGCAGGAACAAATTCAAGTGGTAGAGTGACGTTACTACGTATGAATAATTGT
>CM023452.1:64006185-64202509 GCA_013339765.2 Haemaphysalis longicornis
TTCTTCAGATACTCCCACATTTTTCCTGCATATGTGTCTACCTGTGAGGCTGAGGCTTGGATTTAAAAATCGGAGGGATTTTCGTGCAGGCATTTCGTGGGTACAATTTATTACATGAGCGGCTGAAATAAACTCTCGAACAATTTCATTCGCCCGGTTTTGAATGTCTGTTTCAGTAGTTTTCATAAAGACAAGATAGTCATCGACAGATGTCGGTATATTGACACCACTGAAATCTTTAGGCTGTTTTTCGGGGCGTTCATCAAATGGCGCTGATTAAGCAACGAAAGAACAGGAGCGATTGAAAAAATCATGCGAACGCCTAGTTTGTTAAGATTAAAAGGATCCTGATGATTATCCTGATTCTGATTTTGTCAAACTTGCCGCTGTTTTTTTTTTGTGTGCGCACGCCATCAGAATCGCTCGTTTCAAAATCAATCGCGCGTGGAGAGGGCGAACTCTGCTATGCATTTCAAAATCTGCGCCAGCGTTCCAAAGATTACAAATACCGAATCCCTGGACGGAGCTAAAGATCAAACATAGAGGAAAATAATTGAAGCCAACCGAATTGCACACTGTAGGGGTGATTGCGTTACACGCCCTACGTGCTACTCCCAGAATTGACTTTCTTACAAAAAAAAACATGTTTAAATTAACTTCAAGTAACATTTTGGTGGCATTTTTAGGCTTCCGTGAAAATGTTGGAAACGCACCCGCTGGGTCGTTAACAATTCCATTCGCACCACCGTGTTACAAATTCTATTTTTGGTGTTTTTATGTGCTTGTTTGTCAGGTTTTATTCTTTCACCGTTGTTTTTAGGTTTAACACATGTTGATTTTAGAAGCCGAGTGTACTCTCTAAGTTGGATTTGTTATCTGTGGCCAAATATTTGGTTACCCGATATCATCGAATTGTTTTGTTTGTTATATTTGAAATGTGAATCTTATTACGACGAATCAGGTTGTTCCGCTGCTGCTGGGCTTGCAAGTGATACCGGTGGCTTGAAGGCCACTTGAAGGCAGGAGAAGAGTCAGCGAAGTCAGTATAGGCACTAGCGTAATAGAATGAACTGATTCTTTCACCGCACAGCGTAAAACTAGAGAGCACGAAGAACGTTTTTGCGCTGGGCGGAACAACCACTCATCTTCGAACGCTTTTCCGTCTAAGAAATACGACGTGAGATATTCTGGAAATTTGGGGGAAGCTTACTGCACGAGCGCTATACTAGAAATATTCAAAGCTGCTTGAAATGCAAAAACCATATAAAAGTGAAAACTGGCTATACATTAAATACCTTATATTTCTAACGCTGGCAACGCTGTCCCGTGGCCTACTGGTTTTGAGCGCTAGGTATGTCATTTTGCAAGTCACAAGTTCCAATCCCCGAGAGTACACTCTATTTATTGTTGACTTTTTCGTTTTCGGCCGATGTTTTCGGTACTGAGATCACCATTCTTGGTCCGTAACGTTCACTGCTCCACGAACTAGTTCACAGAACGCGCGCAGGTTGACACGGTTCTTGTAGGCGTGCTGTTGCCCTACGCAGACACTGAATGCGGGCAGTAGGCACTGGCCAGAATCAAATGACACTTGGCCTGGTGCGAACACGCTTTTATGATGAAGGTATGAGTGAGGCAAACTCCAAAGATGGGGAAAATTGCATGGCATTTGAGGGTCTGAGGGGACGCGGAGGTGTTCATCCACTGCACAACCCTGGGGTAGTGATTGCTGTGATTCCAAGCCGACCTGGAAGGTTTATATTAGGCATGTTACAGCCGACAACACGGCAGAAGAGCGGAACCACGATTTCGCCGATATCGAGAATGCCCATCCAACGATGTCGCCGGATTTCAAGCTTGTGATTTTACAATATCGAAACCGAAACTTGTTAAAATGCTAACTTTGGACATCGTTAATCACGGTGCATCTCATCCCGTCGTCACAGCCTATAGTTAGTGCGGCCGCCGCAGGCCGCGCATGGTGATTTTTCTGCTTCCGCTCTTTATGAAATAATCACCAACTTATCAACCGGAAAAACAATGAAAGGTGTGTAAATATGAGACAGTCTACGCGCTGCTTGAAAAAATGAGAGCTTAAAAAATTCACTTTAGTACCATTTAAATCTAGGGAAGTTAGCCCTCTCGTCACGATGCCTTTTTTTTAAAGCAATGCGAGTTTACGTGTACTACCGCAGTAGCGCTGCGTAGGTGTCCTTATATGCATACCTGAACGTCTGCGGTTTTTTATTGTTCTTTCATTAGGTGTAGTTATTTATGCATAGGTTTTTTTTGTGTTTGTTGTCTTTCTTGTTAATCGCGATATTGCACATTATACACACCTTGAATGAGTTCACCCCCTGCGCATACCTAATGTCCGGCGGCCCTGAAGTGTGTATAGGTTAAATAAATGAGAACCCCAGAGCCACTTCCTTGGCGCGCAGATAACTGCACAGGCGCCCACCTTAAATTTCGCTAGCTCCATTAATCTCTGGGGAAGAGGCTGCGCGTCACCCGTGAGGGAATTTCGCTGCGAGGCCCCAGAATGAATTGTGAACGAAATCATTTTGTCCATCAGTTACAGCTATGTTCTCCTTTCTGTAGTACCTACGCAATATTATCATCCGCGCTGGATTGGTTATGGCCTATTTTGTTGCTAGCTCACGCCCGCCGTTTCAGCTTGTTTATACGTTTGTGCTCAATGAAAAGCGTGAGGGGGCATCTTTATATTTCACCGTCGGTATAAATGTCAACATTTCCCTCGCCTTTGACATATTTGAACACCGCGTGCTTGTTTGGTCTCCGTGCATTTTTGCTTTTTCTTTTTTATTACGGAGTGGTTAGAGTTTTGTACAGGCCTTTACAATTGCGCCTGCAGTAGCGCGGGTAGAAGATTAGACGACGATCAAATTGATTGATTGATTCATTGAATGTAGGTTTTCACGCGCTGACGCGAGGCAGACGATGAGACGCGCCGCAGTGGAGGGCTCCGGATTATTTTGCACACACCTGCGGATCTTTATCGTGAGTCGAAATCTGCTACGCATGGGCGTTTTTCGTTTTTGCCCCCATCAGAAAAGCAGCCGCTGCGGGAGGAAACCAAACCCGCGACCTCGGGCTCAGCAGCTTAATGACTTAGCCACTGAGCCACCGCGGCAGGTGACGATCAAATCACCCGGTAAACCAATGCATTGTGGGCCTGCGCCCTGCTCATTTTTCAATCATTCTTCGCTGGGCCATCTGCTTCGAAAGTCCCCGCAAGGGGTATTTATAACGTTAGTATATGAAATCTTATCGCTTGACGGCGCGTGAGGTCGTTGGCTTCATACTGGCTTCTTACTGGTTTTATATTATTCTGATGTGTGCACCGCTGCGGTTATATCACTTCTATGCTTTCCAGGGTTTCAGCGCTTTGGTTGCTGCATTGTCGATATCGTTGTAAAACGCAACCTGGCTGAACATCCTGGCCACTAGATTGAGAATGACCTGCCGGTGTGATGGTTTGATTGCCTTCAGTGCAATATGCAAATCTCAGTAAGTGCATAAGGTTGTTTTTATTTGTCTTCGTTAGTAATAGTGCGATAGAATGAGCGTTACACTAGCCTTTTTTATAAAATGCCTATAGGTCGGATATTATTCGAGACCAAGAATGTTAGCAATTACAAAATCCTTATGTAAACGCAGAGGGGAGGTTTGCAGTTGCTGCCCTACGAATTGAAACAGTTTTGTTTTGGATGAATAACGTAGAAAAATACATGCATGACACTCTGTAAGTGCGTTTATACTAACAAAGCTTACTAAACGCAACTAGTGCCACTTTCTTTAGAGTGTCTTTATGTATAACAGCACGAGACTGTAGGAGATCATTTATATATGTTTTGTGTAAGTCTCCCGCAACAATTTCTTTTTAAATTAACAAAACTTTGTGCTGAGGTCTGGCTATGAAGTCATTGTAATAGAGTAAGAAAAGATTCGCGTAATTATAATTATTCCGCAGTAATGTCTCCACATGCAGTAAAAAATTTACATTTTCCCCAAGCTGAACAAGCCGACAGAAAAAATGTGAAAAATAAATAAACTGTTGAATGTTTCATAAAAGTGCACTAGTCCTGTATTGACCTTAACGAGGGACCATGACTGCTACTTGAATTCCGAATGAAGCCTCAAAGTACGGATAGGCGCCGAAACCGCTTTTATAGCACCCCATGGAACGGAAAAGTATGCCTCAATGAAAAGGCGCCGATTGGAGGTTAATATGAAAGGCACATTCATCCGGAGGATTCATTGATCTACTCGCTGAAGAGAATGCCAAACTTTCCAGTTTAGATAGGATCAATATACTTATTTTCGGTACAGTGCTTGCCGTCGAGTGTGCGCTTGTTTGGACTGCTGATCACTGTGCGCACAGCATTTGCTCTAAGCAATTTTTGAACCGTACTAGTGTGTCTAGAAGAATAAATTTATGTCGCGCGTCGAATTCACAAGGTTACCCAAGAAAAAAACAGGGTAAACACATCACTACTCCCCCACCCCCCAAATGGAGCAAGAAACTGCCAAAAAACAAATGCCTGCCCGAATGCCAAACCGAGGCCCAGCACCTACCGAATGTCTTAAAACTGGACATGTCTCCATTCGGTGGTGTTGATAAGACCTAAATAACCCATGCAACACCAAAGCCCAAAGCCACACGGGTCGTTGATTTTAGGCTTTCGCTGGCTGCCTACAAACCACTAGTTTCTCTTCCTGCCTTATACTCGCTAGATTCATTAAAGAAGGGTGAGGATTCCAGCATCCCTGCACGTTTACCTGGAAGAGATCCACCCAAGTTTCTGATTGCATTCAAACTTTGAAGGTATTTTAAAATATAACTAGGTGCTTTTAGAAATACTTCACATGAAGTAGGACCGAGGCTTGCCGAGCGTCGCGAATAAATATGAGAAGCTTGTGCAAAAGAAGTAATACATTTTGAGTCCTTGTGGTTTTAGCGGGACGCGCACAAGGGAATATGAACAGAGAAGCAGCCATCACTGATTGCCCGAAATAGAAGTCGAGAAAAGAAAGCAAAAGATTACCTGAAGTAGTAGTCAAGAAAGGAGAGCAAGGACCGCTATAATAAACTCTTTGCTCCTCTGGTGCCGCGCAGTGTTCATCCTAACCCCGCTGCTGTATTTACCAACAGAAGGATGCACGAGGTTGTGAACATGATTCGCCTTTGCGGACAGAATCTCGGAGAAATAATGAACAGAGAACAGATTGGCGCATAGTGAGGCGGCTGTATACCGTGATCCACAAGGCCTCCGTCCTTCAACATCCAAACGAGATGAGGAATGCAGGTTACGCTTGAACACGACCTTAAACTCACCCTTCCCAGCGCTTGTACTGCAACATATCTGTATTTAGCTGTAAGCCTGGTGAAAGTCGCAATGGCCGTATAAAAGATCGTGAGCTAGTAGCAGCGCTGTTAATTTCCTCAGCCAAGTTGTAGGATACCCGATACTTGCCATGACACCGCGGGAGACCGTCACATTGAAGAGGGGGGATCCCCACCCACAGAAGATAGCACAAAAAATGATGGAATTGAATCATAAAAGAACGTTTTTTTCCTCAAGTGTAAACGTTTCCTTGTGTGTGAGATGTGGGAAAGCAGAAAGAACACAAACGCGATTAGTCTGAACCAACATCTCTACAGGAAAATATTTTGGATGACATAAGCGAATTGCAGAGCCGCGAGCGGACACCAGCAATAGAGGCTTTCAAACTCTCGCTGACATAATTTGTTTTGGCCGATAAATATACATTTATTCTGGACATGCACCTGCGAGAATTTGATAGTTCTTATTGCCGCAATGCTGCTTGCACATTTTATGTAATGCTTTCTGTGTTGCTATTTCCAAGTAAACTTTCTATGAAACTCTAAATGCTTTATTCCAGTACCCATGTAAGCGAAACAAAAGCAGTGAGAGAACGCGGCTAACCACTTTCAACGCCACCGTGCAAAGCATTTTTTTAAATCTTAATGAAGCAGCACAACCCTTCGAATAGACTGAAATCTGAAGCGCTTGCTGGTCTAGGGGCCGCACAAACCGGAACCGCAGTGCCTTCCACGAAAGAAGTTGGCGCCTCGGAAGGCGAAATAGGCACCGACAATTACTTGCTTACTCCTTGAAGAAAAGCTTCAGCGCTGTTATTAATGGTGTCTCTAATTCCGAAACTGGTTAAGTGAAAGAAAACAAAACGCTTTCGCTGTTGGGAATCAAACCAGGGTCACTCGCGCTATGAGGCCGGCGTCAATCCGATTGCCCCTTTTCGACATGGTAGAGGCGTTTTTCATGTTTCGATTCTGCATCCACCATGGAAAGACGAACATAATCGGTCACAATCAGGATTCGCGTTGAACCATCGCCGGACATAAACGTAGGGGTGCTCGATTGTTTTAAATTACAACAGGGCGGTCCTCATTTTGTAGTTTCATTTGTGTATTTCGTTTATATACGCAGGCGCAGGTGAATTCGAGTCCTTCCCTTCTGTTTTAAAACCGTGTATACTTAAACTTTACCATTTTAGGAACAAAAGATATATTTGGAAGGAGAATCTTAAGTGTATAAATTTGCGAATTTGAGTGCTGACTGTGTATCGTCAACTCCGAAGATTTTGTTTGGTGGACAAATTTTGGAATCCTATTTCATGTCATGTAGAAAACCCAAATTGAAGAACACTCACTGCCCTATTCTTCTTCACCTTTTCCATTCATAAACTGAGGATCTGTGTTTCAGACAGGGGCTAGTTATTTCGAGTTTAAACAATTTCTTGTCATTTTCCCGTTAAGAAAAAAAAATGGTGTGAACCTGTTTGTTGTGTTTCTAACGATGGCGATTTGTTTATAATCACTTATTTCGTGCACCCACCTAGTGTAAAGTCTGGTAAGAATTTGGTTTTCTAGTGTGCTCTGAGACGCACAAAGAAAGAATTACCCCGAAAGTAACATTTAAGAAAACCACCTAGTCAAAAATGATAAAACTTTCTGTAGTTTTGTCGCATTCTCATCATGATGGGAATCTGATTTTCTGGGGTGTGTCGTAATCCTGTCCTCCTTTTGATGTTTCGTCGTGCCGAATTCCCGTCTTGTCGTGATCCTGATGTCATCAGCAGCTGCACGTGATTTGGATGCTATTGCCCATTGTGAAGACTAGCGTAATTGGTAGCTGTGTTTTCACCAGACGAATGCTTATCGTCGAGAAAATTAACTTTGTCATTAAGACGGAAATGTGTGTTTCAACAACAGGGCTTCTCCTTTCACAACAAAAGTTTTTTTTCTCACGACAGGAATTCTTGTTAGGTATTCGCGGTATTCCTCTTGTGAGTTTAGACTGGGTAATAACTCGCAACAACCATTCCTACGAGAAGGGTGTTCCGGATACCTTAACTGAAAGAAAGGAGCAATAACATAGACTCAAATTAGCGAATCCCACGATCGGCGACGTCGTTCATCACCACCACAAAAACACGCAGGCAATGAAGATTTAGAAATTTTCCTCCGTAAAGTCAAAATCTGGCAGATGAGTCGATATTCATATGCCGCCATGTTGGCGGCCACTGTGCAAATATCTAGAAGTTATTTTTATTCAAAGTTATTTTGATCTAAGTTATATAAGTGATAAGGCTGCGGCCAGCCCCCCACAAACGAAAGAGCTGTGGCTCGACCACTGGAGTGGGATCAGACAGGCAGAACATCTGGTGTTGTGTATGATTTTTTCTAGCAGTGTCTTCGCCAGGATGCTCGTGTCTTCTGTCTCACCAGTACCATGAAAGACTCTCCTAGCTCTCTCTCTGTTTTCCTCGGTGTTACCTCTCCTATCAGTAAGTAGGTAATTGCTGCTACTAGGATGACCCTGATGAACTGAGGCCCTGGTGGGTACTTTGATCTGTACTACGAGGGAATCACATCCGAGTTTGTGCCCGTGGTGCTGCAGGTAACATTTGGGATATGTGCTACGCGCTTCAGATGCGGGCTACAATCACAGGATGTGCTCATGCCAGGTCAAATATAAATGCATTTTTTTGTTTCTAGACAAATAGCAGGTAATTCTACAGGTTGACATTAGCTAATCGTTATAGTGCCGATTAGCAATAAATCAAAAAGGAACAGCCAAAATGTTTAGCATGAGTTTCAGCCGTGTTCCTGTGCGGCACCGCATGTTAGTGGCTACAACAAAATAAGTTCTTCCTAATATAAAACATATGCCAGAGAAGCGCATCAGAGACCAAACCTTTTCGAATAAAATCTGTTTAGATCTTGGGTCTTCAAAAATCCGGTCTGATGCAACCCTCGCTTATAGCTAAGACAGCACTGGGGATAATTTTTAATAGTCCTCTTTCGGAATAGTGTTAATGTCCATCACACAACCAGTGTTGTACACGTTCCTCTAAAAGAGGAACGGAAGCTCGTTCCTTGTGCCTTCCCAGTTTTTAAACGCGTTCCCGTACAAGTTCCTTTATTGCGAAAGGAACACGTTCCAGTTCCACTTCGCCCACTGGAAGGTGTCGTTATGTTAACTTTGCATTACATTAAAAACCCAGATTTGTACACAACCAATAACGTGATCTGCCTATCACTCTCACTTAAAATTGGGAGAGATGGCAATACTGCAAGCAAGAAACAAAATGGCCCCCAGATGCTTCCGGGTTTACGTAGTGACGGTTCTCTTAAGCGTAGCTTATTTAGTGACGCTAATGAAAAGCATTTTCGCGGCTGCACCATTCACCCGTCGAACGCCACGTAAGCTCAACCGGCATGAAAGAAAGCACAAGCTGCGACCCAGTGCGCGGTTATTTTTCTGCAGTTGACCTTAAAGGAAGGACGTTCCGCTGACGGGCGAAAATTAGGCCAGCTTTTAGGAAGCGAAAGGCCGTAGCGACTTGGATTTTTGAACCCGAGCCTTGGCATCAAAAACTCTAAACCCGCGATGTAACGTTTGCAGATGGAACACCATTTCTGCTATTTCGTTATAACCTATCGAGTTATCGTTACAGTTCCACCGACCCTTAATGGAACGGGGGCTTTCCTCCGTTCCTCCAAAAAGGACTAGTTCCAGGAACGCCGTTCCTTTGGTAGCCATTCCGTACAACCCTGCACACAACCAAGCTAACAAATGGTGTCACGGGCGTCGATATTTTTCAAAAAGTTTTGTATGGGCATAAAGACTCCACTGCTTTCACCAAGAACACAAGCACAATTTAAGGGGGGCTTTTCCTCAACCTGTCAAAAATGCTTACTACATTTCAAGAAGCCCCCAAGCTCCAATATTGTCTTCATAAATATGCTATGTATTCACCAATCATAAGGGTTTTACAATGGGCTAAAAAACAAAGTCAAAGCACTTGGATAAAAACTTTGCATTTGTATTTTTGTTTTTAAATAAAAAATAAAATGTAAAATTAAAACAACCCATTTTAAAAAAGTTGTGTTGTGTACACAATTCCATATATGAATTCCCTAAAAACAAACCATTAAATACAATCTTCTTTCGCACCTCAAACAGTTAGATATCTAAACGCATAAGTTACCAAGGCATAACGGAAAACAGATTTCGTGTGGGAGATTGCTAAAACCACCTGATTAAATTTTACACTCTGCAGCACACTGAAATGTGTTCTAGCATAAATCACAGAAATTCCAACCACATTCAGCACAACACAAAAAATTGAACATAGAAATAATTTTTTAAATGCAAAGCATCTCTTAGTCGACCCTCCGTCGTCCGTCGCCGTCCGGCGCCCGCTCCTCTATTCCTTTTCCCCCTCTCCACGCCAGCTGTAAAAACGCCGCTCTCCTCCGTGCCGCTCGGCTCGTCTCGTGGCGGCTCAGGAAGACAACGGCCACACTGTCGCTTCAGGAGCTCCAACCAGCTGTGATAACGCCGGTCTACTCCTTGCTCCTCCTCGCTGATCAGCTCGTCTCGTGGCGGCTCAGGAAGACACCGGCAACACTGTCGCTCCAGGAGCCCTAACCAGCTCTGATAACACCGCTCTCCTCCTCGCCGCTCGGCTCGCCTCCGGCCTGCTCAGGAAGACACCTCAACAATGCACAGTAGCTCATTGAGCCCTTAAAAGGGAAGCTTGCTCGTCTCGTGCCGGCCCAAGAAGACACCGGCGAAACTGTCGCTCCAGGAGCCAACTCATTGTCGGGGCTATGTCCTTCCCTTGTTGATACTCTGTCCACACCCTCACTGCGCATGCACGTCTCTCCTCCATTTTCCTCTCCTCCCGCTGTATACAAGCAGGTGCGCGCGCTGTGCGGCGTTCAGTCTGATCCGACACACCGCCTGCGCCGCTTCAGCTCCGGTGTGGAACCTACACGGAACCCCCATGCTTTGCATCACCACCTAGTTCACTTCGCGGTGATGGTGTAATTTTTTTCTGCAACATCTACACAACAATTTCGAAACGCCGGCCTTTCTTTCTTCATTTCGTAGTGAAGCGGGTAGAAACGCATCTGAATAGATAAAAAAGACATTATTTTGAAACAGATGATAATAATATTGTACAACTTAGCAAAAGTGTATAAATATTTACTCGCAACACAATCAGTGTGGGCAAAATTTTATGAGGAACATTCAATCGGGTAGTCGGACACAAATTAACATGTTCAATAAAACTCGTAGATGGTAGCTCAATGTTGTCAGGGCAACGTCATGTTTATCTCTCGCACTTCGAGGAATGAGTTGCAGTACACATGCAAGGTCTGCCTAATTGTGTGAAGTCCGCGTCCAATCATTATATTTTCAACACCGGTCCACAAGTTGCATGCGCAATGGGGTGGCTGTGACGAAGTGACAACCCCATTATATTAGAATGGTTATATAAAGTGTTTGGCAAGTATTATTAGTATATGCACAAGAGAGGGGGAAGAATACCCAGGAAAGGTTGTGGCCTGCGTTCCATATCAGTGCTGTTCTTCCAAACGAAATAAACAAGGCTTCCGAAACGCAGTTCACCACCCCCGAAAGTGCTTCCTTATTACGCTACTAAAGAAACGCAGCGCGGATGCATTGGCCCCTACACGCATTAGCGGTAAATTCTTCTCTGAAACTGTTACCTTATTTAGTAGGTGCATTGCCAAAAATGCGCAAATAGTCAGCAACGCGAATAAGAGTTGCGTGACGTTTTTTTTTAGCTGAGTGTAGTCGCAGTGCTAGAGCATTTGGAGTGCGGCTTGGTTCGTTTAAAATATATGTTTCTCACTTTGAAAATAAAGCTGTCTACCTCTAGTCAACGTTCGCATCAACCAATTGCCTTTGTAGGCTCCTTGAAGAAAATAACCTGTATTATTGTATTCTGTGCATAGTCGCTTTAGCCCTTAGCAGGAAGTATTAGGATGGCGCACAGACCAGGCATTAAAACACGTTTTGACATTTCAAAAAATATGTAGTGCGAAATCAAGTATGGTTATAAGCTCCGTCCTAAATAACCACTACAAAAAGCTGCAAAATTATTGGAAATAGTGTTTGAATTAGGCTGTGTAATCATTATGCAATTCTACATTCCATCATTCCCTATCCATGATATTCTATCCATTCACAAAGACAGAATGGCTGGCCCAAGCTTGCTTCATCAGGTCTATGTTTCTGTGTTTTTTTTTTGCGATAGAATACGTACTACCTGATACGGTTTTCGAGGTGGATGGTCGTGCCTTGTAATGTTTTTCTGAAGAACACGAACAAGACTACAAAACAGGTTCCGGAGCATAACGGGGACCGTCCAGCAGTCAAGTCATGAAGAGAGTGGAACAATTCACGTGTGTCTTTAGGGCTGTATATGAGGCAGAGAAAAGGGAGAACATCAGGTGGAAAAAATTGAAAACCCCAGTGTGTGTGTATGTGGGGAAAAGAGGGGTGACATTTCACCCAATAATTTTCCACTTTCAACTGTAATCACACGAAAAGTGGCGCCGGATAAAGTGCCGGTGTTTATTGTGATCGAGTGCCCAATTTTATGGTCTAGTGATCGTTCTTATGCGAATGCGTGCTACTCAAAGAACCAAAACAGATTCAGTATGTGCGCATCACACAGAAAAATCTCACCAGTGTTGTCAAATATTCATGCCATGAGCGCCCCCTCCCCCAATATTTCTCAGGCCCCCGATTTCTCAAATAAACTCACCACCAGTCTGTGCCTACGTCCATACGGTACGCGTATCGTCGTTTTGGCTGCTTGGTTTCGGCGAGCACGACGCGAAGCATCTATATCGTATAAATTACCTTGCACACTCATGTCGCTCTACGAATCAAACAAATAATTGGTCAGTGGTTAAATGGCGTTCATGCACGAAAAAGTGTGCGTTGTAGAATGTCCGACATTAAACATAGCCTCCTCTTCACTTTGCTCTTCTCCGTATGTTTATGGCAGCTACAGAACCTCCTGTAATTCAACGAGGTGCTCATTCCTCAAGGGGAAGTTTGCAGGCAGCACTGAAAGTGTGTCGCAAGACCGGCCCGTCTGTGACCGCTTTCTGGCATGTCCGCCCAGCATCCAGCTTCTGGCGGCCACTGATCATACAATGAACAGCCAACATGCACCTGTACTTCGGTATTTCTTCGGGCGCCCGTTTTCAGACACACAACGGCAGGTACCCGGCTACCAGATATTCGGTTGACTTTTGGCGGCGGGTGTCCAGACGAAGAATGGCCGACGTACTTTTTTAGGGCATCCGCTTTTTCTTCATGAATCGGTGCTCAGCCGAAGCACCACAAGCGCCCGGCCACAGAATATCTGTATTCTTGTGGGCGTTGGTTTTCTGAAGGATACCGGCCTGAGTGCGGCTGCCGTGCATTAGTTCGTTTTACTGTGGAGGACGCGTCTGGCGGCCGAAAATTCGTTGCCTTCGGAAACCGGTGTTATAAAAGAGACCGGCCGACGTACGGCCCAGAATGCAAGTCTTTCATTGGGTTAGAGGTCTCCTGCCGAATTACGGCATCCAAACTGGGTAAAATATTTGGTAACCAGTTTCCAGGAGGAGACCAGCTTATGTAAGGTGTCAGGTTATCCGCCTTTTTTTCGACAGGCGGTATACAGTGGAAAATCGGCATCCGTCTGGTCGCAGAGAATCGATGCCGCCCGGTTCGAAGACCTGATGGTGGGCGACGGGTTTTTCTTTGGTTGAAGAAAAAGCCATTAGGGTGCTGAGAAAAGCTGCGCGTTCTTCATTTTCATCCCCTCAGTCATTCTACGCTATAAATGAACGCTATAAAAGAAACCGAGGTAGACGCTTTGGGAGGCGTGCTGTCAAGGATTGTCCTGTACTGGTGAGGGACTCGACCGCGAAGTAAGTTGAAGAATGAATAGAAAGTTGGTCCAATCAGACTTACACCTTTATGTATTTAGGAAGTTATATTCTTCACTAAGGAAATTCGAAACCCATTTCAAGGATTCTGACTGCGATTGAAAGAAGCGTGTAGAGACAAATGCTATTTCACAGGCAGAAAATCAACTAATACGATTATCTAAAAATAAAACGACAAGCTATGAAATAGTCTGCACTGAAAAGATCTTAACCCAGGGCTTCGGAAGAGTTTTATTCAAAGTATGACAGCACAATTCGCGTATATGTATATTAGCTAAAAAAACAAACTTTAACGCCATGACATTAGCATTAAAATCTGTCAGAAGAACGTATTCACAAGATTCATTAGGTAATGTTTTTGCTGCAGAAATATTGTAAAAAACTGCATAATTTTGCCACTTTTAGGAACCGTTCTTTTCATTAACTTGGAATAAGTAATCAAAAACCAAAGTCACCTTTGAACTTTCTTTACAATAGTGTGTGCAGATAAATTATTATTTAAAGTTATGCCTATTTGTCTCTTACTGATCTAGTTCGCCTGTACCTGGGATCTTCGCCGTGACTGCATCCAAGGAAGGACACGTCATCTGTCACCTTGGTTTCGCCGGGACTGCAATGGGGTGGCCCTGCGTTTTACGTTGGTGTAGCCCCTCCCTCCTGTACGCCGTCTACATTGTAACAACTGGATCACCATTTTGGACATAAGGACACGTCACCATGGCTTCTTGTGAGGTTGTTCAGTCACCTCCCAAGACCCATGGTTTCTACTTTACGGCCCCGAACGACGTCACCGTGGATGACCTGATGAATGTCCTCGAGAAAATCGTAGGTCGTTATGGCCTGGACACCCTGATGCACCAGGATGGATTCAAGTTCTGCGGGGTGGCGGCTACCACTGCTGCTGCTCGCACTGCTGCTGCTGCTCGCATGCAGCTCGCATGAATAGCGCTGTGTTGTGTGTTCTCTCTCTGTCCTCGTCCTTTTTGCGCTATGAAATCATCAAGCTCGCAAGATAGCTCACAAAGGAGCCGTTGTTGTAAACGGCGTTTCGTGTCCGGTGTCCTGCATGAGCCCGCAGGTGGTCTACATGAGAGGGTACCGCCGGAACCCCGTTGTGAGCAACGCGAAAGCAAGCGGCGCCAGCACTGAGACCGTATGGGAAACTCCTCAATATCAGCCAGCCGGCGTGGAGGAGCCTTCAGCATATCAAGAACGGCAATTGAATCGTGAAGGTGGAGATGGCGAAGGCCGTCCCTAACTTCATGAATATTCGAGGGTTCAAGGCCCAGATTGAATACGAAGGTGTGCGGAGGGTATGCGCCCGCTGCGGCCAGACCGACCACCAAGTTAGCGCTTGCAAGACCCCCTGGTGCGGCCGCTGCTCGGAGTACGGCCACGACGACGTCGATTGCAATGCCCAATGTCGCCGCTCAAGGGCAACCATGCCACTGCCGACTGCGGCGGCCCCGCTCCTACGCGGATGCTGCTAGCAATTTTTCTGAGACGCCTCGCGTGCCCCCCGGTCAGCAGACTCTATGAAGTACAAGTGACTTTCCCGAGCTGCCCCGTGCCTCCTTGGGCCAGCCTGCCGAGGAGTCAAGTGATGGTGCTGATCTTGGCGTCACCCCGACCCACAGCCAAGAGATGGAATTGCACAGCTGCCTGTCACCTTCGGAGGAGGAGCTTGCACCTGCGGCAGAAGCCACTTCATCGTCACCGGCCGATACCTCGGTATTCACGAGCCTCAGCTCTTCCGAGAGCAGTGACCCCGCGGAGCATGCTCAGCACGAGCCAGGACGTGCACTAGAGAAAAGCATCGCTCTCCCCGGTTCCTCGCGCGGCTCACGCAGCCGCCGGAAGGAACAAAGCCAAACCGGCACGAGCGGCAAAACAGCGGTTGGCCGTTCTAGTCTCGCCTCTAAGTCGCCTGTAGCCAGTCACAGTACGGCGAGTACCAGTGCTGCACCTACACCCAAGGTTACAGGCTCCCGTCTTGCAAACCCTTTTAGCCAGGTCACCGATCTGCACAATTCCCCATCTCTCCTGTAGCTGCTCGAAGCGTGCACCAAGCAAAGTCAGCCTTCTTCGGCGGACTCAAGTGATGTGGGAGGCACTGACGAGCCTGCTGGCCCTTCCCTCGTTGTTACCGACCCTCACCTCACCAACCCCATCAACCAGGTGCACGACTTGCTTCCTCCCGGACCCTCTCAGCCGGATCGCCTAGATGCGTCCAATCGGGCGTTGACGTCGTCGTCAGCGGACACCGATGATGCCGACGACAACAAGAAACTGTGCGTCGAAGTCGACGTGCCGTCGGATGATAGTGAGTTTTGATGATGGGAGGGTTAACGTGGCTACTGCACTTATCACCTTATGCTGGTGTGTTTTCTTACTTGAATGTCCGGGGCTTTCGGGACTTGGACAAACAGAGGGAGGGTGATGCACTATGCTCGGGTGGCAACACGTTACCTTTCTTTTAGCAGGAGTGCAATTTTAGTATTCTACGCGACGTTCTTTCGTTTCGCGAGCGCTTTGTGTCAAAGCTTTTTTCACTCTGTCTGACAGGATGGGCTTCGGGCGTAGGCGTTGATTCTGCGTGAGAGCTGGCGTCGCAAGGCTCATTGTACTTATGGGATCGGAGGACGCGTGCTTGCAGTTGATTTTTTTTTGCTTGTTCGTCGCGTCCGAGCTGTTTGTATTGTACCACCCGCGCAACACTCTGACTCTTCCTCTTTTTTCGCATCCTTCGACGCATTTCTGCTCGAACCTTACCCAACATTTTTGGTGGGTGATTTTAATTGTGTAAGCGACCCTCAGCGTGATGCACGGGGACGTGGGCAAGGTAGACCCTATAGCGGTGCCCGGGAGGTAAAGGACCTGATTGGTCAATTACATCTTTCCGATGCGTGGGTACAGCTCCACGGCGACAGGTTTGTAGCTACTTTGGTAAGGGGACAATCTGGCAGTCGGCTAGATAAGCGACGCTTAAGCTTGGCAACTGTGCGCCACGCCAGCAGATGTGGCGAATGGACGAGCGTCTGCTGACCGACAGGGACAGTTCAGCAGCACCTAATGCTTCGTTTACTGCTCTGTGCGAGTTCGGTTCGGTGGTTTGGAATGAGCAGAAGGACCATTGGCGCGTGCTTTTAGTAAAGGAGGGTCGTGCGCGCAAGGCGCGCATCACGGCCGTGCTTTAACGACACGTTGTGGAGTCTTGGCATCGTACAGAGAGGGGGCACCTTAACCTTCGCGATTCGGGACTGTTAACCTGCTAAAGGTACGCCACGAGTCCCTCTTACAGCAATCATGGCAAGCGGTGAGCCGTGCGCAGACCTTCGGCTGGCCCGTTTCGGACCCTCTGTACTCCGGCATATTAGAGCGGGCTCTCTTGACGAGGGTGGGCTAGCAACTGTTCCAGAGGTTACACTCGCTGACGGGTCGGTTAGCACAAGGGCTGAAGATATGGCCGAGGTCTTCGTGGGAGATTCTGCCACCCTTTTCTTGTAACGGGCAACACTCCGGAACGTACTGAGAGACCAGCGGGATGCCTCACGGCTCAGATCTTGGTCCTCTTTTGTTTTCACTGTTTGTCAACGATGTTTCGACAGCAATTCAGTGCTAATCGTTCTTGCTATATGCAGACGATATAAAAATATTCAAAGTGATTGGCAACATCTCAGACTGTGCACAACTGCAATGTGATATCGCCGCGTTTTCGGACTGGTGCAACAGAAATAAGTTGATACTCAATAGTGCAAAAACCAAAGTGTTGTCGTATACCCGTAAAACAGATGATATCAGTTTCACCTATCGCATAAGTGAAGAAGATCTGAATCGGGTATGCCAAATCAGAGACTTGGGAATTTCGTTTGACTCTAAGCTCACATTTACAGCCCATAATAATGAGATAAACCCGTCGTGCTTTGCGAACACTAGGCGCAACATGTCGTGTCTCCAGAGAATTCAACTATCCCGACACATTTCTTCAGCTCTATACCTCAATGTGTCGCCCTCTATTGAAATACGCATTAGTGGTCTGGAATGCAACGTGTCGGTCCAAAGCGGAGGCCATTGAGAGAGTGCAAACTAAATTTCTCTCAATACTAAAGCATACGTACGCTACTGCGAAGGCTAAAGATGATCCTGGTGTTGATGACGCCAGCTTGCTTTTACTGGACCCATTACACAGTCGGAGAGCCAAGGCTGACCTTTTATTCTTGTACAAACTGGTCCACGGCCTCATTGATTGTACAGAGTTTCTCGGTGCCATAAATTTGACAACCCCGACAGGCAACACCAGGGCACCTAGACCGTTTCATGTCTCTGCCCGTGTCAAAAGTCCCCTGGGACGCATTCACCACCTATACATTTTGCACGCAGACAGTTTGGACGTATTCCATCGTCCTTTTCCAGACTTTTGTAAGAAACTGCGTCGCTTGACAAACCAGGAGTAGTTTGCTTGCCCTAGTATGTAACGTCCATTCACGCACTTTATGCTGCCGGGGTCGGTTAACTATGTATGTATGCTAATTGTTTCGATATTCCCGTGTGTATCTATGTTTTATGCCTTCATTGTGGCGTGATCTTTAGCTTTGATGGCGTGATGTTTCAGTGTACAGAGTTTTAATCATGCCTTGTTGTATTACACTTGTGGTCTCCATAGCAGTCAGCAGTGTCTTATTTCTATGCACTGGTTGCAATGCCTAGTTTGCATGTCCTCAGGTCATGTGCGTGTGTCGGCGTGTGTGTATCTCAAAGTGTCTCATTCTCGTTCAGACTATACAATGTTATTTTCTATATTTTTCTGACATATGCACTTTTGTTTCGTTCCGCACCAGCACATCGTTCCTTGACACACTATTAAACAATAAATTGATTGTTTCATTCATCATTTTTATTGTCTCTGCGATTTGTTGGTCTGATCATTTATGTCTATACTCCTGCCATTATTTTTCTCGCTATTTTTCTGTCAAACTTGTTGCTCTGTTTGCTGTGTGTCTCGACGAGATGGGACATCGCAAAGGTATCGCTTGTTTTAGGGTAATACGTTATTGCAGTGTGACATTTCAAAAATCAAAACTCTCGTTTTATATGTACACTCTGTCGCCATCATGTGCCCTGTGTATTTTGTTGTATAATTCCTTTTTTCAAGTGCGTTGAAAGTTTCGCTGGCCGAGTGCCATAGCTTGCAACGCTGTTTTTTTTTGCTTTTCTGTCATATCGGGGATTTTGTGTGTTGTGCCGTGCTGTCTTACGTTTCTTTTAATAATGTGTTGTATATGGTGTGCCAGCACCACGACCTTAGGGTTGTTCCTGGGCACTGAAAATAAAGGTTGATTGATTGATTGATTGGTTGATTGATTGATTAATATTTATTAATATTATTATTATTATTATTAATTATATTACCTTTATTATGCATTTATGACCTAGAAGAGATGAGATCTAGAATTTCGCTAGCTTTGTGGAGCGAAATGGCGTGATACATCCAAAGCTCCATAACGAGCGATCAGAATGAAAACCTTGGGAGATTTTTGGGGATGACGTTAAACTTAAGAATAGAAAATAAAGTAAAATAAAAAGCGTAATCCGTAAATGTGCACTTCGGTCCCGCCACGGAGAATAATCTTTACGCCAATGAAATGCTGCGACATTGGATTGACCAAATTGACATGTTTAGTCACTTTGATTCGTTTTATCAGGAATATTTGACTGAAGTCCACTAGGGGGTATTTCGTTATGGTCCAGTCATGCACGCGGCTGTAAGTGTTAGGTGTATTTTGAAAGGACCCCACTCCGCCCATCTTTCAAATATGCTGGAGATTGAAGGGTAGCATATAGTTTCGCTATACAATAACATACCAAACCTTTGTTATATTCCAGAATTTTTACGTTACATATATGATATCTTGGTAACAGCAAAACAGTTTCAATTTTCTCTCCACATTTCTACAGCCACTCGTTGTATGGCAAATTTTATAATAAGCAAACAAATGTTAGGTAGCACAACAAACAAGAATCATTGGGGGTAACCCCATTGAGAAGATATCAGCACCCAAATTTGGACAGGGCTCTTTTCTGTCAAACGTCGTTTCCTGAAGTTTGTTTTTCAGCATTCCTAAGATGAAAAGTGCCGGGAAATGGGGAAAAAATCTTGACATGGTTCCAGTATTCTGGCATACAGCAATGGAAGGAATTTTGTGTAGACGTGAAACACAACTCAACTAACGTACACAAATTTTTTGCCTGAGTAACACAAAGCCAATGAAGCAATCTAAATAAAAAAAAACAAATCAAACATACAAATGTTTTACCTCGATAATTCCCTTTTAAAATAGTTTGTATTGAATATTTACCAAGAGCTTCTTAGAGGTACTTGCCTGTTGCAAAGTATTCACTTTAAATCGCCTCCTGTAACCAGTGTCAGTTTTTTATTGACTTAGAACATGGCACTTTCCAAAAATGAGAGAAAACTTTCGACTATCCCATGGGAGGGGGGGGGGGGCGATACATACCCATAAACATGTTGCTTCCGCACTGAACAGCTTACGCTTTGTAATCTGCCCGGCAGGTACTAAATTGGGGTAGTATATTTGGCGAAGGACGTTTTCAGAGAAAAATATTACGCCCCCTTTTGATTTATCTTGTCAGTAAAATAAAATGTTTTAGAGCCAGGCAAACTGAGCCCATCGTACACTTATTTGTACAAAGTTTTGGTGATCAGGACAACTTTAAACCTTTGGGAAAGGCGGCTGAAGTTCAATTATATCGTCGGGTTTATTTCTGGCTGATAGAACATTTCAATGAAAAAGAAACCTATGTACCCGCCCGCTTTGTGTCAAGGGATATCTCTAGAATTATTCATGGTGCTTTGTGTGCTGCAACGACGTACTTAGCACGGTTTGAAGGATCAGGGGTTGACCTATGCATTTATCAACTGAGGGCTCATAAATTACCAGTTCATGGTAGCACAAGTGCCTCTGTCATGTCTGAAGAAAAGTTTGCACTGGTAAAAAAAGAAAGACGATATATATCTGATTTTGCATTGGCAAAACCGGCGGCTAAAATATTGAGAGGCAAGTCCTAAGTTCAGGATGAAGCCTGGTTTCTGTTCAGGTTATCAGTGCAAGCAGTCCTCGCTGCCTGAATTCTGTTCAGGTCGTCAGTGCAAGCAATCCTGACAGCTGGAGTGTGGTCAGCCTGGCCGGCGGAAAGTTTTTGTTTTCGCGCCCAGACGTACTTCCTCTGCGCATTTCGTTTGCGTATCGCCGCCTGCCTCAAGGGACGCTTCAGAACAGGGCACAAGTGCTGATTTACGAACACAGGTACCTGTGTGCCAAAACCGACGTCAAAGCAGTTCGCTTTTCCTGCCGGCTTCCCCAAGGAATTTGTCTCGCAAATGCCGGTGGTTAAATTGTACAGCAATGTTCTTGTTTCCGCGCTGATTAGCAACGGACACCCTGTGAACGCTCTCAAGGTCGGCCGGCACAACAGGCACGCCAACGTTTTCACTGATTTTAGCAATCATCTCTACCAGGCTCACCTTGAGTGTGACCGACACACCCTTGATTTCAATGATTCAATTCCTAGAATATTGATACCCTCAATGATTCTGGCCCCTTCAAGCTTAACTTGGCATGCCTGAGCATCACACTTCTTCTCCAGCGTTGAATTGTCTACCTTCAAATACCTGTATTCGGAACACATTTCTTCTAAGACCTTTTGTCGTAGAAGTAAGCCTTCCTTTGATCTCCGTGAATTCTTTACGTTTTTCTCGCTCGAAAGTGACTTTCGAATCATTTAGCTCAGCTCGCAGTTCCTGCTTGCACTCCTCCAACAGTACAGTGATTCCTTTAGTTAGGACGAAATCTCTACACCAAAGTTCACCGCCGACACACGAGAACATGAATAATAAACTGTAGCAGGAGCAACGGCAGCAGAATTACAATATGCGAAGGCTGATCGTACAAAGGTCGCAAACCTACGTTAGAAACATATGCGTTCATCGTCGCTGCGCTTCCTCCCCCCCGCTGCTGCCACGTCATCAACGTTTCTGAAGCTGGCTGCTTTGTACCGCCGTCCGCACGGAAGCATTCACCAATGACTGTTAGTAGCGTCAGGGAGGTCACAGTATTCATTGTCACACGTGGTGATACTGGTCCTAGCGCAGCGTTCCGAAGAATTTGATGGTCCAGCTTGTTAGCGGTACACCAGAGCGTAAGAAATGGAGGCGTTGATCGTCGCTGGGATTTCTTCTTTTTCTTCTTCTTACAATTTCAAATTGCCTTCAAATTTTCGATGTTACACAATTTCAAGCAACGTAGTTAACAAACGTTAGCAAATTAACACTCTACTTGAGTCCAGTTTCACGGCTAACACACACGCGTATAAGCGCCAGTGCAGTGGTACACATTGCATGTGTTTGGCAACCTAGAACCTCAGCTTTGAAAAAAATTGCACTCTGTAGATGTAAAGCAGAATAAATGAACTCTTCAATTTATGCAGTTGCACGGTTTTTTTTAATCTAAACACGGGAGATTTTACGTACTGAATTTAAGTTCAAAAAATGATAAAATACATGTGTCCATGTAAACTGATTTCATAACCACAATAGTATTTTACAGGTTTTCGTCCTCCCAATATTGGCAATACAGAACCCGACCGATTTTTCATACCTGGAAGGGAAGGAAAATGGTCAAAATAAAATGGAAGTAAAAAAAATCCGCGAGTCGGAAAAACGAACATTATTTCATTTATATAGGTCTGAAGATATCGCGAAATGTTCCTTGCCTATTTCTCCTTCGATTGAGAACGACAGCTTTCATGTCTACAAGCGAAACGATTTGTTCGCAAACGTTGGATAATTACCCCAAATCGTCGGACGTGTCTTGCGCTAATAACAGCTGGCTGTCCAGAGTTTCTTCGTCAGCAGCAGCTCTGCGACAGCGCGGTCACTTGGCGCATGATCAAATCGTCAGTTAGCTCCGTGGTACGGCATAGGAAAACCTGATTATGGTGTTGCTTATAGTCAGAGTCACCTGGTCCCTAAAAAAATTGGTGTCTAAAAAGAACTGGCCTTGTAAGACCCGTTATGGGCTTTAAAGAATGTTCCGCCGCAGAATAAATGCAAATTTTGGGACTTCAAAATCATAGTTTGTTACAACGGTGGTCTGTGAAGCATCGCCGTCGTATACGAAGCTTGTCAGGGGGCTCACAATTTAAATTTGTGGTGTTCTGTGTGGGAACATGACTTTGTCGCGGAAACTATAGTCTCGAAAATTGATCTTTTGGCTTTATTTCTCCCAGATATTCGTTGCTCATAATCATTTCTTCTCCACGACAACTGGCGGTTCCTCCGTGACGTCCGAACTATCCAAAAGTCCGAAATTTCGAGTTTGAAATAACGGCGGGGTAGAGCAGTTGGGTACGGAGAAACAAGTTCAGGGTGTTTTTACAAGACGCATAGATGAAAAAGGAACGATCCAGATCTCGGCGAGTTTCAGCATGATTTTAGGAAGGCGTTTTGAGAATTTCGAGAAGTAATAATGTTGGAAGCCCACCACACATCACAAAATATATATTGATGATTCCGGACTGCATGCACCTTGTCGCGAGCACTCGGTATTCGCTTCCAGGAATTTATTTTTGAGAAGATTGCAGTAAAAAATAGGTGCCCTCTTCCAGTAAAATCATTTCCAAGTTACAATGCTCTTTCCTTTAACGGGCATTTTCCCTTTGAGGATTGCCTGCTCCAACTGAGCCGCTCCCACAGAGCGGCTCAGTTATCACAGCGCCTAGAAACTCATACTCCCACCCTCATGATTGCTATCGCAATGCAATACCTGTTTGAAAACAACCACACGAAGACCTGTTAAGCATGAATGCCGATTTAGTTGTTAGTTTAGAGAAGGGTTAGGCGTAGTAAAGCCGAAGTACTTAAAATAACTCAATACCAGCCGAGGGCTTCGGCAGCATTTTCTCTTCAGGGGGCATACCGTTGTAGTGAGGTTGAATTGAATGTAGTGGGAGGGGAGGGGGCGGGAGGAATTTGACAGAATATTAGAGAAATACGCCGCGTACAAGAAAAATCAGTTGAATAAACGAAGAGAGCACGTTTCTTCTCTGAAGGTTCATAATGCTCGAAATATTTACTAATACTCAAATGTCGCAACACGAACTTTCTCCGTTTTATCAAGGCAACATTTGATTATGTCAAACAATCTAAGGCACGTCCTCTTGAAATATTTGTAGGGTATCACTACACAAAAATATGTATTCGCTTTTTCAGAACAGATCCATACGCAACATCATCCATAAAGAACAATGAGTGTACAGCCGAGCGCCCGCGCCGGCATCGCCCGCAATGCAAAGAGGGATATATCTGTGAAGGCCTTTTGCACCAACTATTTATTTTTTCGCGAAGCAGCCCATGTACGACATCGAGTACAGAAAGTGAAGGTCCAACATCGCCGAACGACACGCATTATCGCATTCGAACGGGGTGACATGTAATTGCGTGTATTATTATAGCGCTTTGAATGACGCGACTGATGGTGGAATAAATCCCCTGATTCATTGGGCGGCCAATGCAGTCTGTGCTCTTCCATATTTGATGCCAAAGTAGACCCGCACAGTGAAGTTATACAAACAGCAGTATTTCTTTCCTATCTTGCTTGCAGAGCTTCATAATGAAAAATTGTTCGTTACGTTAACCCGATGAAGAAATGAAATAAGGAAATTTGGGCTTGACTCTGGACTCGAGAAGAGCACGACAGGAGCAGTCGGAGGTCAATGGGAGCATCCTTTGTCCTGCCGTGGGAGTGAGTAGGGTGAGGGTGAGGGTTATGATGATGATCAAGACGACTGCGATTACCACGACTACTACGACGGCGATGATGATGACGACGAAGACGACGGTGATGATGATTCAAATACCAATGTTTTAGTACGTCTGACGCAATGCCAGTGTTTCTGTCACTATGGTTCCGTCGCTACACTTTGAAGTGAAGCAAAAAAGACGAACTTGCAACACTAAATCTACCAAACGTTCGCCTCCTTCAGGCAAAGTGCGAGCCTTGGAGTTTCTTGACTGCACACTTGGTGCGCCAATGCGTGCTTAGCAAATTTTCGCATAAGCTCGGGGGTACGAACGCTTCTTCAACAGCCTTTACAAGTCACTGTCACGTTTCCCAAACAAGTGCAAAGCTTACTCTACTATGCGTTTTTCTACGAAGTTGATGGCACAAAGTAATAGCGTTCGGGACTTTCTCCAGTCAGTTGCATTGACAGCGACTTCTGGGGTGAAGAATGGTGAATTGAAAGCATGAACGACAGCGATTCGCGATTGGTGTCACGTTTCGCTTTGTACCTGCCTTTGGGCACATATTTAACGTCATTATAAACACATATGTTGTGTATTCATGACGGGGTTTCTGCAAAAAAGCGCCGGATCGTGACTACCATGGTAGAAACCTCCATGTGCCGGTAGCAGTTCTAACGGAATGCACACTACCGGTGAAGCTGGATATAGCGAAGTTGACGTAAATTCGCAATTCGTCGCTACATACAGTATTTCGTCATATACAGATGTATAATAACAGTCGCGTAAAAAATGCAAAACCAAATCCAAAATTCTAGACCTCAGTGGTGGAGACCTCGCTCTTTAAGAATTTATTTCACAATATAAAAACTCCGTGATTTGGAATGTTGCTTTCCTACCAGTTTAGTCACTACACGGGGCTCAAAAAAGGGAGGCCAGTTCACTCTGTAGTCGCAAACGTAGCTTAGCTATGGCCTTTCTTTGTGGCACTTTCGGGTGCCTTAGCCCGTTTCAAGGACCAACCTATGCTGAAAGGGCGCTTTTTCACGACCCTAACGCTAATTGTCAGAGTCGAGAAATCGTTCAGAGGGTGCTAGCGGAGTTCCTGTGCCGGGCGGCGACGTTGCTGTCTTCCGCGTAGACGCAGTTCCAATTGAGAGCTCGTCTTGAGAAGACAAACCTTTCTGTTCTTTAGCAGCAGAACACAATCCCTAACCCAACAGACTGACCTAATCGACACTAGATTGACCCTAGAAAGTACTGTAGTTTACGGTGCAGGTGAAGTTCGCGCAATTAGTCCATCACGTCACCCGCTGTTCTGAAAAAAGTGCAAGCAACAATGGCTCATCAGCGTGGCAAATTTCTTACATAAAGGTTAACCGTCGTAGTGGCTTCGTTACGCAGAGATCGCAAACACTTGTGTTTGAATGGGGCAGCAATAGGAAAGGAAAAAACCGTTAGAACCAGGAATTTATACATAGAGGTTTGTTACATAAACGTTTAACTATATGACCACTACTAGTGGAAAAGAACGCTCCCCTCGCCACGCAGTCTGTACATTAACCGCCAAGTACTGAGATCACCAGTAGACTCGTTCGTTGGGAGAAGGGCCTGCTGCGCAGGCTTCGGGAGGGGAAGGGGGAATCCACAGCCGTGACTCGTACTTGGTGCGCCCCCAAACACGCACCGTTTCCAGACAACATTATTCTTTGTAAGCTATTGCGCCATTCTCGTATGGCGAGCACGTGTAATGCACCGGCTGAGGAATTAAAAACACACACAATCAACACGTCGAAGGCGCGGGATTTCTATTCTGGTAGACGCCGACACATTTAGGTCTGAACATGGGGTCACCAGACCCGGTCCCATCTTTCATGTCGCCGGGAACAGCCCCAATTTTATACATTTCAAGGTTTTATCTCGCGGTGCAACCTATGGTTAACATAACGCCCAACATTACCCTAACACCACTGTTAGACCGAAAATCTGAAATCTGTGTTAACCAGGGAGCTTGGGGGAAGGATTCCGTATTGGAAAGGATGCTCGGAAGAGAGCGTGAGCCTCGGGTTTCGCTCCTGTAAAGGGTACCAGCGGTGCGGTGGAAGCGTGGGAATGTGACAGTGGCAAACTTCTGGGTCTCATAAGCCTTGAAATGGCGATAGATACCCACAAATAGCTATTGCTGGAAGAGGGAAGGAAATTAGATGGGTCGGAGGGGGGGGGGTGCTGTCTAGGAGGCTCCTGTACTGGTGTAAAACCCGACCGCGACGTACGTTTAACACTGAATTGACGAATGGTTCAACCGCAATTTCAACTTCGCGTGATCGGAAAGTTTTAAGGTTCACTAAAAAGATTTGAAACACATTTCAGAAATTTGAACTCTGCATTAAAAACAAGCGTCTAGAGAAAATTCCTATTTAAAACGCAGAAAAGAATAATACAGCGTTATAAAAGTAAATTTTATAAGCTATTCTGATGGCCTAAATAAAATAAAACTATGCAAACGCAGCGTAGCCAAAAGGTTTCAAACATAATATTTTGTTGCAAAAATAAAGTAAAGAAACTTGATAATCTTAGAGCTTTTCTGGATCGTACTTTTCCATGAATTGTAATAAGAAATCACAACAAAGTAACTGGCACACTTTGCTTCATAGACATTACGTTCCAAAATAATGTGAATGTTGAATCTGTTTAAGGCGATCTTGTGCAGAAAATCAAAATAAGCTAGGCTAACTCTCACTGACTGCCAGCTCCCTTCAGGATAGGGCATTCTCATGGCGGTAATCGCGTTTGTTAAAATGTCTATGGTCCCCCTCCCCTAGTTTTGCGCATGAACCAATGCAAATCCAACTTGGAATGATAACATCGTCTCTTCAACTATTTTGGGGTGACCAGACGCATTTGAAATTAGAGCTGCCCGGGCCAGCTCTGCGGGTGAAAACAATAGCGCGGTAAACAAAAAAGAAGCATCCGGGGTTTCTTCCAATACCCCTCGCACACAAGTGAGCTCGGCCGGCGGGAATACAAATATCAAACAGGTAAACCAGATAACCCCCGCAAACGATATCTAGTCACCGGGGGATTTACATTAATAAGTCCGGTGCCCGAACTTAACACTCCGGCTGTTTGTTCCAAATATTACTCAAATATGGAAGTTATAACCTTCCCTTGCCAAGTGACGATTCGTCCTCATCCCTTCTTCAACCTTTTCCGTTCTTCCCTCTCCCCTCCTTGTCACTGCTCCCAACATATGCGCAAAGGAAGTTGTTCTTCTGATAGATATATGCTGGAATATTTTGTTATTGTAGTGCTTGGATCGGATGGAACTAAACCACAGATTTTAAGGCTGTTGTTTCGTCACCCGTAATTTTCAGACCGCTTGAAGGCATGTAATATTCCTGTTTTAGTGCCGCCCCTCCAAGGTCACATCTTTTTTTTAGACAAATTATACGCACCGTCATTTATCTTTTCATGTTTTGAATGAATTGTTCTCACGTTTTGTTTTTCCGAACAAAGCAGACGTTTGTGATGGCTACACCCAGTGTGTATACGAATGTTTTGCCTACATGTAGTCCTTGGTCAGGCTGTCTATCAATATCCAAAATGACTATAAATTCAGTGAAAAAGACGGAAACACACACAAAAAAATCTTTGCTCGCACATTGCCTTTATTAGCTCAAAGAAATGTGGCCGAAAAGTTTGCACGACAGGTTGGAGAGAAAGGCACCCTGAAAAATAGATATAATTTGGCTTATTGCAAAGCTTTCGAAATAGCCATCAGCGCGAAACTTTTGTGCCATGTCGGGGGATCAAGACGTCCAACTGAGGTTCGGAGAAAGAATAAAATCTGCGCGATGAATGATCGCTCAAAACGTAAATGTGCTTTTCGTCGAACCGATGAGTGTATTTTTCGCTCTAATGGCATGCTTAGACATTTCATTCCCAAAGTTCGCATGGTAGGTAAGCTGAGGGTCGTTTTATGCGTTTTAGCGAAGCCAAACTAGGGGTGAGTTCGCAGTGTACCGAGCTGGTAATAGACGTGGCAGTGTTACCTGCCATTTGAACAGGTCACCGACCCCTTCATCTTTAAATTATGCTGAAGGTGAGTGTTTCCCTAGTACCGCCATATAAAAACAAACCATACCCTTGAAATATTCAATCACGTTTACAAGCTTCGTATATGATATCCTGATAACTGCAATAATGTTGACAATGTTCTCCCAAATTTTCTACGCCGATTATTTTGTCACAGATTCTATATGAGAAAACAAAAGTTACGAAGCCCTGCAACAAGATTAATAGGGGTGGGGGGTGGTACCTACTACACAAAAAATCAGAACACAATATGGTTTGAGCACTTTTCCTGTCAAATTCCTTTTCTTCTTCTTTTTATGGTTATTATTTTTCAATTTCTTCCCCTTTTTCGATGTCGGACATAGTCGAGCGATGTAGTTATACAAAAATCGAGATATGTAACTTGAACGTATGTCCTTGTCCAAGGCTATTTGCACGCTCAAAGAAGTGGCATTGCAATATACAAGCTTGCACTGCCGCTCCTTTGTTTCCGCTCTGGGCAACCTGGAGCCTCAACTTTGAGAAAAATGCGCTCGGCAGGTGTAATCCAGAGTACCTAAACGCTGTTTGGAGTTACGACGGGTCGCGGAAATGTTTGGAGTTAAGTTTTTATTTTTGCTGTAAACACATACCACCATAGAGAAAAAACATTTACATACGAACATAAGGGAAAAAATCAGGTATTCTTGACACATGAAACGAAGCAGAAACTTTTATGCCGTGTTTTGTGAGAGACGACTGGACATTCCGATTCAGAGGAGGAGTTAACTGCAGTTCCTTATGTCAGACCACAGCTTTAATCCGTCGCAGACGGTAAAGCATCATGAATTGCTACCACAGCTACTCCTCTCCTACCAGATCTATTCCTCTCTAACATTGTTGTAACGTGGACTCCCACTGGTGTTTCAGATAATAAGAGTAGATGCGTTGCGGACCACTGCATTTTGCGTTCCTAAAGCGTTACGCTCGCTCTGCTATCCGTTCTTGTATTTGTTTTCCTTGGAATCCCCTGCTGCTCTTAATAAAGCATCTATCCGCGACTACATCATAGCTGCAAATTTGCGCTCCTTTTCGTCACTGAGGGCTAACAGCTGCCGTCACGCATGCTGCGTTCACCAGTGGGCATGCCGGAAGGCTTAACTACCCTATGCCACGAAAAAAACCGCCATCGTAGCTGTTATACAGGTGTTCTTTCGTGTTTAAGAAAATGGCCGCCACTGCAAAAAGTCTCTAAAAACATTTCTCATCTAAATGAATCACACGGGAGGTATGTAAGGATAACAAACTCTATGTTCGATCTCAGTCGAGGATCGTGCAGGAACCAATACGTTTGAATAGTAAAGAGCCTTCTCTAAAAATTCCCAAAACTACAAGTCAAAATGCGAAGACAGTATCGTGGCAGTACCGTGATAACGGTAGTTTGTTCCAAGTGAAATGAAAGGTTACACTATGTAGATGATGCCGCAATTAGGAATGTCTTCCAAGTAACGCTTAGCAAAAGACGAGCAACCCAAAGCAAACATGCAAAGTAAAAGTAAGAAAAAAAGACGTTGGAAACTACGCCTACTTTGCATTCAAGGCACACAAGCAGACATAAGGTTCAGGACAGTATGGTTTGGCGAGTTGGTACATAGCGGCGTATTGCAGCGCAGGCAAGACGAGGACAGAACAAAGACTGACGACACACAGGGTGCTCTGTGTGTCGTCGTCAGTGTTAATGTCCTCGTCCTTTGCTGCGCTTCAATACGCCGCCAGACATAAGGCCTCTGAAAAATTTTCGTTTTCGGTTCCGCCTGTCGTTTCTGCGTCTTTTGTCGCCATGGGTGAGGTCAGAAAGGTCAACATCAAAAACCCGGGCCGGCTTCGTTCCGAACCAGCTTCAAGTCGCACAGATGCATGAGTGGATTGAGGAAAGGTTCTAGGAAATTAGTGCACATCCTGTGGACCGGAACAAATCCCATGTAGGTTGAGTGATACAGCGGGTGTCTGAATAGTTTGAGAGAGTGAACTGAAATTGCAGAAAAGTATAGTTCCGCTCGAATATTGCCCTTCCTGAGCTCCACGTCAGGATGCTAGAACTACTTTACTACACACCACATAAAACGGGTTAGCGACCCCTTTTTTTGCTGCCCCTTTTTTTACACAGAAGCTTTAAATAATAAATGCCTAGTGTCAAGAAATTCAAGTTATAAATAGCTAACTGTTCTTTCAGCTAACTGTTTTCCGTAGCTTCGTGAGATATAGGTGTCATGTATTGCAGTGATTGGAAAGATGAAGAGTTAAAAAAGCCGCCCGCATCTTCCCACGGGGGAACTCGAGTAAATGCGTCGCATCTACTCGAGTCAAGCAAAGCGTCACGTCAAGCGTAAGCCATGCAAAGACGCCCTTGACTGTTCCGAACGCGGGCTCCGCCGCTTATAAACGTTGAGGGGACTGCGTAAGCCGGTCCCAGTCGACGACGTTGGCGTACTTGTAAAGCGGCGTGGACTCTAGGTGTTTGAGCCAACCGCGGATTGCTTGGCCGGAGAACGGCACACCGGTTAACGGTTATATGAAACCGCGGAAGAGAGAGTACTGCACATGCGCCGGCCCAAGCGCGTCTGCCGCGGCTATGACGCAACGTGCCGCGGCTATGACGCATCACAATCCAACACAATCTATTAATCCAATCCAATCCAATCCAATCCAATCCAATCCAAGCCAAGCCAAGCCAATCCAATCCAATCCAATCCAAGCCAATCCAATCGAATCCAATTCAATGCCCCTCGCGAGAGAGTGTTCGAATCCAATCCAATGCCCCTCGCGAGAGATGTGTTCGCTTTCGCCTCGACTCGACGCGCATGCGCAGTGAGCGTGCGGACTACGGACGCCAACGCGGGTGACATCGTGAGTTACTGAAATGCTTTGCATTTAAAACGGCTGGATCAACTTCACTGATGCAAAAGGACACATTAGAAAAGTGCTACCTTGCATAAGGCTAACAGAAGGCTGTTTCAAAATATTGTACGTGAAAGTGGCTAGTTTGCCCGCTGAAAAATATGCATGCATCTTGGTACTTCGTTAAACTTCAACTTTAGCACATAAAGTGCCAATTTGAGAATGCCTCCATTTTCTTTTACCTGGATACATTAGGCTATCTGGTACGCGTAGTGACACTGCAATCTCTTTTCATTTCAAGGAGATCTATATAAAGTACAATTTTTTGTTCTACAATGTTCAGGAAAAAGAAACAGCTGCCAAGATGCCTGATGTGACTGTTATAACCACAAATTACAGTAAAGCAGGAATATTGCTGCCATAAAGTGTGCACTAGTGCTAGTTTTGTCATTTCTCTTTATGTTGCTAAGTAATTTAGTTTTTTTTTGTTTTGCGCAGTTGTGTATTCAAAAGCGCTTAAATCCGAGACCCTCTGGTCTGCGATAATTATTGGTTATCGTGTCACCTTGTTATACGATTTGCGCACTTTGATAACTCCTTATAAAGCAGCGAAAGATGCTGGCAGGAAAATTTATTAGATTCAAAGTGAGACAGGCGAATGAAGTCAAAGACTTTCTTCTGAACAAAAGCAGAACGCTCTGAGTGCTCTCAAGGTTCATGGCATGCAGCTGGGGGAGGTGATGGTGGGGCAAGATATATATCTGCAACGGGTCCAACGCCGATAGCGCTTCCATGAAAGGCGTAATGCTTGGTTTTCCTTCAAGCTCTGCATCACGGCTCGCTGATGATTTGTAGCGTTTCTCTTTTATATGATGGTCTCAACGATATATTCAGTTCTCAGGTCAGCAGAAACTAGGGCCTTGTAGCACACCGGCCCTCCATCGGCAGCCTTTAAAACCGATGCTGCGCCGCAACACGCTCTGTACGAATTTTTCAATTTCTGCTACTCCGCGGCCAAACTGCATGATTCGCGGTCGTCCCCACACATTGAGCATTAGCATGTGTGCTTCCAGGCGTATTCTTTATCAAGCGAAAATTCAGTGATTGGGAACCCATTATTTTCTTGGTTAAACCGGCAAATTGACCATAGTTGTCTTGTACGTAGTGGCGTTCAAGATACTTCGGAAAACCTAATGGCATGCTTTCTTCTACAGGAAAATTTTGTAGTTTAACAGTTTCTTTATGCGGCGTTTCACTCTATACCGATGTGGTGTTTCAACCGTGTAGAATAAAGGTGAAATTCAGGAGGAGACGAAATGGAGGCATGACCACAGAGAAACTTTCAGTGGTATTCGGAGGCCGAGACAGCCTCCACAGCCGGGATACGCAACTGCGGTACAGTTACTGCTGTTTTAAAGCGGGGGGTGTCCATTACCTATAAACAAATCGTTTGGCTCCCCTTAAAAGATAGTGCCCTGGTCAGTGTCGCAATTTTAATCGGGCTTGTACGTTTTATTAGAGCCTAATGATCATAGAAATCTGGGCGATTGCAGATGCAGTCGCGTAGAAGAAAGCGGGAATGAGGCAGCCTGGTTTGGTAATGGTCAGAACATACACAGTTCTTGTGGGTGTAGTTCTCGCACACTTCGGCTCATGTGTCGACGCTGCGTGACTACCATCGACGTCTACTACAAATAGAGAAAATATCACATCATAAAATCTCAATTAAACCTAAACGTCGGGTCTGTGTTACGTGGATGTGCTACCTCCAATCAACATGTGCTGTGTCTGCTTGGCCGGGCGTTCAATAGCAATGCTTGTAGGTTAAAATACCAATTCTAATACCACTCGTAGACCCACGCGCTTACGCCATCATAATTTTCTGGTGCATGCAAGCATACGTGTTGTTTAAGGCATTTACAACAAACACCACTTTGTACTACAAATTAAATAAATTAGGAGACACCTGTAACACGTAAAGTGCTTTATTTTTGCGAGTTTTTTGCCACTAGAAAACCTACTCCCTAGAAAGCGTGTGCCTTCGTTTTTAATTTAAAAGCATTAAGCGGCCTATTGGAAATTACATCCGGCGTATAGGCTGCATTAGATCTCATTGTTAGGAGGAGAAATGCTACCAGCTCACAAACTTTTTAACAGCGTACCAGCTCAAAAATAGGACGTCAGCAAGAAATTCGCTATAAACCAACTAAACCAGCGATGAAATGTTTGCGGCGAACGCCGTCATATGTTTAGCGAGCCAGGCAACCGAATTCCAATTCATCATTGTCGCGTTTCCCCTCGTTACACAGCGGCCGTTGCAAGCAGAGACACATGACATAGAAGACGGTTGAAAGTTCTTCGAAAGCGTTTAAAAGACTCCATTGTGAAATGAAGCACTTGCATTACCAAAACGTTTAAAGCCTTTGACAATGTATACCAAATTCAAGTGTCCCTGTGGTCAATCCGAGTTTTGAGGCTGTTGCTTTGACGTACACTGCGAGTCGCTTAAGTGCGGGAAAGATTTTTTTTGGCAGGAACCGCAATAATGTGGTAATTTTTGATAAGCTAGTAAACTGCTTTGGGTAACACATCAGTAAAACGCCCTTTGCTCAGATGCGCACCCGCGTAGTGACAACACTCAAAAATAGGGAGTTGAGTGGAAGAACACGGCTCCTTTTTAATGAATCTTAGAACTTCTCGAGTGGATGCCGGCTGCGGTACCTATGTCATAAAGACTCCGAAATTACGGAGAAAGTGTTCATTATATCAGATCAATTGATTTATTAGACAAAATTACTTTAAAGAACCTAATTCTGCATTTAGCAACTAGTTACCAAATAAAGTACGAAAGTTCTGTTTGGTGTTCGTGTTACAATATTTGAAAACATGTTTTTACTAAATTGCAGAAAACCAAGGGAAGCGACGCGACTCGTGCAACTTTGCATTTGTGTGCCTAAGTTATTCCTATACCCTCTATACGGAGATGCACCGTAGGCGTTCTATTTCGCTGGCAAGGCGAGCCCGTGTGACGAAGGTACAAGATGAGCTGGATATTGAACACGCACAATGTGTGTACCAGCATCAGCAGCCTGCATTGCGAGGTGGCTGTTCCGTCAGTGCCATGAGACACACAGATGACATGGGTTAGTGCCCACTACGTTCTGAATTTCTAGCAGATGTTCGTCGGACGGAACAATTTTACGAAGATCTAGTACAGCTGCCTATCAATCCGTGTACATTTTACGCTGTGGTGAAGCGCGGTTGATTACTAACGATCTGTGTAGCAGAGCATACTGCCCTGCAAGGAGCTCTGCCTGCGTTGATGGTCAGTTCTTCGTTATATATTAAGTGCGATCTCTGGATCGGGGGCCACAGTAGGAAAAAGTAGATCTGTATGAAGAAAGGGGTCTACAAGCAGCGTAGAAGAAGGGCAGAAATATCCATAGAAGGAGGAATCGGAGCAGCAACCTTTCGGGGATGAACACGGACAAGTATTCGTTAATTGATGAAACTTTCGTAGGGGCCGTATACTGGAGTTTGATGGTTGTGAGGCTAGTAAACAGGTCATGCACGCTGCAAGAGTGACCGAATTTAGGGCAAGGGCTTGTTTTTGGAGGCAGGCGTGTCGACGCTGATGCACTAGCTCATCAAATGTGTTGAGATGTGCTTCCTGTTGGAGAATAGGGACGGGGTGAGTGCTCGAAAACCAGTTATAGCTCGCATGGGCTACTTATTTATTGATTTGAATAGTGCCCAGTCTGACTTTGTGAGCAAGTTAAATTGAGCTTTTCAAACTAATCGAGGCTGAAGAATGTCTCGGACAAGCATGCAGGTCATCTTGGGGGTTGCACCTCCGCTTTTGGAGATATACGACATAATAGATGGAGTCATTGTGAAGCTTGAAGTTTTGCAGAGCGAATCTAAAGTTTTTGAGAACGTGGCAATAATATCTAAGCCGAACACACGTACGGTAGACGCTGTTTGTATAGGCGTGTCTTGAACAGAAAGACAGAGAGGGGAGGTTGCCAAGCGGCGACGGCTTCGTGCGCCGGCCACTGAGAGAAGTGCTGTTTTGTTAAAACACAGCGTGAGGCCCAGATACCTGCACCAAGAATTGGTTTAGGCGAGATCTGGTTGCAGGCGGATAATTTGTACGTGAGGGTCCTAGTGAACAGTCCACCGTGATGTCGCCTGCATAGATGATACTATAGATGTGTGGAACAGCCATAGGTCGCCGGGCAAGAGGTATCATGGCAATATTATAAAGCAAGGGGGGCAGGGCAGATCCCTGAGGCACACCACGGCGGGCTTGAAGGTACCAGTGGAAGATCCGTTGAGACAGATGGAGAAGGTGTGGTTTCCTGGGTAGGAGGAAATGAAATCACATGGGCGGGATGGCAGGTGAGAGAGATGAAGTACCGCAATGACGGCAGCGTGGCCAAGGTGGAAATACGCTTTTCAATGTCTATGCGGAGAACTGAGCGAACCCGGTTGGTCTGGCCGCGAATAATGATGATCTCGGAGAGGTGTCCCAGACCAACCTCTGCACCAAGCTGGGGACGAAACCCCATTTGGCAGGGCTGGTAAAGATGGTGCACGTCGAGCCACCACTGAAGGTGTGTGGCAATCATGCGTTCGAACAGCTTCCAAATGGTCGCCGAGGGCGTTTTTGTTCGGAGGTTTCAGGCATCTGTACTCGGTTTACCAGGTTTCGGAATAGTGATAACATCCGGTTTAAGGCAGGCCGGGGGACTGTACACGTGAGCCAAACCCAGTTGTACGCTTCTAGGAGTCCCTCGAGAGAATCGTCGAGGCTTTTGAAAGATGCAATGTTACACTGTCAGAGCCGGGAGCTTTGCCAAGTGCAGCCACGTCAAATGCCGTAGTTAGTTCCACTATTGTAAAGGTTGGGAGTATACCCTCGGTTGTTGCCACCGATGGCGGCATACCAGCACCAGGCGGAAGAGTGAACCGAGGGGGCATGATGGCAGGGTCCAAGTCAAAATATGGTTGCAAAGTATGAGCCAACGTATCTGAAAATTGCAACGAAATCTGGTTGGAGGTGAGGAACACTGACGCAGCAGGCTTCTAGAATCATGGTGATCTCTCCACATAATAAAAAAATCCGCCATTTGGAGCACAGTCGGGACTGGCTTCCGTCGAAGGGCAAATGCAAGCCAGTGCTGGCGGGACCACCCGCGTTCATGGAGACGAGCTTTGGCAGTGAGCTATTTACGGCAGTGTTGTCGAGTCGAGAGTTGGGATGGCGACAAGCAAACATTTGCGCCTGGCGGCGCTGGGCATGCTACTGCTGAAGCCACCGCTACATTCATCCACGTGGAAAAGCAGGCGCAGCATTTTTGTTGTTAATTTTGTTGTAGGCATTTCTCGAGTCTCCCATAGTCCTCATGACCAGCTGCATCGTCCACACCTCTCCTACGGATGGAGGCGTCGGAAGCATTCCGTAAGGGTGACATTGCCCTCCTACCACGCAAATTTGTCCTTAACGGCCGCCTCCGGCTCGTAGGTAGAGCTATGCGTTAGAAAGGAGACTTTATCAGCCTGTTTGTAGCTCACTTTGCCCTGTGCCGTCTGTGTGCACGTTTCGAGGTATCCGTGCCCCTCGACAAAATGTTGAGAGATAGAGGGGGCCAATACATGGCGCCCAAGGGAGATAATGCAAGGGAAAAGAATGTTTTGTGTTGCGCGACATTCTGAGATATCCGAGTTCTAGATTTCGAGAGATTTCGCCACGGGCATTTTATAAAACAATTGCTTCGGACTCACTGGTGTTTGTTGTACATTTATCGCTTTTTCGCCAATCCGACAGTGGTGTCATTTCATCATATGTAAGCATAAGTGGTCTTCACCATAAGTATGGACTTAAAAGGGTAACCTTCCCGCGGAATTTAACTATGGTTTGCTTGGGTGTGACTGAGAGGTCATGAACACCCCCACGCTAAAAAAAGAACGTTCATAAGTGCAAAACTATAGGTGCATTGAGGTTCATACTTGGTACAAAGGGGCTCCAGAACTCTATGAAATGGCAGTGTGGAACGAAAAGAATTTATATGGCATGCTTCGTGACGAAATTGGAAAAATTCGCGCAGTACCGTCCAACGGTGACAGAAATGAATAGAAGCTTCTCGAGAGTGAAATAGTGACATAAATAGAAACCATCTTTAGAAAGATAAATTACGTTTACTCATTGTGAGAAAAGCTAACACGACGAAAACTTGGGTATCATGGTATTTTTACTTTGTTTAAACAAACAGTAATTGAAAGCCAATCTCTTATCCCCACAATTAGCCGCTGAATGTTCTGCAATACCTAAAGTAATAGCTATGCATTGGTAGACAGTATTCCTTGAAGTGTACTGCCATAAAGTAATTCGAAAGTCACTGACAGAACTATAGTGAAAGAAAAATCGTGGTCACTTCGCGAGTGTTGACTCTGAGTAGTAGGAACATTTAGTTGTCAGAAAAATTTGAACACCAAGCAGGAGAATAACTGTCTTCGACAGGAAAGGTACACGCGTAGCCGAATTGATTGTCTGTAATTTTGATACCATAGTGTGGTTGACTACCATCAGCCCGCAGAACTGGGGAAAAGAGGGTACCCGTGACGTTTCAACTCAACCGCCATGATGTGGAGTGTAAAAGCACGCGAAGACTCCGCCAAACCTTGAGAAGAAGCGAAGAATACTACGCACTTAAGCGCTTTCAACGACAAGTAGAAGGTGTTGCGAAACAAGGAGTGGCCCATGGCCCTCGCTAGCCCCGAATATTTGGCGTACCTCTGTGTATAAAGAATGGTGGCTCAAGTAAGAGTCGTAAACAGAAAAACAAACGTACAAAAGACGCCTCGTACATCAAAGGCATGTGGAGCAATGTAACTTTCTTGCTTATGCACAGCAATATTTCCACAAACCTGTGGTCACAACAAGCTGTGCTGTAAAACTGCAATTTTACAGACCCAACTAACGCAAGTATGGCGCGCTCGGTGGATCACAGTTTGCTTATTTTGTTAAAAAATACCCAAAGCAAACCTCAAAGCATGCCTGTTTGAGTCTTGCCATGTTGATGGTAGTAAAGAGACAAGATGAGTGGCAATATTTGAAACATTGATTGGTTATGATGTTTAACTCGCCGACGCTACGCAAATGATTAGGCGTGCCAGAGTGGAAGCTTGCGGATTATATTTGACCACCTGGGGACACCTAAAGTGCCCGGAAATCTCCAATACACTGTCGTATTCGTCTAAACCCTCGTTATTAAATGCCAACCCAATCCCACACCAAAAACAGGTGTTCTCTCTTTACTCCTCCATAATTAAAACTGTTGAAGAACGTCCAAAGAGGCAACGAAAGAGGCCATCGTTGGAAAAAAGCAAATCTATTTACATTAGTTACAGAGAACCGTCTTCAAAGCAGCCATCTTATCGCCTCGTCTGGTCCCGGTCTTCTTCGCCTACGTGCCTGCAGGGCTAGGTGCCAGCTTAATCTTTGTCTTCCATGAAAGCTCCAACATCTCCCTCCACAAGAGTTTGTGTCAGAGGCGATGGTGTTGGTGAGTATTCGTTCATGTCCAGCCGGTGTCCGATTTCGTCCTTTTCCTGTGTAGTCCAAAATGGGCACTGACCGTCTGCCATTTGTATCGTACGCACCGGTTGGCACCTTCAACGTTTAGGAGCCGTGCAAAGTGAACCCTCGTACCAGCAAATTCTCCAGGTCTTTCGGAAAACCGCAGGCTGTCCTTGGTACAGGTGGGGCAATCATGTTTGGAGATCCTTGGGGTCGATGAACGGTTATCGAAATGCTCATCGATGTCGTTGAAGTAATTTGGGGGTCACGGGTTCCGTTATTTTCCCCGTGTCCATATTTTCCACTTGAACAAGTCGACTCATGAATCAGTCGGTGTTGCCTTTTGTCATCTTTTGTGAAATTTGCTTCCTTAAGGGCGAGGGCTTTTCGGCCGTAAAGTCTTTGTTAGAGGTGGCAAATATTTCTGTGCGCTTCTCTGAATGTCTCTAGAGCTTCGTGAGGATGGCCATCGATTCTCGTCCCGCAAGCAAGAAAATCGAGCTTCTCGCTGAGTGCAGCAGATCGGTCGGCAGTGCGCTGGACCCTTGTTATTGAAATTTAATCCTCGGCGTCTTTGTTGGGCTCCACTGTAGGCGTTCTTTCTCCAATAAGCTTCATATTCAAGTACAGAATGCTGTTGTGCGCAATTTTAAGTCGGTTCATCTGCTTCCCCACCTCTTCCTCGCTTCGCGTTGAGAAATGCGGTCGAGAATTGTATTCCGCAACATGGATCACCTCGTCATGTTGCTATAGGTCCCGTGTTTTGGAACCGTATGGAAGAACTCCAGACATGCAAGGGAGGATGCCGTCGTCGTAGAAATGCAAATATATTATCACCTGCAATGAAGGCACTGTTCGTAATAAAAAATGAACAGGCAAATACACGCCGATAGCTAAGGCACCTCCAATGTAAAACGAACAGTGGGGGTGTCCACAAGGCTCTCAGCGTCGTTGTCTAGTTTTCCCAAGACCATGTACCAGCTTGCCTTCCGATCAGTGCAGTGGCGCGTATCCCTGCAGGAGAGGCTGGCGATAACTGAACACCTGGATAAACTACTCTTTTTCATTGAAGTCCTTTCCTTTCCCAAGGCGCAAGAGCCTGTAACATCATTTTCGATAGCGAGAGCACCGGCCCGGTGCAAAACTACGCAAGGTTGGAGGCAACTTGGATAGAGGGACTGGTACAGCTTCAGACGAGAGACGTGCACAAGTTGCGACGTTGAATGAGATGACGGCGAAGGTGTGAGGGGTCCAAGTTCATAGGTCATGGGAGTTACCAAGCGTAAGTCTACATGCGTAGGCCACGCTTTGCTTACAATGAAGCAGTGGTTCATTGTGATATTGGTAGATGCTTTCCGTTTAGATCAGGGAGTGACCCCTAATGGGCTCAGTCTAGAATGGCGGGGCGGTAAGTGGAATACTACATGCCATGCGTCTCCCGGTTCATTAGCACTACGTCTTAGTCATTGAAGCTGAAGTATGAAATACAGAATCGGGAGAAGCATAGAGACGTGTTTCACGTGAAAAGGGAGTTGACGCCGATGATTTGCGCTGCATGTGCGTTGGACAGACTTTACAGAGAACGGGTGGCGGTAAACGTGAAACCCATGCTGTGGCTAACGCACGCGAAACGGGATTCGGCGCTATTCGAAAGAATGCTTGTTTCGAAGTTGTTGCTGTAGTGCCAAAACAGAACACAGTCTCCGTGGTGGGGCTGACGGAGCCGAAGGCGTAGTTTATCCTCGACTACGCAATACTGCTGCCGGAGGTAGGTTGAAGACGTAATGGGGTCCGTCTTCGTCACATTGAACCGGCGGCGGAAAGTCCAAAGGTACGGGTCTTGTGTCTCGCAATCCTTCCGTCCATTCAGCCTTCCTGGTCTTATAAAGGCGGCAGCCCAGAGTATCGCTGTGGTTTCCCGAATACGATATAATAACGTCGGTGACAAAGTCTTTGACATCGGCTTAGTAGGGGTGGTAGCAGCAGCTTCTCTGGGCACGGGTTTTATCGTCCTTGTTAACGAGTGTCACAGCTTGACTGTCCTGCGTGCTATTCGGCAGCTGCATTGGGCTGCGGTGGACGCGTCAGCCACCTCCCGGAGGGTAGAAATGTATGGCGAAACGGTGGCTTCGACTGGCGTATTAGATATTCCGACGAACACGGCGTGGTAGGTACTGAATTGCGCTTTGATTCAGAGAAACAGTTGCATTAGAAATGCTAAACGCACTTTCTTTTGGGGTCAACCAGGAGCTTGTGTAGAGCGGGAAGGTCGCGCAGATGGGGGCAACATTCTGCGAGAGCATGAGGTGCAGCCTTCATTTGTTGTTGCGATTGAGCTGTTATCCGCGAGGAAAAAGATTTGCCGCAGTAGTATGGGTGTGACGGCATGGTACCATCGATGACAGGGTGTCGCTTCTACGTTGGGGAACCTCGGCAGAGGTTGTGCTAGTCTGCGCTGCTGGTGCTGTAGGATTTAGGTCGCCACCATATCGAGAGACGAGGATAGCCCTGAGTCACCGTTATGTTGGGCTGTACTCTGGGGCAAAAGGAGGAGGATAAGCGAGGTGGTAGAGCTCGCAAAACAGGAGTACCGGTCCCGCTGCGCTGTGACACAGTAGAGGTAAAAACCCACTCCATCTGGAAAAACCCACAACTTTGCGGTTTATAGGGGATAAAAGGTGGGCGGGGTTGCAGGGTCACTGAATGAGTGGACTAGGGGAAACACGATGAGTCGAGTGGCTTGATGGAGGACGTGCAGTGAAGTCAGGTGGGGGGTTGGACGCTGTTTCGATCTGGTGTCAATACTAGTGGTTAGAGCACCAGCGATGCTCCAAGTGATTTAGCGCTTTCTAATCTCATGATGCTGTTCGGCGAGCGACGAAGCAGTGGCAGAGGGCATGCACCGTCATTGTGATGGGAACGAATCGTACCGAGGCGCTATCACGTAGTCCTGCGGTGTGTCTTAGCGCCGTTGACTGCTCTCGGAGATCACAGCGTAGGTAACTGGAAGCAGCGTAGTGGTGATACGGCTAGCACACTGTTTATGAGGACAACGTGCGCTGCCATTTTGAAGAACCAGGCTCGGTGTTTGCGTTGCTCTAAGCCCGTGAGGTTGGCGTAAAGTAGGTGAAAGGGCCTCTCTGCTGCCCATGTCCTGGTCACCTTTCATTAGGGGGCCGAGGTGGTTGCGTGGCAGGGATTCTAATTAGTTACAGATGTGATGCGCTAGCAAGAGGAGCCCGCGAACCTAGGAGCAACCGTAGGTTGCGGACGAGCAGCGCAGTAGGCGTCATGTTCACTGGCGCGTAGTCCGTCCTGCGTGCCAAGGCGACGCACTGCTAACATTGCTGGAGGGCCAAGGAACTCGCCGTAACACCTTCAACGTTTTTGAAAATCGAAACAAGCACGAGCGGCTCAAACAATTTTACCACAGCAAGATAGAAACTTTTTTTTCGTTCACGGACGGTTTAAGGGTCTTTCGCTGTAAATAGGTATTTCTGTTTAGTTTCACAGTTTCCTGAACACTGGTGCCCTCACAACTCATGCAAATATTGTGTTTAGACAAATATTTTTCCCTAAATATTATTTTGAATGCATCCGCACCTACGCTGACATTGGGGATTTTTTTTGTCAAAAAACAACAGTATTGAAATCCGCGGTGCTGGGCGCTCATATACTACCTTGCAATGATTTTAAGCGCGGTCTTTCGCGAATATCGCCATTTCTTTGTTGGTGATTTTGGAATGAATGTTCAATTATTAGCCCACATTCACACTGCCGTTGTACAAAACAAGCTAATGAAACTATCGCACAAACATGTTTGCACACTAGGTCTTGCAAATTTATTAATTCGCAGATGTCAAACATTGCACCATATGGAGGTTGTGTGCCCTGTGTTAAAAACACAAATAAAAGATCTAACGCCGAACGTTACTTCCCTAGTTACCTGCCAGCAATAATGGCTTCCGAGCAGGATGAAGATTTCCACCAATCACGAGACCTCAGATTTGAAACCATTGACCGTCACCCCCGCATTTCCCAACGTCACTCCCAGTATACGTCATCACCATATCCTTATGATCGGCGTGTGCTGCAACATGTGTTTCTGACGAGGTACAGCGTCCTGAAAGCTCGTCCGCCGACAGCATTCTATAACTTGCAGAAGGAATTGTGCCCTAAAAACCGAAAGCTACAATTCTGATCCGCAGTTTCCATTTTACAGGCAAATTACTGAAGTCCCTGAAATACCCCCAATAAGAACGATAAGTAACTGCTGTGTACTGCTTCCCTCGGGAATTTCACACCGCGTTGAAACCTGGACCTTTCGTCAAGGAGTCCCAACTCTTAGGTCATATGAACAAACAAAACTGTGCAGTTGGCTGCACCATTACAGCACTTGTGTTGGTGAGTTTTTGTGCGTGTTATTAGTTCTCCTTAATGAACAGAACAAGACTCGACGCCGTTCTACGTCGCCTTAACACTTTAGTGGATCAGGCACTGTATACTACACGGGCAAGAAGACAGACGCCAATTTTTATACTAATAAAGCAGAGTATGTACCTAATTTGCCGAGGAATTCCTCCTAGGGTTGGTTGAAACATTAATTAGGTCTTAACACGTAATCCTCGCAAGCAAAAGCATCATAGCAAACAGAAACACCCAATCACTAGTGCAGCGTACTAAGATGCAGATAACACTCGTCTTTCATGGCTTATTCTTTCAACTGTAAGATCCCAAAGAGGCGTTGGTAAAAGACAAAAAAGCAGTCCGAAGACAACTAACAATTCTTATCAGTTACCAATGCTAAAGGCACTCATGTTCCATTGAATTTCAATATTTGTCCTGGCCATACAGCCAGATATTCTGATTCTCTAAGTACCACCGGCTTCTGGCGTCTGCAGAGCAATGGGATCCGAATAGCCCGCATCTTAAGTGGGGACTTGAAACGATGCAGGGCATTCTCGTCTCCCAGTGCATACTGTACGCTGCTAATTGTACAAGCCTGTTCGAGGAAAGCTAAAGCAGCCACAGTGTTCAATAGACACATCACCTCCTGTTTTCGCCGGCTCTTCAAACGTGCAGCCAGCAAGAAAGCAGTTCACCCTTTGTTTGTGGAGGTTTCTTATTGGCCTGTAACTTCGCGCAGTGCGCTTTTTATTGGGTTTTGATTATTTGACTTTAATTTGTGGAGCACTCTTCGGAACCAATTAAACCCTAGAAGCAAGGTGTTGAACCGGAACCGGAACTGAACCGAAATTTTTGCCCACAACCGGAACCGAACCAAACCCTTACATTATGCACCATTTGGAACTAACTTCGAACCAGAACGAATTGAAGGAAACCGTTCCTAACCGGTTGCGGCACTAATCGTTGTCACGTGTCACCGAAGTGTAACTAGTAAGTTGCTATCACCAGTGTTATCATACAGTGTTATCATTGAATGCGCAGCCAGGTGAATAATTAAGCTCTGCTGTTAAACCACATAAAGTGGAGGCCGACTGCATGAAGACATTGTAACCTCTCCCCTGGCGAAAAGCCCTTTTATTTTGTTATACCGCCCTCCGGCCGCCCAAAACAATGTACTGACTAAACACACGTCAAAAATTATCAAAACAGATCCTGTCTTCTAACGCCATATACTTAAACAGAATAAATTGTCTAACGAAGATAGGACGTTTCAGTCATTGTACCAGCGTAAAATAAGAAAACTCATAAAAATAAAAAAAGGAAATAGTCACCATAGGAAAGGCAAAGTGGCCAAAATGTAATTACATGCTACCTACAGTGACAAACGCCATCCAGTTCAGGTACTGATAGCCAAATATAGCTATTATAAACTCAGAATGAATACAAGCAGTGAAGATCCAATTTGTGCTTACGAATCAGTAGACATTTCCAGAATTTCAGTATAGTTTCATGTTAGAACCGCAGTAGACTGTGGTATCTTGGATATATCAATGCTTGTTTGAATATTTATCGTCCTTTTTTTGCCTGTTTCACTTTCCAGGAGAACTTTACATGTTTGTAATACCTTTTACGCGGAATTAACTCAAGTTAGAGGCATTTATTTTAGTGAGTCTTTTCTGCGCCCCCTTGCGAATACAGTGTACCTTTCGTAATCACGTTTTTTGTTACAGCACTAAGAAATAGAATATTTTTCTATTGCCCATTTTGACGACTATACTGCAGGGCATGGGTCAACTAGATGAGACGCGGGTCGTTCGTAAAGGTGCTTCGTCCTGTGACAGCGATACCGCACCCAGCTGCTGGAGCGGTTCGCCGAGCATATGACGATTCTGTAGCAGAGGACAGTGTTAACAGTGGCGAAAGCGACACAATTGCTGGCGGCGACAAAATAAAACGGCCCAAGCCATGCGCGCAAAAAGTTTTGTTTCGGCAACTCGCAGCCCAGCACATGCTCTAGAGGTTGCTCAGGGAACGTGCGTGTCATTCTTCCATAAGTGCATGTCAGAATTATTCGTCTCAGCTGCCCCGCTTCATTTCTGAAAACTAGCACTGGGCGGAGCCTGGCTCGGCTGGACGAAAAGGTGGCAGAATTAGAGACAGCGTGCGGCATGTGGTGAAGATTTGATGGTGTGTATGTCTAAGATGTGCGCGTCGATAAATGTGAACCAAATTTGCCTGTAATTTTATATTGTTGACCGTGTAATGCGCTGCTCTGCAAAAATCAGTATAGCAGGCGTAGTTAATGCATTTCATCGTATTTTTGAAAATGTGAGAGATAACCTGAAAAGGAAATTTTAAAGCTGCAAAAGGGGAGGAATATGAAAAGAAATACGAAAAATCAACTAACGAAATCAAAAGCACCTCTTATTCACCGCCATATTAGGACGAGGGCAAAATAAAACTCCCTTATGAAACAAACCGAAAATCAACAAAAATATAATTATGATCCACAGACCATGTATTGCCTTGCGTAAAAAAAACGATGCATAACTAGCGAAATTAGCTCCTTCAATCGATATAATATACCATCTAAATGAAAAATATTGGGCGAGGCAGACAAACATACGATTAATACAGGGGCGCAGTAACGCTTGATTCCTGTTTCCTCGTTGCATATTGACCGGCAACCATTCAGTCAACCAAAGCGTTCATCGCTTGTTGCGGCCACGGCAATCTTCTGTAGAGCTAACGAAATTACAAGAGCCCAGTTTCTGACGCACATATTAGCTATTGGCCGAACACGAAACATGACACGGCTCACCGAATGCCACACTCGTATGCGGCAGCAAAAATTATTGCAGCTCGGTCGGCATGTGGCAGATACCGCCTTCCGGTATCTTATTTCGTGAAAACGGGGCCATCATGTCGAAAAAAAAGTTGCATGGGGTGATGACCAGTGAAGGATCTGCTTGCGTTCTCAGCTATTGCAACAGAAGGCGCAGGTCGAAAGACGTGGCGCTAAGAGTTTTGCACATCGCTCGCTGGTTCGTTTTATTTTGAAGCCGCCTCTACATTGGAAGGGGTCTTCCGGAATGTGTAAGCGGAACTCTCTTTATCGGAGAAGGCACCTTTCTGTGACTGTTGCCTTATAGCGGGAAGGGGGTGGGTGATTCTGCTATAGAAAGAAGGAAGAGAAAATAAATGGGTATATTTTTATTGCATAGGGGAGTTCAGCGTCTTACAACTCAGTCCTGGAATTAGGAGCGGGAGTTGGCCCATTTGCCGGAGCCGTATTCGGCAGCCCTTCATGTTTTGACAGCTCGGATTCTTAGGTTTTCTTCTGCACGCGCGGATTTTCAACAGCAAAATTCCTCAGCCAATAGGAGAGGCAGCAAATGCTCGGTCGCAGAGTGTGAGGGTAGGTGGCCAGGAAACAAAGGACGCGCAACATATTTTGTAGAGCTCGCCTCAGCCAAAAAAACAGGGTTCCCTTTGGTCGGAATGGAACCTTGGTCTTTGCAATACGATACCGGCGTCTATTTGCTTTATCGTCGTGTTGGGGTGTTCAGCATATGCTTTCTGTACGAAGAGCGGGCGTTAGCTTTGAATTGGAATTCCTTTGAATTTTGACAGACTTCTGCATTCTGGAGCGTGGTCTTTAGGAGCGTGTATTGTAAAATTTGGGGTATGACTTGCGTAGTTTGGATGGTGGTCTTTAAGAGCTGTATTGTAAAATTTGGTATCAGTTAGATTAGTTAGAGAACACTTCGCTTTTCAACGGCCCTTTTCAGTAAAAAGGTGGCAGATAAAACAAAAGGCAAGTAAAGCTAGTTACGGCCCCCACCTCCTGTGTTTCCTGAGTGTGCACAAATCAATGAGTGCATTACCTCAATGTGTTCAGCCAACATTTCTTCACAATCGGTATTTTAGGGAACGAGCAGGACTTCCGTTTTCTGATATGCTTCTAAAATTGCCGTTGAATTGTTTCCTTGATTTTTTAAAGTCCTTTTCGAGCCAGATTTTCATCCCTCAGTTGAACGAAAAGGGTCCCTATCTGTTTTTGTAATATTTTAACAACTTATACCTCCAATTAGACTCTTGTTTCAGCAGGGTCACCAGCAGCTAACACGAAAGGTCTCAGCAGCAGCAGGGCTCAAACTAGCACCAGGTATCAAACACTTTGGTTTGACAGTGGCGACAATGGGGAAGAGAAAAACCGCTAAATCCAAGAATTCGTTACAGAGAGGTCTGTTACACCCAGGTTTACTGTATAACCACTGCTACTGGAAAAAAACCTTTCCGTCGCCACGCAATCTGTACATTAACCGCCAGGTGCTGAGATTACCAGTAGACTTGTTCGTTGAGAAGCGGTTATGGTGTGGAGGATTCGAGGGGGGAGGCTAATCTACAGCCGTGACCCCTACTTAGTTTGCCCCCAAACACGCGCCGTTTCCGGAGAACTGTCATCTTTGTTAGCTAGTGCGCCATAAAATTATTGCAAACACCTGCAATGGACTGGCTGAGCACTTAGGAACACACGCATGCAACACCTGGAAGGCGCGGGAAGGTATTCTGGGAGGCGCAGGCACGTTTGGCGCTATACACGGGGTCACCAGGCCCACTTCTGTCTTTCATTTTGGCGGGAACAGTTCCAATTTTGCACCTTTCAAGGTTTTCTTCCGTGGAGAAACCACTGGCGAAAAGTACCCCCCTTATTACGCTAACAACATCGAAAAGCTGAAACCTGTGCGCACCCGGGAGCTTGAGGGAAGGATTCCGTATTGGAATTTATGCAAGCCGGAGAGCGTGAGACCGGGATTTCACAACAGAAAAAGAGACCAGCAGTGCGGGGGAACGGTAGGATATAACAATGGCAAATGTCTGTGCCTTATATGACTTGAAATGGCCATAGATACCCGCTGTCATCCCATTGCGTCCTATATCCAGATGACACCACTATCTCAACATCGGACCAGTGTGTATTCTCTTTAACACCAAACCTTAACATCGCTCTCTGTAGTGCCGTAGATTGTGGCAAGAAGAACCAATTGGGAATTATTCCTGTCAAATCTAAACTCATGATTTTCAGTTCAAGTCAGAAGGTCGTAGCCAAGCTTCTCTCGTTACACTTGGTGAAAATTCTAGTCCTGGTTTGCAGTTCTGCGACATTTCTCGGTATACGTCGTGATCCCTCACCCTAAGTTTCATTTTTATACCAACCACCTTAAAAAAACCACGGTATTTGGCATTCATCCGCTGATTAAAGCCCGGCATTTTGTTTGCTCTACCGCACTGCTAGCACTCTTTTTCTCGTTTGTATAGAGTCACATTAACTATGGCATCATCGCGTGGGGAAACACTTATAAATGTCACCTAAAATCGGTACAACAGATTCAGAACCAAGCAATACGTATTGTTACCACTAGCCATTTAAGTGCTGATGTTTCGTTACACGTAACTAGTGAGGTATCTAATTCATTGATCATTTCTTTAGGGACAATCTTGCAATCGTGTTACCTAGTCTCCCGAACAATTAACTTCCTTTTCAGTTCATAGACGTTCATTCTCTACGTAATGTAAACTCCACAATGTTTGCCTCCCGCAATAAATTTTTACTCCCGATTGTTCACACAAACTACGGGAAAAACAGTACCCACTTCACTGCTATACAACTCTGCAACAGCCTGCCACCTAGTGTAAAATCATAATGCCAATACTTGTATTTAAAACAACACTAAAAGGATTTCTTATAGGGTGCAATTCGATGTTTTCATCGTATTTTCAGCGTTGTATTTGCTCAATCTTTTCCCGTGGTGTATAATAAAAAACAGGACGCATTCAATGTCTTTAGTGAATGGAGATAATGTTTTGTTGTAGTTGTTCTTTTCGTAGTAGGTATTGCCAATCCACTTGATAGACCCCTCAAAATAATTGTTAAAATCGCTGATGTTTCAAGTGTTTCATCTATTTCCGTAGGGTCTTGAAAATAACGATTTCTGTTCGCTGCGCTTACATGCTACCTCAGTAATGAACTGCCGAGGGTCCCGTTTCAGCTTTATTGCTTTGGGACCCTCGTCTGTATATAAGCATGGATGTAAATTTTTTGTGTGAATTGAATAAAGCTTTGAAAACCTTGAACCGTTAAACCTTAAAAAATGAGACGTTGCGGTCGAAGAGACTGAGTTACACGAGTATGGGGGAGGGGGGTGCTGTCCAGGCGGCTCCTGTGGTGCTGCAGGGCTCTACCGCGAAGTAAGTTGAACAATGAATAGACGAATGCTTCAACCTGGTGGTAACCTTCATGTGATTCGGAAGTTTTAAGCTTCACAAAGAACATTTGAAACACATTTCATGCATTTTAACTCTGACGGAATCTGGCGCCTAGAGAAAAGTGTTATTTCACAGGCACCAAAATAAAGTAATAAAACTTCATGGTAATACAATGACAAGCTGGGAATTACTCAGTAGTGAAAAGATCTTAGGAGGACTTTCATTCAAGAGATTAAGAAATAAATAATTACAAACGTATAATGCATAAAAAAATTAACTTTAATGCGCTGCCTCGAAAAAAAAACAAAAAAAATTTTGTCGGCGCAGCGTTTCAAGAAGATACAAAAGATTGTGTTTTTTCACTGCAAAAATAACGTAAAAAACTTGATAATTTTACGATATTTTGGGATAGTGATTTTTTAAGGTTTGGTTTAAGTATATACAAACCAAATTTTCCACTGCACTTTCTGATCCCGGTCAATTGCTCCTAATACATTATGAAAATTGTCATTTGTATCACGTCATATTGCGCCAAAAAATATTAGATAGGCGGTGATTTTTCCCAGCACAACCGATACTGCTGGGCCTGGATCACGGTGTAAAAAAATTTTGGTGTTGACACTCGCCGGCCGCCACGGCGGAGAACGCGGCCAGATCGTGTTCGCCTCTTACTACATGCGCAGACCGCAGCGGCGCGGGGCGCTGCGAATAAGGGGCCGGATATCGCTTGCGGAGTAGCGGGCGCAGCTGCGGTGGATGTGCGTCGTGCTTGACTTTCCGCGTCATTCACGCTGCGTTTCGTTGTTTTCTGCTGCCAGAGTGAGGATTAGACATTATGTTCCAGCTTCCACGTTGTGTTCGTCAACAATCACTGGGGCACCAGCCCCAGTGAGCGTTATGGAACTCACGCGGTACAGCAAGGCGACGCAGTGCGCGGATATCGCGGCCCATGTGCTTTTTCGATGGCAAATCTCTGCCAAAGGTTCTTGTAATGCATTGTGTTTTCTCCAGCCAGAAAGGAGACTTGTAGTTAAAATGTGCGTTATACATAACGGCTATTTTGGCTTTCGTGGAACAAAAATAATTTTTTTATACTTATGCTGAATGTATACATGGGCAATCAGGTGCTTAGACAGAACAATGCTATTAACACACCGAATCGCTATATTACAATGTAAAAACAAGGATAACAAGAATGTTGGTCTTTTCAGAAGTATGGTTCTTCAGAGCCCGGCGTACTCGTATTTCTGTGCAGATATTACAGTCTACGAAACAAATAACACCGACATTACTAAAGCAGAAGAACAAAAATTGTTTCGCCGCAGGATCTATTTCCTTTTACTTTTTTACCTGTGCGTATAGCGACCCCCGAAAATAATTTCTGGATACGCCACTGTGGGAAATAGTAGACACCACAACGCAAGGCTCAAAATTAGGACCAAATGGGATTATTCAAATCCTACAGAACACGGGCACGTGCATTCTTTCGCTGATGCCGCAGTCAGTGTTACACTTACGTTGTTCGATTGAGCACCCTGATCAGTAAAATCTCACAATATCAAAAGTTTGGAAGTCGCAAGGTCCCCGGACGAAATAATTGACACCTGCAAATTTCGGCAAAAAAAAACACGTGCATAGGTATAAAGACAAAGAAAGGAAACACAAACACGAGCTCTTGTATTTTCGGGTATTCGCCCGTGTCCTACGTGCAGTTTTTTTTTGTTCAAAATGTGCGTAAGAACCAGTTTGCCAAGTTCAAATTTATTAGAAATAATTCAGGCCACCGATGCCGGTATCTTCTTGTGTTTTCAAGGAAGCATTTACACAGGCACACCACATGCTCTATGCCATGGCAGCGGTGCAGTTAAGTTTAGAAAGCCATCGGGGGCCCACTTTTTACCCGCTGTACATTTTGGTTTAACATAATACGTTTGTTAAGCTGTACAATATGCCCTGACCCTACTAAGTTCGGTGAGAATATTGGGGTCCACCAAGTCGCCTTACCCCGCCGACTGCAATTATTCTAAACTGACATCCGTCAATCCCAGTTTAGAGTCGCGTCAGTATTTTATATCTGGGCATGCACGCCTGTGCTTCCGTGAGATAGACAACCGCTCAGCACCGTCGGTAGTGGGCGTGAAAGACGAGCTTGATAGAGAAACGCTTGGGAAATTTTCACTGACCATTTTTGGCGTCGAGTAGGTAGCACTGCAGTGCCTTAGCCATTAAAATGTCGCATATGTTTTGTCTTGGTTTAGATTCGTTCCGGGCCCTCGCGCATACAACGGCGCAGGCGTCCCGATACACAGCAAAACAGCGCGGGTTGTGTGCCTAGCTATAGAGGTAGCATTTCTGATACAGGCGAAATACGAAAGCGTCACTGACGTCTCCGGACACGTTAAAGAACCACAGTTGGACGAATTTTACCATATTCTCTACACGGCGGGTATTACCACCTCACACCTTGGGTGATTTACACCGCTCAAGCAACATTTTATATTACGCGTAGGCTCTTCGGCCCAAATGGGGCAAACGTGTGCGTTTAGGACAACCTTTTATTTTAAAAGGCGGTAAAGTGACTACGCTCTCGGGAGTCGTGCGGATGAGCGAAGAAAATTCGCAATAAAAGCGTTTCGACAACGAGCTCGGAAGGGTCGCACGACCGCGTTCTCGCTGCTGTTTCGCGCAGTGCTGCAGCTTCTGTGAGTAAAAATGAAAGGAGCCCAAAATTATTTACTCTCGACAGAATTTTCAATCTGTCTGTGCCTGTCTGGAATTAAAAAAACTTCACCTACACGCCGCTCCACCGAACGATCCCACAGCACCTGCATTACGGCTGCCGTAGCTCGGCGAGAAGACAGGCCCCCATGGCGGGGCACACTCTGGCAGCGTTCCGGCGAAGCGCATGGCGCGGCGAACAAGATCTGGCCGCGCCGCCGCGTGCATTGTCAACACCTAAATATTCTTACACCGTGGCCGGGATCAAACTTAAGCCATGGATAGCTGGATATCCGGTTCGGAAAAATTTTGAAGAAACAAAAGCGCGGATGCATTCAATGCTACCTCATTCGTTTTCATTATTGCAGAAAAAAGCGCTCCATGCTGGCGACCCGAGGGGCATGCCCCTTAATCCCATTACAATAGCAACTAGACTAAAAATAAAAGAAGAAAATCCCGAGAAAAAGTGAGAGCGCCTCGGTTAAATTAGGAACAGATCACTGAGATAATCGTGAATCGGACCCGCATCGGTGGATCGATCGGCCGATGATCAAAACGATGATCTGTTGAAATGATGACTCGTTGGCTTATTGGCCGATGCACGTAGCCGAAGACGGTCTACTCCAAGCAAAAGGAAGATGTACAATATGTACACTTTATTTACACTACGTATTTAAAACTCTCAAGGCTCATGAACGCATACAAGGGGTCGGGAAGGCCCGCGTCGATTAGAGCTCCGCGCTCTCATTCCCTTCTTTTACCCCTAAACATCACACTCCTCGGTTTTACCACCACAATCCCACACACAGAGAGCACGTCACAATTTGAGAGTGAGGATGGCTCATTGATTAACCCACACTAGGTCACTGGTTGGCCACCGAGACAAACAAAGCTAGGTTGGTACAAAATAGTCACGGGACGTTCCTCTCTCACCCTCATGCAGAAACGCGGAGGTGTTCCGCTATACACAAATATAACCGACTTAAAACCAACCTACCAAAAGTAAACCTAACGACGGGCATTGGATATCGGGCTGCTCGTCCTGAAGTATTGTCCATAACGTGCCAACCTCTATTTGTGCTCCGTGCCTCATAAATTCCATTGATTTGTAGTGACGTCGAGAGCACAACAAAGAGTGGTCACCTCCCCACTGACGCATCCCGGCCACCGACTCGCCAGAGTAAGACTTGTGACAAATCGTAGCATCGCCCAGCAGCTTTTAACAGTCTAACTGTGGTAAACCAAACGTCTATCGCCCCCTTCCCACCATTGAACCCTTGACTGACTTCCAGCTCCCTTCCGGTTCGGACATTCTCAAGGCGGTAACCACGGTGGTTAAAATGACAACAGTACCCCTCCCCCAGTTTTCCAAGTTAACGAATGGAAATCCACCTTCGAATGCTAATATCGCTTTCAACTATTTGGGGGTGACCGACGCATTTGTAGAAGTTCTGTCCGGCCCGCTCTTCAGGTGAACACAATGGCGCGGGAAATAAAAAAGAAGCGTCCGCGGTTTCTTCCCACACTTCTAACGTCCAAGTCGGCTCGGCCGTTGCGAAAACAAACGTCATAGAGGTAAACAAGAAAACCCTGGTGAACAATACCTAGTTCCCGGGCGGTTTAACTTAATAAGTGAGAGGCCCGAACTTAACTGTCTGCTTCTTTTTGCAAAATTACCCAAAGACAGAAGTAATAACAGTCCCTTGCGAAGTGACGATAGGTCCTCTTTCCTTCTTCTACCTTACCAGCTCTTCCCTCCCCCATCCTTTGCACTGATCTTAAGATATGCGCAATAGAGATTGTTGTTCTGGGGACGACATGCGGTAACATTTTAATAGTGTAGCGCTTGGATAGGATGGAACTCGAAGTACGGAATCTTTATAATTGTTGTTTCGTGTCCCGTAACTTTCAACCCGCTTGATGCATTTATTATTCCTGTATGTGTGCTTTATCCCCAAGGTCACATCCATTTTTAAATAATTAGGCTACAGTGTGAGTTAGGTTTTTGTCTTTTAAATAAATTGTTTTGACGTTGTATTTTGCCTAATAAAGTGGAGGTTTATATTTCCAACAACCAGTGGTATATGCGAATGTTTCGCCTACATTTACGTCTTGCTCACGCAGTATATCAATATCTGGACTGACTCGAGTAACTAAATCGAGCAACCAAAAAAATCGTGTCAAAAATGGAGACACGAAACAAACTTTTGCGCTCAGATTGCCTTTAATAAAAAATAGGCTCAAAGAAATGTGGCAGAGAAATTCGCTTGACAATTGGGAGAGGAATGTATGTCTGAAATTTTGCCATAATTTTGCTTATTCCAACGCTATTTGGGACCAATCAGCGTGAAATAATAGTGCAAATTTGGGCGAAGAAGATGTCGAATGAGATTTAGAGAAAAGTAACATCTGCCCTTGGAATGGCAGCGCAAGGCGTAAATACGCACTTCTGTCCCACCACCAACTCTATTTTTCATGCTAAAGACATGCTTAGACTTGGACCCCTTTGTATTGAAAACATTGCGCTCGAGGTTTTCTTTGAATAACGCCAGCGCTCATTCTAAAGGCCCAATCTGCCAGCGAGGGGGACTCAAGTAAAAGCGTCGCATAGGGGGTGGGTGTATTGCATTAACGTTTAGTGTTTGGGGAGTTGGCGGTAGTGAATGCGCTTGTATCAGCAGCTTCTTGACGTAGTTTGAATGAGTCAAGGATATAAGGCGCGTTCGTAGCCTTTCATTCTGTGTCGGTTTTGTGGCGCAGTGGGAAGAGCACCATGTACCTCGCGTTCCGCCCACAGGTAGTGAATGCGTTGTATCAACAGCTTCTTGACGTAGTTTGAATGAGTCCAGGATATAAGGCGCGTTCGTAGCCTTCCATTCTGTGTCGGCTTTGTGGCGCAGTGGGAAGAGCACCATGTACCTCGCGTTCCGCCCACAGGTAGTGAATGCGTTGTATCAACAGCTTCTTGACGTAGTTTGAATGAGTCCAGGATATAAGGCGCGTTCTTAGCCTTTCATTCTGTGTCGGTTTTGTGGCGCAGTGGGAAGAGCACCATGTACCTCGCGTTCCGCCCACAGGTAGTGAATGCGTTGTATCAACAGCTTCTTGACGTAGTTTGAATGAGTCCACGATATAAGCCGCGTTCATAGCCTTCCATTCTGTGTCGGCTTTGTGGCGCAGTGGGTAGAGCATCATGTACCTTGCGTTGCACCCGCAGGGTCGTGGTATCGAAACCAGGCGCCGGTAAGTAATATTTTTTTATGTAGTGTAGGGGGAGGGGTGCGGACCTATTATTGAGAGCGAGGAGGGTAGCGTGATGCGGGAGAGGAGGAGCGGGGAGAGGGCGCACCTGGAACGGCTGTTGCGGACGCCGAGGCACGCCAACGCCGGGTGACATCGTGAGTTAAAGAAATGGTCTGCATTTAAAATTGTTGTGTATTATAGCAGGGACGCCCTGTATGGGCATTGAAAGTATTATTTAAGGAAACCTTTGCAAGAACAGATTTGTACTATCGCGCCAATTTCACTCGCAACAGGTGAGCGGGCCGCTGCAGCTGCTCCCCTGGAGGCGGTTGCGCCTTGCAGCGAAGCACTCTAGAAGTAAAGGGAGAGGGGTCAGCTGTTCCGATACCCATCGGCATCCCCCGTGCGCACCATTGCTGACTTCTTTCCTTTGCGTCTGGTATGAATTGTTGCCTCAGAAATTTTCGGGGTGGCTTACCGCATCGCCAGCGATAAGTTTTATCATTGGATGCAATGCCCTTATGCGCAGTTGCGCGAGCCTTCCAGTTTTGCAATAATAAGGGCGTCGCGAAATATCGATAACGTTCAATCTTCCACACAAGTAAAGATATCTGAAACACTGGCTGACCGCATTTTTTTATTTACTGCTTCTGCCTCTAATTCTGACAATGCCTCAGAGTACGAAGTGCACTATTATGCTTTCAGCTACATCACTGATGACCACTGCGCCGCTATGTTTACCTTACCACAATTCTGGAGTCGCAAGGCTGCGCGAAGCTGAACAACATCGGGCAGCTTCATCGCACCGCATTCGGAGCGCGAAAGGCAACAGAGCACACGGGGGGTGCCGATGGGTATCGGAAGAGCAGACCCCCTCTTCCGTTACTTCTCGAGTGCTTCGCTGCAAGGCGCCACCGCCTCCCGGGAGCAGCTGCGGTCGCCGCTCGCCGGTTGCGAGTCAATTGGGTGCGATAGTACGTGCAGTCAACATCAAATGTCTTAAAGTGTCGAAACAATGTTTACTAGTTCTTATTTATAGTTAAATGTTTTACCCCGCTTGCGGCCTGCAAGTGTCCTTTCATCGTGCATTTGCAAACTGCGACCGGATTACTAATAGTTTACTTCTTTTCTGCTAGTTTTTTTACCATGGCGATGTTTTGCCCGCTGTCTAAGTTTTATTTCAGCCTAACAAAGCTGCGGGGATCGGTCCTACCTCTTCTTGCTTAAAGATGTGGAGAATGAAACGGCTTGCAAATAAAAATTGCCCATCCATTCACGAGTGTTCTCATAAACCTATTCGTTATATAACTCTATTCTTATTTTTTAACTTTATTAAAAATGTACTTCTACTTTCCACTTAAAACAATCGATTTTCAGTAAAATCGAAACGTACGATCTACGAGGTTGACGATGTTTTATGACGTGATTGTTGTCCTCAAAAGTTTTTGCCTTTCCACCAGTTCCGATTACCTTCGAACTAAAAACTCCCAATCTAATGAAGAGCCTGGGAGATTGAAATTTGATCATTTCCGCAAAAAAAAGGCATTTTTGCATCCGTCCGAAAGGCCTGTAAGCAAGGCTTACTACAGGGATGCTCGTCATAGCAGTTCGAGAGCTGACACCAAAGCGAGTTGTAAGGCAATATAGAAAATGGAAGAGTTGCGGGGCGAGTAACGCCTGTGTAAAATATAGTATTTGCGGGACAAGGTGACCCTGCACATTGGCCTTGCATAGATGTAGAGTTCCGGACTTCGCTGGCGAGTTTCTTTGTTTTTTGCATAAAATTGGCTTCCTGTCACTTTTGGGCGAGAAACGCTCTTAAGAGCCGCTGAATGTTTCTTAGACTTGCCTTGCGAGGCATGAAAGGGCGTGTAATACGACAACCCAATTACGCCCAATACTAGGGTTGATAATTCTTGTGCTTTTGTCTCGCCCACAAGATATCAACAATATTAGTCTGGTCGCAGGGATAAGAGGGAATTTTTAAATGAACGCTTTTATTACGCTTTTAAGGATTCGGAGTATATTGTAAATAAGCATTGTACCAAAGCAACAGCAATTGCGTACAGAAACGTATCTGTGTACCGGTAACCAAGAAACATACGGCACGCAAAAATATTTACCCCATGGCAATTTCTTCGCGGGACTTTCAGCATCTTCGACCTTGTTCATTTGAATCCTGATTCTAAGTTTTCGCGTTCTCTTCTATTATACTGGTACAGAAATAGCAATTCTTATGCTTTTGATGGATCGGCTGTTCAAGCCGCGAGGTGCTTTAATACTGCAGCAGATAGAAGAAGAGTTCACCGATCCAGACTGACACACTCACGAAGATGCTCTGTTTGCATGTTTACGTGCGCCCACCTGTGCATTCGGAACTGAGAGGTAGTTTTTTCAAATCGCATCAATAAATCCGCAATAAACAAGGCAGGTGGTGATTGCAGTAGAAGTACTGCTGTGTGATTCCAACAATCGTAGCGCGAATTCTTGCGCTGAGTAAACTATGGACTTCATGCTCCATATTGCGATCACACGGAATCTGTTTACATGAATTTATTTCGATAAGATTGCAGTAAAAATAGGTGCCCCTTTATTTCCCATCCTTGCCAATTTAAGATGTCGTTCCCTTCAATTAACGGGCATTTTATTATTAAGGAATGGACTGCTCCCACTCTGCGGAATAGCTTTCACAGCGCAACAAAACTCATACGCCCAGCCTATGGATTGCTGTCGCTATAAATACTGGTATAAAAACAGCCCCGCGAAGACCTGTGAAGGATAAATTCCGGCTTATTGTGATACTTTGGAGAACGTTTTAGGCTTAGCGAATGTCATTAAAGTAAAATAAATCGTTGCAAGCTAGGGGCGCTGGCACGAGGTTCTCTTGAGGTTGGCAGACTCGTGGCACTGGGTTGTAGGCGGAATTTGGGGGGGGGGGGGGGGTTGCGTTCACATAATATAAAATAAATCTGCAGCATCCAAGGTAAATCAGGTAGAAAATAAATAAAGCACTTTTCTGATCTATACGTTTATTAGGTTTGAAATGTTTATTAACGCTGAAATGTTTATTACGCTGAAAGATTATTAACGCTGAAATGTTTATTAACGCCGAAAGTTTCTCGGCTCTTGTACTTTATCAAAGAAATTTCAAACATTCCCCTCAATCACTAAAAGAAACACTTTATTTCACCAACATTAGGCCTATTTTGGAATACGCGTAAGCAGTGTGTGACCCATATACGGAAGTGTTGAAAGAACAGCTTGAAAGGGTACAGAAGCGTGCAGCCAGATTTGTTATAGGTAACTTCAACTTCAATGTTAGAAGCTCTGTCATCCGAGATAACTTAGGGTGGCAACATTGTGCTCGCAGTAGAAAAATTTGTAGATTAATGCTTCTCCATAACAATAAGATAGGGTCAACTGGAATTAACAAGAACACTTACCTAAAAACGCCGAATTACGTGTCCGCAAGAAGAGACAATTTAGAAAAAATTAATCCGTTCCAGTGCCGCATCAATGTATTTAAGTATTCCTTCTTTCCCAATACAATTAACGATTGGAACGTGCTCCCGAATGAAATTGTGCGCTCATCGAATGTTTTGACTGCTCTTGAAAGTGTTTCCTGAATGCCTAACATTTGATTTACTGCTTTTGACCGTTTATTTGTTGCTTTGTTCTGAATTATGTTCTGTTGCTATGTTCTGCTGCGTTCTGATTACAGAGAAAACCTGTATTCCCCATTATATAGCTCGCATTTCTATGATTACTTGTTTTTGTGATTAATAATTACCCCCCTACAAAAATGCCCAATGGGCGCTGTAGGTATTTGGAATAAATAAATAATAAATAAAAATGTTCCAGTAAAAACTTTCTCTGTTTATAGAGGTAACATTTGATTCATCAGAACAATAGAAGGTGCGTCCTTTACAAACGATTGTGAGCCATGATTACACAAAAAAAATTCTATTTCATCTGTCCCAACTCATCCTTACGCACCCTCACCCGTAAAACAACAATGATTGTACAGGCAGCCGTGTGCGACTGCAATACCCGCATTGCGAAGAGAGATATATCTGTAAACACTTTTTGCCCCCTCCTGTTTAATTTGTCCACTATGCAGGACAAGCACATTCGAGTATAGAAAGTGACTGTCGACATCATGGTTGCTGCCGTCGAATGTCCTCATCGCATTCGATGGCAGCAACGTGTCGTCGCGCGTTAATGACAGCGCTTTGTGTAACGCTACTGAAAGGGGATATATAACCTGACTAATTACCCGAAGATCTATCGGACCATCATTGCAGTCTGTATTCCTCCGCGTTTATGACAAGTCCGTACAAGGCATAAAAACAAAATAATTGCTAATAATTATCGGATAAACAGAAACAAATTTTCAGTGTAAGTTTAATAAAAACAAAAAGTTATGTTAACTCGGCACTCTCGGAAATTCTAAATATAATTTTTTTTGCCAGAATTTTGTACGGAGAATTTATAAGTTTGCAATTTTTATGAGTTCACGAATTTCATAACCAGGATTAACTAAATTAAAGCTCGAGGAGACTGTATACTTTCTATCGGAGTTTTCTAGGAATTGGTGTTCAATTATGGTATTTGTATCATCTGGGTAGGCCTTTGTTAATATTGCCCGACGTCCGATCAGTCTGAAATTCAAACAAATGCATTAATGCACCCAATGTGATTGGTTTTTAATGTTGCCCCAATATAGCGCTCAGCGGGGTCGTTGCGAAGGACGGGTCGCTGACTCCCGTTACGTGAGACGCAGTGAACAGCCACTAGGGGAGAAATAAAACCCAGAAATCCCAGAAACTTGGAGCATCTGCCTTCTTCTGCTCAACATTGCTCAGCGTCGACAGTCATCAGCTGCTCTTGACATATACCAATTCACCCTGTTTCCTTCTCCAACCGTACCTGCTAGAACTGCTGCCAACAAATCCGCAATGGAGGTTCTTCTTCTGGAATGAGCATGCTAGAACGTTTTGGTATTTTTCGGCTTTGAGCGGAAGGAGCTCGACCTACGCTTTTTTAATGGTTGTTTGGTTGTTCGAACCACTTGAATGCATTCTGTTTTCTTGTATTTGTCTGGGCCTGAAGGTCACATCTAATTTTGTTATATAGGGCGCAGTTACTGCTGTAATTTATGATTCAATAGTTTTTTTTTTCGCACGGCTGTACATTCGCGAGCAAAGATCTATGATTCCGACAAACCAGTTTTAGTATACCAAATTTTCCATTACGTGTACGACTTGCTCAGCACTCGAATAATTTTTAGACCGACGGGAAATCCAGTAGCCATAAGGTAGACACGAAAACCGGCTCTTCGCGCTTAGGTTCCGTTTAATAGCTCAATAAGATGTGTACAAAACTTTTACAATGTTAAAGCGAAATAATTACAGCCCAATCAAAAATCGCAATAATTTAGGTTCCTCCAAGCTCCATAACGAGCGAATAAATAAAAAATGACGGGCCTAATATGCTTCCTTAGGAGACACCTACGTTCAAAAGCTCCGAAGCTGAAACTTCACCGCTTTAAAACTACTGATGAGCTCGAATTCCTAGATATGTTCCGGACAGGGAAGTTTGCCGCCAGCGCAGCGCCAGCCGCAGGAAGAGCCGCGCAACTCTGGGTCAGTTCGCCCGCACCGGCCGCCTTCACCGCCCGTGAACGCAATTTTGCAAAAACGTCTGTCATAACGTTATTTCCGTGTGTATCTACTACATACGTATACAAAGTCATGCAGAAATGTAATATAGTAGGGGGAACGCTTCAATAAACGGGGGCGCCTAAAAATGCTGTCTCTTTGCTTCCCAGGACGTAGCCTTAAACAAATGGGAAGCGTGAGTTCAAGGCCTTGCATTCTCCTGCGGATTTATGTTGTTCTATTTTTCGCAGATACGAAGCGTGGTTACTGAATCCTGAAAGCCCACACGGAGCGAGCGGATTACATGCAGCAGGGGAGTCCCGGCAGCAGGAGGCTGGTTAGCAGGAGGTAATACATAAGAGTGCGCAATAAATTTGGTAACAAAGAGAGCCCCCAAACACAGTTATAGCATCGTATATAATTATCACCCAGCGATTGTACTCAGCTTCATCTAATATTTTCCGTGCTTACATCGCCGTGTTACATATATACAACCACATATGGGGCAGACACTTATAGGCGTTAGCATACCCACAGGTTTCGCGAGCTATTGAATAGCATAAAATCACCGCGTCTTCTTGCAAAACAAACAATGAAATTGTTCTGTTAGCCACTGGAAAGCAAAGAAAGCAGCTAAGACGGGCCGCAATAGAATTTGGAAATACATGAACGCAGTACGAAAGTTTTCGCGTTCGGGCAGGAGAAGAAGGAGGGAAAACTTTATTTATCCTATCGTTGTGATTGCGGTCACTCCGGAACAGTGAGGAGAGTCCCCAAAGAACTAAATGTTCTCTCGTGACTATTGCCGCAAGGGTGTTGTTCTTAATAAAAAGCGCTACTATTTCTTCCTAATCGAGGTCTCATTCTGGACCCGTTTTCGCGGAATGCAAAAAAATAACCCAACTGAATATATCGTAATTTATTCCGATGCGCCTATTACATGTTCTGCTTACCCCTCCTCCACCTCCCCCATCCCCCACCCGATGAAATTTGTAGTGATGGCCTCGTCGTGAAAAGCTTCTCTGTTCGGGGGTTTTTGTATACAGCTGGTGAACTGGGCAAGCACCTGAAGCCTAAAGGTTCTTGGCGGAGCAGGCACTTATTAATGTCCTCACTTTCGGTATACACAAACAATTCTGAATTTCATACTGTTACATGTATGAAGCATCACATGCAAATCAAAGACTCATATGTGGCACCCATGTGGTCCAGTTAATAGTTCTGCAGTCGCAAGGGCATTCACATGGATAGATTACCCCGCGAAAAAACTCCGCGCAACGTCTGATGTATTTGCAGACAAAGCCTTTTCGTTTGTGGATTGAACAATATAAATTACGTTTTCTTTTGAAGCGAGATATGCTGATATTGAGAAAGTTTTGCCCGCAGGCAGGCTGTTCAAGCGTTTCTCTTCTGGGCATCACGTGTATGCGGCCTCTATATGCCTTCCCATACGTCAGTTAAACCGAATAAATACTTCCTTCGGGAAGCGAACTCAATGGGGCGCCCAATGCAGTAAGGGCGTCAAGCAAGTTTGGCCGCCTGCGCTTCAGCGGTCAACGATGAACACGCTCTCCGGGAGCTCGTGAGGGGCGTCGTGCGTGAAGAACAGCGGATTCTTCAGCAGGGTGACTGCCGACCAACATTCGCTGCCTTCGCCGTACGAGACGAAGTTCGGCGAGCCATAGCACCCGCGCCACCAGCCGATGTTGCTATTCCTGTTCGAACGTCCACGGATGTGTATCCTATGCCGGCTCCAACAGTAGAACGTCGCACTTACACGGACGTGCTGCGCACGCTGACAGCGGCACGAGCCCAAGGTTTTGCCAACTGTAACACATCCGCTCGGACGCTTGTTGAACCCGGCCACACGGTATGAACGAAGACGTCTCGAACGGAAAGCGACCGTGTGGTGCACATCAGACAATCGGCCCCTGTGGTACCATTGTTGCGAAGAAGGCCACGTGTTCCGTCACTGCCCTTACCACCACCCGGGACTTCGCGGGTTCTCGCCGAATGCACCTCGACTGTGCTACGGGGAACGACTCCGAGAAATCGACGAGTACCTTTCTGCCCAGGATCTGACGTCAACTTCGCCCGCTTAATCATCATCCCCGAGCGCCTACCCCTCGCAGGTACTCATAACCGAGCCGTCCCGACTCTCCTCGATCTGGCGGGAACCGGTCTCGAGCCCACACCGGGGAAACTAAACCCAGCGACATCCGGGGGTGAGGCCGTGCCCATAAAGCTCAGAACCTCCCCCGACGCAACGAAATCCACATGACGACCCCCGAAACCGGACGTTTTTTGAAGTGAACCAACTTCTTTCTGCCGATATCCCGGTCCTCGCTGACAACCACCCGGTAACTGCTCCCGTCGATACCGGCGCTGACTATTCTGTTATTGGCTGATCACTCGCGTCCAAGATGCGCAATGTTACGATGCCATGGTGTGGACCGAAAATCCGCACAGCTAGTGGCCACCTTGTTGAGCCTACTGGTGTGTGCACCACCCAAATGCAAATTCAAGATTAAACATTCCTCTGGTGTTTTGCCGTGCTGTGGGAGCGCTCGGAAGAACTAATACTTGGTTTGGACTTTCTCCCCGAATACGGGGCCGTGATCGACTTGCGGGATGTTTTGGTTACATTTTCGAACCCTCCGTCAGTCGACGACGAGAGAGACCTCTCCAGGCCTGCGCTTCGCATTTTCGACGAGGTTGTTACTTTACCTCCCCGAATCAGTATGTTCGTTACTGTTCAGCGTGGTACCTGTAAGTTGCGGTAGCGCCGAACAAAACGTTTCCCTGCTGGGCGACCGACATGTCTGCGCAGCCGTGGCCTCGTCGACATCAACAACCGACGAACAGAAATATAGCTTGCGACCTTAAGCCCAGAACGCTAGCATTTATCACACAGTACAGCAGTTGCATACCTGGACGTAGTAAGTGACGAAGAAAGGAGTCTTGTCCACGCAGAAGGAAACAGAGAAAGTTGCAAAATTGACGTCAACCCTGACCTGCCTATGTCTCAGCAACAACAGCTTCGCGATGTTCTCGACTCGTCTGGCGACTGCTTTGCTATAAAATCTAAAGTAAGACAAAAAACCCTTGCTAAGCATCGCATCATCACCGATGAAGATGAGCGACCCATACACCAACACCCTCACCGAGTTTCAACCCGAGAACGCGAAGCTATACATCGCCAAGTGAAATAAATGCTCCGAGATGACGCCACCTAGCCGTCGACAAGTCCTTGGGCGTCACCTGTCGCCCTTGGTGAGAAGAAAGCCGGTACACTCGTTTTTTGCGTAGGCTATCGGAAGCTCAAGAAAGTAACGAAAAAAGACGTCTATCCTTTGCTGCGGATTGATGACTCGTTGGTTAGGTTGCGCCTTGCTAAATTTTTCTCATCCATTCATTTTCGCAGCGGTATTTGGCATATTGAAGTAGATGAACGAGATCGCAAAAAAATAGCTTTCGTTACTCCGGACGGCTTCTACGAATTTAAAATACTGCCGTTTGGTTTCTGCTCCGCCCCGCCACTTTCCAGCAGATGATGGACACTGTTCTATCTAGAATAAAGTGGCAGACGTGCCTTGTATATTCGGACGACGTTGTAGTATTTTCTAGAACGTTCGAAGAGCACCTACTGCGTCTGAGAGCAGTTCTTGAGGCCATCCAATCCGCCCAACTGTCGTTGAAACCAGAGAAGTACCACTTTTGGTAAAAAGGCTGAAGTGTTTGGGCTTTTGGTCAGCTTTGAAGGCGTCTGCCCTAACCCCGACAAGACAGCTACAGCCACCACTTTCTAAACACCAAACGGCAAAAACGCTTTACGCTGTTTTCTCGGCCTCTGCGCGTACTATTGCCGCTTTGTGGAGAACTTTTCTGACATTGCGGAGCTGTTTTTTGCGCAACAAAGAATGACGTGTAGTTCAATTTGCGGCCCAAGAGAGTGTGCAGAGTTCGACGAACTGAAAACGTCGGTTGCAGAGTCCACCTGTGCCAAGCCACTTTGACGAGGACGCTGAGGCTGAACTGCATACTGATGCAAGCAACCTCGGGTTTGGTGCAGTACTTGTACAGTGCAAGATGGTGTAGAGCGGGTTATCGCTTATGCGAGCCGTACTCTCACGCGCCGAAGCCAAGTACTCTCCAACCGAGAAATAATGCTTGGCTGTCGTGTGGGCCGTCACCAAATATCGGCCATATTTAAATAGACGACATTTCAAGGTGGCTACTGACCATCACTCTCTGTGCTGGTTGGCCAACCTGAAAGAACCTTTTGGATGCCTCTCTCGCTGGAGTCTCAGGCTACAAAAGTTCGACGACAGTGTCGTCTACAAGTCCGGCAGTAAACCCAGCGACGCAGACTGCCTCTACCGTGCCCCAATCGATAAAATCTCTACCGAGGAAGACGATGATGGCGGCTTTCTTGGAGCCGCCACTTCTTCTGACCATGATCAACACCAACGAAATGACCCGGAGCTTTGCGCAGCCATCGATTACCTTGAAGGATGTGTCTCTCAACTACCCAGATCTTTCGGAGGCGGCCGTACATCATCTTGTCTGCGTAACACCAACCTGTGTAAAAAAACTTTGATGCCACGGAAACAACACCAAGAACCGTACGTGCAGAAATTCTGCAGGCCTGTCCCGATGAACCGCTTTCCGGATATCTCGGCTTCGCCCGCACCTTAGCTCGAATACGTCTCCATTATTACAGACCAAAGCTTGCGGTTGATGTCAAGCAGTATGTACAAACTTGCCGAGACTGCCAGAGGCGGAAATCGCCGTCCAAAAACCCCTCCGTTCTTCTCCAACCGGTTGACTGTCCAAAAAAACTGTTTGTGCGGATCGGTATAGATCTTCTAGGGCCTTTTCCGTTGTCATCCTCCTGTAACAGATGGATCGCCGTCGCCTCGGACTACTTCATGCGTTATTGTGAAACAAAGGCCCTTCCACAAAACACGGCCACAGAAGTCGCGAAGTACTTTATCGAGAACACCGTCCTTCGTCAAGGTGCCCCGAGAGTAGTTAACCTCGAAAAGGGGGGGTTCTTTCACAGCACAACTTCTTAAAGAAGTGTTAAATCTCAGCCGCACGAGCCACCAGAGCACAACCGCCTACCAACCGCAGGTGAACGCACTAACGGACCGGCTAAACAAGTCCTTTGCCGATAAGCTGTCTTGTACGCTGACGTCGAGCATCGGAACTGGGATGCCATACTACAATATGATACCTTCGCCTACAATACGGCGGCGCAGGAAACAACATGGTTCACCCCACTTCGCTTGGGGCATGGTGGTGACGTCCTGACAATGCAGGACTTCATGCTTTTACCTGACCAGTACTCTGTCGTCACCACCGACGGCGAAGAAATCGCACAGCCTGCAGAGGCCACATGGCAGCGGCCTCGCCGGCGCATTCGATGTCAACAAGTAACGATGCCCGGAGGTTAAATGCGCATCACAGAGAGGTTACATATCGACCAGGAGACCTCGTCTGGGTGTGTAGCCTGTTTGCCAGTAGGGGTACTCCAAAAAATTGATGCGTTGCTACTTTGGACTCTTCTAGGTTCTGCGCCAGATAAGCCACGTGAACTACGAAGTTCTTCCTGAGGGCACGGTACGTTCTCCTCGCACCACGTCACAGCCCTACGTCGTTCACGTAGTACGAATGAAAGCCATAATCAATCAGCTCGACTGAATCTTGAACTGCTGTGTTTGCCGTGCGACTCTATGGACCATCAAACGAGACGATGCATTGGGACGATGCATTCTCAGGGGAGGGGGTAATGCCGCATGCAAGGGACACTCTCCCTGTTTTCGTATGTGCCCTTTATTCAGAACATTGGGGATGAGAAGAAGTGGTGGCTAAGGTGCTACCACGGCAGCTCTGCTTGCGCGTCATTTTCTGTGCCGTCTGTAGGACTTTTAAACCAGTAAATAGTCCTTTTATAGCTCTATTCGTTGCAATATTTAGGTTGGTCGGTATTTATGGGTGACTGACTTTTCAAAACCCATGAATAGATACTGTGAATTTGAGCTAGTATGGTATCTTGCATTTCCCTACATCACTACACGGCACTACAAAAAAGCTAGGTCAGTTCACTCCGTATTCACATACCTAACATAGGTGTCGCCTTTCCTTATGGCACTGCCGGTGCCTTAACGTGTTAAAGAACCAACTTATGCTGATAGGGGGCCTTTTCGAGATTCTAACGCTCATTGCCAAACTCGAGAAATTGTTTAAAGGGTGCTAGCTGGGGAACTGTAACAGGCGGCGACGTCATTTGTGATCGCGGAGACAAAATTTCAAATTACGAGTCCGTCATAAGAAGACCAATGTTTTGAATTTCTGGCAGAAGACCTCATCGCCTAGCCTACCGGACTCACCAACCGACAGTGGACTGACCCTAGAAATGCACTCTAGTTTACGGTGCAGGTGAAATTCACTATATCAGTGCATTTCTTCAGCAGCTTTTCTAGAAATGTGGAAGAAACAATGGCTCAACAGCGTAGCGATTTTCTTAGATCAAATTTAACCGCCATAGCTGCTTCGCTACGAAGATTTCGGCAACGCTTAGTTTCGAATGGGGCGCCAATGGGTAAAAGAAAAACCGTTAAATCCCCGAATCCGTAACATAATGTGTGTTACATCCAGGTTTAACTGTACAACCACTGCTCGTAGAAAGAACCTTCCCCTCGCCAAACAATCTGCCCATTAAACGCCAAGTACTGAGATCGCCAGTAGACTCGTTCGTTGGGAAGCGGTCCTCCTGCAGAGGCTTCGAGGCTGCAACCGTCACCCGTACTTTGTGTGCCCCCAAAGACACTTCGTTTCCGGAAAACTGTCATCTTTGTAAGTGATTGCGCCATATTATTATGGCAAACACCTGCAATGGACAGGCTGAGACCTTAGATACAAACGCATGCAACATCTCGAAGGCTCCGGAATTTATTCTGAGAGACGGCAAGATCATTAGAGGTTAACACGGGGTAGCCAGGTACGGTCCCGTCTATCATTTTGGCGGGAACAGCCGCAATTTCGTACCTTTCAAGATTTTATTCCGTGGGGCAACCTGTGGTAAAAAGACCCCAATCATTACGCTAACATTGTCTGACCGAAAAGCAGAAACCTGTGCGAACCTGGGAGCTTGATAGAAGGATATCGCATTTGCAAGGACGCTCGGCGGAGAGCGTGAGCCCGAGATTTCGCTCCAGAAAATGAGACCAGAAGAGCAGTGGAAAAATAGGAATACGACAATGGCGAATGCATGGGCTTTATAAAACTTCATATTGCGATAGATACCGAAAACAGATGTTGGGGGTCGTAAAAACCGAGTTCGACGGGTTTTGTGGGGAGGGAGGCATGCTGTCATGGAGGCTCATGTACAGGTGAAGGACTGGACCGTGAAGTAACTTGAACAATGAATATATGAATGGTCTAACCAGGCTTCTGCCACAATGTAATTATAAGTTTTAAGGCTCACCACAAAGATTTGAAACCAATTCTTTTATTTTACCTCTCTCTGCGCTGGAAACAAGCGTCTAGAGAAAAATGCTATTTCGCCGGCAGAAAATCAAGTAATACAATGTTATGGAAGTAAAATGACAAGCTGTGAAATACTCGGCAGCGAAACATTTTTAACCTCACGCCTAGGAGGAGTTTCGTCCAAGACATTACAAGCAAAATATTTTTGAATATATATTGGCTGAAAAAGAAACTTTAATGCTGTGGCCCTAACGAAAACAAAAAAATCATGTCAACTCAGCGTCTCTGCGAGATCCAAAAGCTTATTTGTATTACTTACGAAACTTTGCGAACAACTTTGTTATTTTCAACTTTGACCGATCGTAATTGTCCATAAGTTGGAATAAGGAATTACAAACCAAAGTCTTACTTTAGTTTCCTTCACGGCAAATACTTGAGTTCAATTATTCTTTTTTTCAACTATATAACGTGATCGTGGGTGAAAAAACAATATAAGCTAGGCGGGGAGCCCTCCCCAGTGCAACCGATGCTCGTGGGCCGGGATCAAATTTAAGGAATAGATGGCTTGATGTTCGGCTGAAACTCAAATAAGCATAGGCACGGATGCATTCATTGCTACTTCATTCGTTTTCAATGTTGAAAAAAAAGGAGCACTCACCGCTGGCATCCCGAAGAACATGCCCCTAAATCCCGTTACAACAGCCGCCAGTTTAAAAATAAAGCAAGAAAATCCTGAAAACAGTGAGAGCGTCTGGATTATGTTAGGAACAGATCAGGATGATGATCGTGAATGTGACCCGCATTGGTGGATCAATCGGCCGACGATCAAAGCGACGATCTGAAGAAACGATGACTCGTTGGCTCGTTGGCCGGCCGCACGGAGCTAACGACGGTCTACTCCAAGCAAAAGCAAGACGTAGAAATGTACACTTTATTTACCACTGCGCATTTTGCAACTCTCAAGGCTCATGATCGCGTAAAAGAGGACGGGGCGGCCCGCTTCGAGTGGGACTCACCGCTCTCTTTCCCTCTTTTTCTCCCTAAACTTCCAACTCGTCGGTTTTCCCAGAAATCCCACCCACAAAAAGGACGTCAGAGTTTGAGAGTGAGGATGGCTCACTGATTAAGCAACAGTAGGTCACTGTTTGGCCACCGTGACAAACAAACCTAGGTTGGTACAAAAATATCACGGCACCTCCATATCGGGCTCTCATACAGAAACACCTAAGAGTTACGCAAAACACAAATATAACCGAATAAAAACCAACGAACGAAAAGCAAACCTAATGACGGGCATCGGGTATGTGGCGAATGGGCCTAACGAATTGTCCATACCTTGCCAACCTCTATTTGTGCGCCGCGCCGCCAAAATGTCTTTGCTTTGTACACGCGTCGAGCGCACAATAAAGAGGGGTCGTCTACCGACTGACGCATGCCAGCCATTGAATCACCATGGTGAGACGTGCGACAAATGGAAGCATCGCTCGGTAGCTTTTAACAGTCTAACTGTGGTAGACAGAACGTCTAGCGCCCTCCTCCTATCTTGATCCCTTGACTGCCTTCCAACTCCCTTCGGTTCGGGCATTCTCGTGGCGGTAAATGGGGTTGTTATAATGCCTGTGGTACCACTGCCCCTGTTTTCTAAACCAACGAACAAATATCCTGCTTGGAATGCTAACATCGCTTTCATCTATTTTGGGATAACCGACGCATTTGTATAAAAGCTGCCCCGGCCCGCTCGTCGGGTGAACACAATAGCGCGGCGAACAACAAAGAAGCTTCCGCTGTTTCTTCCCACGCCCCTCCCGTCCAACTCAGCTCGGCCGGGGCGAAAGCAAACACCACACAGGCAAACAAGATAACCCCGGCAAACGACATCTAGTTACCGGGTGGCCTAATAATTAGCGAGGTGTCAGAACTTAACAGTCTGCTTCATAGTTCCACATATTACCCAAACTCTGAAGTCATAACCTTCCCTTCCCACGTGACGATTCATCTCCACCTCTTCTTCAACCTTAGCCGGTCTTCCCTCTCGCATCCTTTGCACTGCTCCCAACGTGAGCGCAATGGAGATAGTTCTTCTGGGTGGAACATAAGAAAGCATTTTGTTATTCTAGAGCTTGGATCGGATAGAGCTCGAAGTACGGAATTTTTATAGCTGTTGTTAAATGTCATGTAATTTCCAAACCGCATGATGCATTTAATATCCTTGTATTTGTTCCTATCCCCGAAGTCACATCTATTTTTACACAATAGAGCGCAGTGTCAGGTATGTTTTCATGTTTCGAATAAATTGTTCTGACGTTTTAGTTTGCCGAACTAAGTGAGGTTTATAACCCTGCAGCCGGTGTTATAAGCGGAAGTTTTGCCATATGTACTTCTTGCTCAGGCAGTCTATCAATATCTAGACTGACACGACTGAAAAACTCTTGTAACGAAATCAATGAGTAACAAAAAGGGAGACACACAAAGCAAAATGTTCGGCAAATATTGCCTATAATATAAAAATGGGCTCACAGAAATATGGCCACAAATTTTGCTTGACAACTAGGAGAGAACATGCAAACTGAATAATCGCCATAATTGGTTTTCTTCCAAAGTTCTTTGAGACCAACCAGCGAGAAACAATTGTGCGAATTGGGGGGATGAACATGTCAAACTGAGGTTTAGAGAAAAATAACATCTGCACTGTGAAAGACAACGCAAGGCACAGATGTGCCCCTCTGTCCCACCGCCGCATCTATTTTTCACGCTATGGACATGCTTATACTTCTCATTGAGAAAATTAGCGTGGTTGGTCAAGCCGATTCGTGTTTGCGAGCTTTTTGGTGAGGCGACGCTGGTGTGCTTCATCCCAAAACGTGAAAGCATCAAAATGGTCACTGATGCGCAAAGACGCTGTTCTGCATGTGGCGAAGTGGAACTGCTCATCGGATGCCCGAAAGGCGGGAAGAAGGAAGAGTTCTATTGCCCTAATTGGAGACTTTTAGATTTATATAAAGCATGAGGTACGATCAAAGTGTAGTAGGAAAGAATATGGTGGTTGCATAAATCTAACTTTGTATAGTTTTACCTATAAAATAGTAAGCTTACCTCTGAATGGTATGGTTACCTAAATGTTGCATGGCGGTTTCTGCATAAATGCATCAGTTATGTGCTAAGACTTGTGAAACTTGGTTTGTGCTTGCACCTCTGTGCATGTACGTGTGCATCCGAGTCTATATATATAACCCATGAAACGTATGTGAAACTGCTTCGGGTGCCTTTCTGCAAGCCCATTTTATTAAAGTCTGTGTAAAATTTCCCCAGGCTATCATGCAGCAAGGTGTTAAAGAGAGCAATAAAGTTATTCCAAAACAATCTAGATGCATAGGTTGTCCATTTCAGTGAAGTGCCAGCCATTGTTTTTTGTTCTTAAGTGGATTTATTATCCTACAGTAATGTTCCTACTTGAGATGCACTGTGCTAATCATTCAAGTATGAAAGGGGCACTTGTAGGCTCCCAGAAAAGGCATCGAAGTGCGGTATTTTTAGCGACAAAACTATTGCGAACTCATTAATTCAGACTGATAAAAAAGCCAATCAAATATGAAAAATACCATGTGGTCACGCTGCAACCCGATTACATACAATAGTACTGTATGCACCTAGAAGGGTTTGAAAGAAGGAAAGGATGTTGTCACCATTTTCTTCATTGGGTGCGGCTGTTAGAAGATGTGGGGAGTCGATTCCCACCCAATCTACAAGGCACAGGTGACAAGGGGGTGGCCATCTGATGTGCGGCTTTCGCTGACCAGAGCGGCAAGAATGAGTCAGAGCCTTGAACGAAAACAGCACGAATTGCATATTTAGACAGGCAAAACACTGCACAAGCATGAGGTAATGTAACGTTAACGAGAGACAACTTAGATCGAATACAAATGCAAGAAACAGTTCAAAATTAGACAAATTGATACAATAGGAGCGTTAACAAATAGATATTACGAAGTAGAGCAATAACTAAAAAGGAGACGAACAGTTCGATGCATATCAGAGACAGTCCCACAATATCACCGACCAAGCCGGACGATGCGCAGCTGTCGGAGGCGATTCGGCTACCTGGGAAGCGTGGCTTCGTTGTAGGCCAGGCCGTCCCCGACTATCACGGTGATTCGAGGCACGGGAGTACGTTGGAGTCCTTCACGGCGCGTGTCGCCGATGGTGTGGAGCAAAATCTGGCAGAAGCCGTTGTCACAACCCGACGTCACAACATAGCTGGTTTGCCCTAGGCACGGCTTCTCTTTTTATAACGGTGCCGGCGCGTAGAGATAGGGCATAACACACAACGCGCCCACCCCGTCCCCCGAACAGCTTCCCTCTTTCTCCCTTCTGGAATCATCGGAGCGCTTTAGCACTGGCAAGGCGACGCGTGCCCCCTCGAAGCAACTCGAAGCTTTGGTAAAAGCTGAGCGGCGGAGCTGTTATTTTTGTTTGTTCTTGCCGGCGAGCCGGCGAGTGGTCGGGTTACCGCCGCTTCGTTCTAGAGAGTTCCAGCATTTTCTCTGGGCGGATAGAACCGAACTGAATGAATCAGACGACTGTAACAAGGATTAGTCGCTGTAGAATAATATGAAAAAATTATACGGTACTTTTAGGCATCGTACGCTCGAGATTGTGAAAGAGCCCCCACAGTTTCAGAATGTTATGAATTAATATTCTCAAAACTCACAAAGTCGTGCGTACGCGTCGTTCACAATTAGCGAACAAAGTTGCATTTCGTACAAACAGAAAATCTAGTAAAGTATGATATCTTCGTCGAAATGGCGTCGGAAGGTTGCCATAATTATTTTTCACCTCCTTCTTCCCGTCCATCACCAAACACACGCTGATTCCAAGATGTTCGTTCATTGTCGCGACCGTTTCTTCAACGCTGCGCTCCGAGTGTAGATGCCGCAAGCGAGCGTACGCATTCCGGATCATCTCCCGTCCGAAGCTGCAGATGACACGGCCGGTTTTGTTTTTCTTGACCATCGGCGTGGCGTGGTTGGGAACGCACCACAATCCTCAGTCGAGAACAATAACGCACACTCAGACGCGGCTTCTTCGTGCTCCAAACCGGAAAAGGGAACCGGCAATGCATAAAACCAGAAGCAAGTGGTTGAGGGAAAACCCGGAAAAGCAGAAATTTACCATCAGCAATAAAATTGAAACTAACTACTCCGGCTGATGAATAAGTTCTTTCAGGCGTTGCATTATAGTGGCAAAGAAATAATTTTGAGCTAGGGATTTTATCTCGGCTCAAAATAAAGGCGTCTTGAAGAAGTACTTTTCCGCACGGATTCAATCAGAAAACCTTGGCTCCGAGCACTGCCTGCAGATGCAAGGCGGTCGGCCGCGACGTCACGTTGATAGAGCGACAGCATTGCCTGAAGCGGGGTACTGGAAGGAGGGGGGGGGGACGACGCCCCTGTTTTCTTTACTTGTATCCGAGTATAGGTCTGCCCCCAACACGCTCCGTTTTCGGACAACTTTGAACTTTGAATGCTATTGCACCAAACTCTTATATTAATCACGTGTAATGCACCGTTTGAACACTTAAAAACAGACGCATGCAACACCTCTGAAAGGCGGGAATATATTCTGGGAGACGCCGACAACCTTTAGCACTAAACAGGAGGTCGCCAGGGCCAGTCCCTTCTTTCATTTTGGAGGGAACAGCTCCAATATTGTACCTTCAAGATTTTATTCCGTGGGGCAGCCTCTGGTGAAAAGCACTCCCAACATTACGCTACAAAATTGAAAAGATGAAGCCTGTACAAACCCGGAAGGTTGGTGGAGGGATTCCGTATTGGAAAGGATTGCTAGGCGGAGAGCTTGAGCACGGAATTTTGCTCCAGAAAAGGAGACCAGCAGTGCGGTGGAAGGGTAGGAATAGGAAAGCGGCAAAAGTCTGGACCTTTTGACATAAAATTTCGATAGATACCAAAAAATCAGATGTGGCGGGGTAGAAGAAATCGAGTTAGACGGGTTTTGGAGGGGGGGGGGGTGCTGTCTACGAGGCTCCTGTACTGGTAAAGGACCCGACCGCGAAGTAATTTGAACAATCAATCGGCTAATGTACAATCACAATTTCACCTTCATGTAATAAGTAAGTTTTAAGGTTAACTAAGAAACGATATGAAACCGATTTTCATGGATTTGGACTTCTACAATGGGAACAAGCGTCTAGAGAAAATGCTATTTCACAGGCAGAAAATCAACTCATAACAATTTTATGGAAATAAATGTCAAGCTGTGCAATACTCGGCAGTGAAAAGATCTTAAACCAACGCTTAGGATGAGTTTCCTTAAAAACGTTAACAGCACAATATTTGTAAATTTATATTGGCTAAAAATACAAATTTTGCAGCCATAGGCCTTTTCAAATAAAAATCCTATACCACGGAAGCGTCGCCGCAAAATCAAAAGGCACCTTTTTTTTTGCTAAAGAAGTAATGTTCGCAAACTTGATAAATGTACAGTTCTAATAGATTCTACTTGCCCACAAGTTGGAATAAGTAATTTCAAACAAAATGAGAACCAAACTTTACTAGGTGGCTCTTCTTTTAGTTAGCTTGTGCATTCGCACGCCAGAAAAAAGGGGTTAGTCCGCGAGCCCTCCCTGGCACAGTCGAAACTCGGGGCGGGATCAAACCTAAGGCATAGAAAGGCTTGATGTCACGTTCGGCTGCAATTCAAAGAAACAAACGCATAGATGCATTCAATACTAATTACATTCGTTTTCAATGTTGACAGAAATGAGAGCTCACCGCTGGCGTCGCCAAGGACGTACCCTTAAATCCTGGGACAATAGAAGCTAAAACGCATAGATGCTATTCAATACTAATTCATTCGTTTTCAATGTTGACAGGAAATGAGAGCTCACCGCTGGCGTCGCCAAGGACGTACCCTTAAATCCTGGGACAATAGAAGCTAGAATAAAAATAAAACATCAAAATTCCCAAACGTGTGATAGCGTCTGGGCTAAATTAGGAAGAGATCTGGATGGGTATCGTAAATGTGACCAGCATCCGTAGATCAATCGACCAATGGTCAAATCGATGATCTCATCAAATGATGACTCGTTTGCTCGTTGGAAGACGGCACGTAGCCGACGAAGCTCTACTCCAAGCAAAAGCAAGATGTATATGTACACTACGTATTTACAACTCTCAAGGCTCGAGATGGCATAAAAGAGGTCGGGAAGCCCCGCTTTGAGAGGTGCTCGCCGCTCTGTTTTTCTTTTTTGTCCCTACGTAACTCACGTGCAAAATGCAATCGTGCAAAATAGCGTCCGCGTCCCCTTCGCCAACTTTATCGGTACTCTTATTCTCTCCACGTCCCTGTATGCAGCACCACTAGAGACAGGATGATATCGCGGCAACGGCATTCGCTTCGCACCTTTCTCCAAATATATCTATTGACCTTAGGTGCGGCCGTTGTCCAACACCGCCATATTTGGATTGCCATGATTAGAAAACTTGACTCGCAAGCATGCAATTGTGTTTCCCGCTGATGTCGACGAAACGAGAAACTACGATATTCAATTTGAGAAAAGTATCAATTATAAAGTAATAAAAGTTCCTAAAACATCTTGCATAGTACACGTGATTTCTTTACAAAACCCCGTCTGGGAACGGCCACTGCATTATGAATCCCTAGTCTTGATGGCCGTTGATATCATTGGCAAGCCAAGACACCTTTACCGCTTCCATGATGTCGCTGTACGACCAGCACCACACATGGCTGCAACCTTATTTTCGAAACCCCAGGAAGATACTCGTGCAGCAACTTGAGCACTCCCTCTTGGAGCCAGGTTGGTACCATAACACGGATGCGCCACAGCACACAGTTGGAATGCACACTCGTCTCATTGAGTCGGGACGCATAGGGCTACCGTTCTCGTCCCGCTTCTAGAACCGGACCAGACCACAAATAATGTATGACCGTTGACAGCCCTTGGTCTCTTGTAGGAGCTTTCGCAACAGCTTCTCTAAAATGTACCCGGTGGTATATATCTTCCACCATAGAAACTGCTGGTGGAGCGCATGCAGACCATCGTATAGCTTCCAAACAAAACCGACTCAACCAATGAGCAGCAGTACTCAGGCTTTCAGGATTATAATTCCCGCTGTTACTATGCCCCGCTAGATGCAGCGCCCAGCAAAGTACCTTAGGTGAGCTTCTTTCAGGAATGTGCCTTACAGCGCTGATATATAAGGAATGGTTTCTCGTCGGGACGGGCAACCCGAAAAAGGAGTCCATACGTTTTTTTATCTAGCTTAAGACACTTTTCTACACCGGCGAGGCTTCGTGACGCTGAGGCTTTAGCCCCTCTTTTTCCGAAGCATTACTCTGTGCCAAGACCACACCTAGAGAATGAGGGGAAATCAGTCACAAACACGGGTGGCCGAAATGGGTAGTCATGGGACAAGGTATGTAGGATTCGGGCATTTCTTTCCTGAGAATGAAAACCCCAATGTCAGGCTGCAGACAACGCCACTTGGTCCCAGGTGTCAGCAGTCGGTTTAATGTTTGTAATTACTCTGACAGATTCGTGAGGAACATTCTCTAGAAATTCACAGAAACAAGTTGCTTTGAAATGCTTTTATCGTTTGTGGTTTTGTATCTTAGTCTACCGCTTCAGTCTTAGCGAGATTTGGACGCTGTCTTGCAACACGTGTTATGTGGTCAAAGTACACACATTGAGTAGCAAATGCGTGCCTTTTGTGAGCTTCAGCTTTGCGTACATCACCTTCAAGCTTTCTAGTAACCTCCAGATGTTCGGTCATTATTTGTTGTAACTTTCGTAGGTTACTAAGATGTCATCAAAATTACTACGAAATGGTCTACTGCACGTATAAGGTTTTCCGTGTATCATTGGAATATTTCCGGCGCTGATATTGCATCAAATGCAGTCGTGTATAATGAAGTAAGCCTAGGGTGGTGATTATGGTGACGACCCTCTGCGATTGATTCTTGAGCTCAATATGCTGGTAGGTGCCCCCCAGATATAGCTTTGTGAACTTGATATCTCCTTGGAGTCTTGTGAATGAGTATTTCGTGTGTGTCCCGTGTAAGTTTATACATGTGCTTCGTGAGTGACCGTTATGTTGAAGTCGCCTCCAATCCGCAACAGTCCGCCGTTTTTCGTCACCGGAACCGGCCGTGCACATGTGGCAGAATTGGCTGGTCGGACTGTGCCTTGCCAGTATCTGCAACGAATAATGAAATTTTATTGAGAGAAAACGGAATCCCTGGTGTGTTGAGTAGTTTACGTGTATTGGCTTGCGATACCAAGATCCATGGCTTCTCCCCCGAAACGTGCCCAAAGAAACAAAGACACTGCCTGGAAACGTCTCAGGACTTCTTCTGGAAACGACATGGAGAAAATGAATTCTGGCTTGCTGATCTCGATTGGAAATTTATTTATCCAGCCTAAATCAAGCAATGGTGGCCACGTTTCTTTTATTACAAATATTGTTAGCTGTATTTGCTACTCACCAAGCTTGACAGCTACCACGAACTTCACCGCGACTCTACACAAGAACTCAAAGTTGCACGTAGGATGGCTCCACAACAGCCGAAGCCAACAGGTGCACATATCCTTGGCATATTGGCGCCCGTATCTACTTCCATTTTTTTTGTGTGGAACGCCACCTACGATAACCGCAATGCGCATCGGCACCGATCTGGGCCCCTTTGTGACGCAAGGCCATCAGCATCAAGCCATTTCTCTGTGGTCGGTCTTGCGTATGCACGCCAAATGCCATTGGCGCCAGTATTATACAGACTACTGCGCTTGGTGGATACCGATGCAGATGAAACACAAGAGATCGCGCCGCCCCGACTGTACGATGGTTGTTGACACTGCTGCCGTTTCTGCTGTCAATGGGACTGGCACAACTTGTGGGGCTGGTTAGGCGCTCGGAGTACGGAAATCTTGCGAGCAGCCTCAATGGACCCCACCCTTCTTATTGCGGTTTTAATATACAGACCAGCTGTCCTTTATAACCACGTTTCCATCTGCCCGCCTTTAACGCCACTAGTTCCGTTGTATGCGTACCCGGAAATGACCCCTACTATCAATTCTAGAGCAGTCGCTTCAAGGATGATTAAACTTTCTCGCGAATGTGTCTTGAAAAGAAGTTGAATCTTGCAACTTACTCCTACACCCTTAGTGGGAAGTGGTTGTTGAAGGCATAAAAAGTGTGGCTAAGTTCGCCTCGGCAGGCATTCCGGGGGCGATAAACTCCGTAGGAAGACGTATGCGTGGATTCTCGACACATAAATACGGCTGCCTTCTTACCGCGGGCGACATCTTTGACCGTAATGTAAAGCTCCAAGCGGATCTGTGGAGCTCCGTATACTCCATGATGTCCACACTGAACATGACTTTCTTTCGAATGACGGGATTGCCTGCTCTGTAGTCGTTGTTTACTTGAAGCCATTTTCCCCGTCGCCAGTTCTGGGGACCAGCACCCTTACATAGGGCGCGGCATTGATGGGGCACAAAAGCCACTCTCCGGGGCGTATTCACGTTGCCGAAAGCGTCACATGCCCTACGTGTTATAAACGCCCGAGTCGAGGACCGTGGTGGGCGCACACGAAATAACCCCTGTAGAGAATCAGGGGGAGGGGCGAATAAGCGCACCCCTTATCAAAGGGACTGTTATTTGAAAGGGGAACTTTCCTGGTGCAGTGCCAAAAAGCAAAGAGTCAATGTGAAACCCACAGAGAGCAAAAGCCGAAACTCTGTCACAATCAAAGTAAACGCTTAACAATTCATTGTCCAAGCCGTCTGCACCTCAAAGCGAAACCTGAGATGACAACCAAAGATTCCCTCACTAGAGCACAACGCCTACAAGCAACGTCTTCTTTCAACCAGGGAGTATATACGTTTTTCCTGCGACGTGGTAGTAACACTGATATATTAACCAGTTGAAAACAACGGTAAAGATTAAACACATGGTTTCTATTACACTGTTTCCCTGTAATGTTTATGGTCATTGTATTTTATCGTAAGGCATTGTTACTGCTAATCATCCTGTCGTTACGTTAACGAATCATATATAAAATGGGCTTGCCACGCTCCCCACTGGGTACGAGTCTTTGTAGCTTATTCAAAAGTGATTTATTCCTAATTTTGTCTTTGAATTGCCTCAATACGTAGGAAAAAAAATTGGGGTATTTTAGCTGTGGTGTATAGATCAGCAACGACGCCTCAGGACAAATAAAGTAGTGATGAATTTCCGAGTAAGCAACACATTACCCTGTCACAGTGCCTTCATTGATCCAGATAGAAACTACCACGCATCCAGGGCAGAAACCTGTCGGTAAAAGCATTCTGAGGAGGACAGATGTTGTGGTCATGACGACAAATTGAGTGCACGCTGGCTGGTCAAGACTTTTGAAGCAGTATGCTTGCATTGGCGGTTTGGATCCGCTAGAATGTCTTCCTCTGCTGACCTCTGCTGCCTTCTTTTTCTTCGTTATTCCTCTTTCTTTCTTCCTCGACTTTTTCTGGGGGGTCAACTACGGTTGTGTCCCATTTCCTGAATGCAGAGTTGGTATGTTGAACCTATTTCTTTTTTTCATTGCGTTCCAATGTTATACGATGGCAATGGTCCTTTCGTTAGAAATATAACGGTAAAATGCACTTTACAGCTCTACAGTGTGTTTCAAAGCGCTGAATATTAACTCAGTCCTAGAGTGTGTTGATTTCTCTTTCTCGCAGAAGTAGTGTGAGGTTTCTATACTCCGGTAGGAATAATGACGGGAATAGCTCATGTTATGTACAACTAGGCCAAAAGTATGGAACCGAATAACAAAACCTGCACTTTTTGAAAGAACATTGCGCCTTTATGTGACATCGGCAGTTTTTATTGCGTAGTTTTTTTTGTTCTGCTATAGTAGTTTACAAGTTGATTTAGCCAGAAAAATCACAAATACTACTCGTGTAACGATTTAAATTCTTGCAGTAAATACACACTTTTCCGTGCGGAATAACAGCCAGCTGCAATAATATGAGCAGCTGCACCTTCTACCATCGTTTCTGAGTGCTTCTCAAGTGTGAAGATATGGACACCCTACCCGACTCTTTTGTTGCCGCCCACTGAATTGTTTACCGCTGCGCTCTTGCACCCCTTGCAGAAAGCGCAATATGCCTTGAATCGTTTTTTTATTGAGTGTGCCGCTAGCATCTGCTGCTTCTGCTGTGCGCTCTGTATGCTGCCCTAACCACGCTACACGGTCCACTTTATTCCTTAGCATTATGCCGTGCTGGTGATTTTCTGTGATTATTTGTGCAGGCTCCTTACAACACCCCCTCTCCAACAATAGATTTCTAGAAGAGGCAGGTATTTGAAAGAACCATAAAGTGTCAAGAAGACAGCCGGCACACCGGTAGCCGGTTGAGGAAGTTTATTCGCAGGGCGAAGTCGATGGGAACGTAGGCCCGAGCATTGAAATCCCCAGGCTGGTTTTCTGGCGTATGCACCTCTTGGCGTTCTTCGTGTTTCATGACACCTCTTTTGCGGATATCCCCATGTGAGAATTGGACATAAACCTTCATGGTCTATGCTAGTGACGCTCATACCGCGATGGGTTGATGGCCTTTAGCGTATGTTCATTAGCCTCGTTACAAAGGCAACAATATAGGTGACGGGGGTGAGTCTGAAAGGCCACATTGTAAAGTACACGCACCTTGGCCTTTACAGCAGTTGAATTTCTCAATCATATTCTGTGCACCTTCAATGCAAATATTTTCGAAAGCGTGTAACCTAAAAAGTGTAGGTAGCTTAGCGAAGTTAACCTTGGATATGCAAAGCAAAAGCGTGGCTCAGTATAATTGACTCTTGGTTTCGCCTGGTTAACCTTTGATGTAGCGGCATCGCCGACGACGGCTCAAAGCGCTTCGGTTCCGTGAAATGCTCGCAGAAAGTTGGCTGGCGAACGCCCCGTTCGCCGGGGCAAAGGCGGTGTTCACTCATGGATAAAGCGCCATTCGTCTTAGCCGGGCGCGACACGACTCACGCAGCCCGAGATTACCGGGTGGCGCATGCATGGCGGGCGGCGAGGGTTGCGGGCGATCAGCTGATCGGGCGCAACCGCGCACTGCTCAGCTTATCCGTTGAGCAGAAATATTTAAAACGGGTCCTGTGCGCAGCCCCGAAAAAGATATCGGCGGATCCCATGATGCGCTTCGAGGAACGTGTCACCGGGAGTGAATATCCATTCAAGATGTGATAACGCTCATCCGCCGGGAAAGCGCTGGACGAAAGTAGTAAAGGTTTGCTTTAAAACTGCCTGTAGTTCCGTAAACTCTTTAAAGGTACGTGTATTTAACTAACAATGTGTAAAATTGATATGGTAAACTGCATGGTGACCGTCTTGCATACCTGAGGAGTCGCACTGACGTTAGCAGTCACTTTACAAATAAAAATCATCTAACCACTTTTAGGGTGATCTTGACTGTGAAGAGTGACGGCTTGTCGAGACTTGTTGACATTTATGTTACTCGATGAAAGCGCAGCATTTTCATTGCTGTTACCTGTAAGTAGCGCATGCGCATGGTGCATGTGAATGTATGATTGGCTGATAACTGTCTGCAGGCTTGTGAAGATTTCAGCTTCACAAAACAGTCGGAGGTGTAATGAAAACCGCATATAGATAACACTTTTTAAACTTTTAATACATCAGTGTATAGCTTAAAAAATGCCCTACGATATATTAGGATGCAATTTAAACACGCGCAACTTTTTGTAGGTTATTTGTTCAGAGTTCTTTTTTTACGAAAAGTCATTCATTTGGACATTTCGATGTTGCCCACTCTCCCGAAACGGCTCATGAGAGTGCAGCTAAGCTGTTCCATTGCGCAGAAGCTGTGCCTGTGCGCACTACGTGCCGAACCTCCTTTAATCTAGTGCACCAATGTTTTGATATTGATGTAAAGGCAATGAACTTATTCTTAATTCTGCAGAGTTGAGAAACTGAAGGGAGAATTGCGGATTCTGTACGCTGTTTTTTCTGGACAAGTCGTGGCTTGTCATGTGGATTTCCTAGTAGCGCAAAACTGAACTGTTTCCTCCAGACAATCTGTCAGGCCTTGGAGTGTTTTGATGAGATGGTACTCCGTTGCTTATGGGAAAGAAATCTTGGTAACGCCCAGTTTTAGGTTTTAGAATTGAGACATCTCCACATTTGAGGCGTTTGCTATCGGCAACGGGTATTTGGAAGTGTGTTGTGCAGATGCCTGCATATCATTTGAGAGGTTGGTTTAACTGCCCTACTTGATATTTTATCCATAACGCGACCGTTTATATCAAACACGAATTCAGATATGAATGTTCATGTAGAACTTCCCATTTTTTACGTCTATGAGAGAAGTGGTGCCTGGCTTGATTGGGATAACCGAGGTAGCCTCCTGCGGTATCAACCACCTTGGTGTTCTCCCGCTTCGCATCGTGAACCTGTCGGACCCCTGAGCAACTCCAAATCCGTAGGGCCACGGGTAGCTTATCAAACAAGTGCCGATTACAGGGGCGCATCGTGCTAAATCCTCAGTTAAACCAAGAAAAGTGGTCCTATCAGAAAGGAGCAGCAAGGTTTTATTCTTTGTTCTGTACACCATTCAAAGCTTCCTAATGCGCTTGCATGCTGACGATTACTTCTTAGTCATAGGCTCTTCCAAGACTCATTTGCTTCTATCAGTTATTTATTCTATATTCCTAAGCTTTTTTAAACCCTATGTAGTGCCTGCAAGCTCAGAACTGTTAGCAAAAAAATACCAGCACTTATAACAACAAATGTGCCGCCTTATTACTTAGAGGAGAAACTTATGGCAAAGTCGGTCGTTGCCAGCTGTAGGCACATTGTTCAGCCCAATGTTTGCCTTCTGTGTCGGATTGTGCTTGTACTTCATTCTATATGAGGGTGAAGAGCATGTTACCTTTAGGGATTTAAGTAAAGAATTTAAGTAAAGAAATGTGAACAAAATTGTGTTTGCCTTTCTCTTACTCAGATGCAGTCGTCGCAAAAGCTGCAAGGCACTATGGCTTTAAAGATGCCGTGTGAAATACCCCGTGTGCTTTTCAAAACGACTTTCAAGAAGAGAAAAAAATGTGACAGCCGTTCATCATGTCCCAAAAAGAACGAGTCCCATTCATAATTTCAAAACACATCGGTTTTTAACCTAAATTGTTGAATTCAACAACACTGCCCTTGTAGATACCTCGTCCAAATATTTTTCATTGATATTCATTCTCGAATTCATCAACAATGGGTGGTCTTTTATGATTAGAAGTATTGTACTTTATAGTAAGAATGTTTCTTCAATGTAATGAGCTTAGCGTAAAAATTGGGATGGCTTCGAAAAAGTCATTTTTAAGTTGCATTTTTGTTAAAACTACTACAGAAGATAACTTAGTTTACAAGGTTATTTTAAACAAACTTCTAACGGAAGTTTTGTTTAAGAAAATATATTAGCTTAATTAGATTTGCATACTACCTCTAAAGTTTTCGGTAATATTTTAAATTAGGCTTGTCGAATAATTTTGGTATGCAATTTTAGAGTTTCACTGCGTGCAACTGGTTTACAGTGTACGTGCCACTAAAGCTGTGTGTTCAGTCTTTTGCAGGGAAATGTAGCTCTCATTAGGTATTTCCGAGCGATTGCGATTTCCCGGAAGCTCCAAGGTTCACTCACGTGGCGCAGACATAAAGAGTTGCTTCATATTCATTGAAGTGACAAAGCACACTCAGGCATGCAGGTTGACGTTTAGCGTTTTGTAGTCACGCAGATGCTGCTAACGTTCCGTATAGTATTCTGTTGACAGGCGTCCCTGACGGTGTTCAGGGAACGGATTTGTGCGCCTTTTTACTGGCGAAGGCAGCATCCAATTCCGGGAGTATGCCGTCTCTGGTGACATTGTCAATAGCCTTGTGAATATTGAGAGCGACTATGTAGTCGGGAGCACACTTGCGAGAGGTCCGGTTCACTACTCAGTGAAGAAGCCACAGAAAATCATGCGTTCCCAAATAAGGGCGGAAGTTATGACCGGGTGAAACTAGCCTACCTGTAAGTTTTAGATATGGTTCAATCCTGTTGAAATGATCTTGAAATATATTATTGATCATTCGCGCTATTATTCTGCAAAGTGCAAAGGGCAGGACAATACAATATGACAGAGGCTTTCTGGTTAACGAGGTTCTTTGCCCGGCTTGGGTGTTGGATGGCAAAAAGTCGTTTTGAGGTAGTGAACAACTTCTCCAGCGTCGTTAGGTTAGTTTGCGAGAGCCAAAAGTACTTCTTGTCCAATAGGTGGTAGGTTAACACATCCTTGTATTTAATGTGGTCATGCCCGGTGTTGACTTCGGTTCACCTTTGATATAGCGAGTTGGAGCTCGCTCAATCTAAGTGAGGAGTAGAGGTCTCACAGAGGTGTAGTAATTTCGATAACAGGCAGGGTACGACGAGCTGTTTTGTCGGTAGTTGCTGGAGAAAAACTTCGTAAAAGAGCACAGTTTTTTTTATTTCGTTCCTCCGCATTTTCGCGCGACTCACTTCGACGTAATTCTGTACTGCGAAATGATGCTTGAGGTTTTTTCTTCCATTTCCTTAGCTCGTGATTGGCTATGATCTACCTTACAACCGGATTGGAAAACCAGAGATTTCTCCAGCACGCGTTCTCCTCCTGACTAATCACTTAGACATAATACTTGGGAGCCACCTTTTTTAACTGCTTAATGTCAAATTTTGGTTTTTGTGAAATGGTCGCATTGGTTGACAGGGTTAGCATTCTGTATGTTGCATGGCTTTGTGCTGTGTATGGTGCACTGTGCTCTGTGTGTGTCTCTCCACACTCGTTCTCCTGTGCCCTTTTTTCGGGTCATAGTATGTGAAAAATCGGGGTCAAAAACTCTCAAACCCCAGACTGCTGGCCAATCCCCAAGTTTTCATGTCGCTCAAAAAAAACAACAACGGGGATAATTCTTGTTCCACTGGTGTGCATGGGTGTGGATAAACAAATGCGCACTGGGTTTGGACTCTGCAGACTTTGTTCAAATCTTACGCAAAGCTAAATGTGTTAGTTCTCATTCTTAACAGTGGTGGCCATTTTGAAATAACCACTAGAACCGCTGTTTTTCGCAGTGTGGAGCAAATAATATTTTCGCCTCAAGAGAAGCTGCCCTCTCCTAGTAAACAATAGTGCGTTATATGAAATTCACAGCGAAAGATCTGTTTCCTTCTTCGCCTAATGCGCGAAGTCTTCCTGGCTGTCTTCAAGAATGTCTTGCGTCGTAAATTCCAAAGCTCACATATTGCCTGGGAACTATTGGACACTCCTTTAACAATTCCCGGCACGGGGCACCTTTAGTAATCTTGGTGACGGTACTGGCGACACCGCGGACCCCGATCCCCGTACTTTCGCTGGATCCGACCGTGGCTAGGAGTAGTAAGGTGGAGGAAAGAAACCACAAACGGTGGCCGTTGGAGCCCAGTTGGATCTGGCGGATAGACTCTCTGTCTTATAACAAGCAGGAAGCTCCGGGACCTCCTCTGCAATCAAGGTGAGGGTGCGAGAAGCAAGTACACCATTCCCTTTGTACTGTACCTTGATGGTATTATGAAAACCCCTTCGAACGTGATCGGTCCCTGAAAAGGGGCCGCACCAAAGTATCTTATCCACCTCTATCAACACCTGTCTTTGCTACAAACGTTTACAACTATTCTCGTTTTCTTGTAATTGAGTCAACTAACACAGCAAGATCTGTCGCTTTATTGTACATGCTCTTCATATCAAAGTTTGTGGAAAGTATAATCTGTCTTGCGTACAAAGCGAAGAAACAAAGAACTAGGAAATAGCTCTAAGAAGTCACCGCGGAGCTACAGACAGAAAAACTCTTGAGCCAGACCCGAATCGGTGATATTGACTATCAATGGTTACGCCCCACCGCAGATTAAACAGCTTCCAGGGCGTGATTTATAATCCTGATGTACTGAACTAAGCTGAAGGCTACCTTCTTCAGGACCTTTGAGGTCAGTGCGTAACAGGCGTCAGGCGTATAAACATATGTAGAGAGAACAAAGAAATCCCGACGAAGCATCTCATTCTAACATTTCACAGTTCAACACTCCCTGAATCCTTAAATGCAGGTTTCATCCGATGCCCAGTCCGGCCTCACATCCTTAACCCGTTGCCCTGCTTTAAGTGCCAACGGTTTGGGCAGGGCACAAACGCCGGCCGCGACTGTTTTACCTGTGCAAAATGCGGAAAAATGACCACCCGTTCGATAACTGCAACACCCAGAATTTTACCTGTGCTAACTGCCAGGGGCTCCAAGCGGCACGGTTTCGCACTTGTGAGTAATTGAAACAGGCAAAACAAATCATCAATGTCAAGGTCACAGAAAATATCACCTTCCCAGATGTGCGAAAGAGGTTCGCCTCTTTCTCCTGTGAAAGTACGCCGAAGCAGCTCGCCGGGGTGTGGAGTGGCATCTGGTTTCGGCAAGAACTCATTACCGGGAGTCGGTCCTTGCCCCGCATCTGCCGCCACCCTAGGTTGCCTGAGGTAGCCTAAATCATTCACCAGTCGCCTGCCCAGTCAGCAACGATTGTTGTGGCAACTAAGTCAGATGGCAGGACCGCTGCATCCACCATTTCCTCTCCACCTGCCCAAAGCTTACCTGAGGGTATGGAGGAGTTGGAGATGGAGGAGCCCGCAGCAGCTCCCACCTCCTCCGCACCGCCTGTGCAACCCATAGCACTGCCGGTGACATCGGAGATGGCGGCTGCCGAAGGAGAGCAACCGGAAAGGTGCAGGTCCAAGGAGCCTGATCTGTTGGGTAGTCCGTATGTGTCCGACGAACACATGGACCTTGTACCCTACCTGACTGCTTCGCAGGGAATGGACGGGTACTATGGTCCAAACCTCCTTATAAGCCAAGAAAAGCAAGAGTCGCAGCCCTGAAGGTAACATTTAAACACTACATACTCAGCACATTTCCTGTGGCGATCGGCAAATAATGGGAAGAGAAATATAGTACAATGAAACTGTAGAGGCCCCATCAAAACTCTTGACGATATATAGAGATACTGCATACCAAGCAACCAAGTATAATGTGCCTGCAGGAAACTCATCTAAGCAGCACAAACACAAACTCTTTCAATAATAATAAGGTATTTAGAAAAGACAGAGATGGATGCAAGCACTCCTCAGACGGTGTGGCTATTGTCGTTCAACAATGCACATTCCTTGCTAATACCATCTCTTTAAACACCATTTTGAAGGTGTTGCGATTCGTTGAATATTGTATGTTACATTAATAATGGTACGCTCCCTTTAAATCCCTCCTGTCTTCCAGCTCTGAAGCGAGTATTTCGTGGGGCTGGTGGATCAGCGACCTTAACCTTATATATAGATAGGCGACCTCAATCCGCATAATTCTCTTTGGGGATCTTCCATCACGTATCCTGAGGTCGCCTCATTCAGAAAATCTTAGCGTCGTCGGGAGCATGCCCTTTTTAACAAGAAAACAGCCTACATAATTAAAATATACGGGACAACAATTATTCGCAGCACGCCTTGAATATTGGATCATCAGTACTCTTTCCATATCTTGAGTGGGACTTGAACATGAATCCATATGGTAACTTACATAGGCCAAGGCCCTAAACGTTCCCCTTCCCAAAATAGGTTCAATGAAGCAAGGGCGATCTGGCATACATTTACAGAAACATACAAACTACGCCACACATCCACACTACACCTACACAATAAAGAAGCTACCCAACTACTCAGGGCACACATCCTCCATGCCACCAAAAAGTTCATCCCCCAGGTCTCGGGTGCTCCGTACAACCAAAGGACGCCGTTGTGGAATGAGAATTGCAGGCGAGCAGGACAATCACAGAACAAGGCGTGGGGTGTCTTTCGCACATAACCTACTTCGGCTAACCTAATTTATTTCAAAAGGGCGAAGGCTTTAGGAAAGTGCAGGCGCCGCGAGCTGAAACGAGATAGTTGGCGCTCCTTCATACATCCATAAATTCGCACACAGACACACGCAAGGTAATGACACAAAAGAAGTAAGCTTAACGGACAACATACACATAGCCTGCCCTTGGTCAGCATGAGAGGGAACACACTCGAACATCAGGCTATCACACTTGCACAACACTTCAACACGTGTCGAGCTCAGCACAATACAATAAAACTTTCCTGCAACATAAAGCCTCTTGTGAAAAGAAGTCCCTACCTGACAACAAACATATCACGGGACTTCTTACAACTCCCGGTTTCCACTACATGAGCTGAGGGCTGCTCTGAGCACGCGGAAACCCTCAGTTACAACACCCACATACGGACCCACTTCCAGCACTCCTAACCCTCCACAACAAAATATGACTTTCGAGACACATTCCAAAGTCTTGGAGGGATGCCATAGTAGTGGCTTTCCTGAAGGAGGGGAAGAACCTAACCTCTCATTCCAGTTATCGGCCCATCGACCTTACAAGCTGCCTGTGCAAGCCCCTCGAGAATATAATACACAGGAGACTTGTGTACTTTATTGAGTACACCGGTCTTCTCGAGGGCTGCAAGGCAGGCTTCAGGGCGGGGCGATCTAGAAATGATCAACTAGTAGTGCTGGTTTCGTACAATAGAGATGCCTACCTACGTAAGCAATATTGCATAAAGGTGGTCTCTGATATTAAAAAGACATATGATACTGCATGGCGCTATGGCATGCTTAAAAACCTCAAATGCTTTGGTATATCAGGTAGCATGATCAACACACTGTCTAGGTACCTGTCATTACGAGCATATCGTGTCACAGTTGTTTCGGCACTTTAAAACGTTCACGTGCAGGAGAATGGCGAGCCTCAATGAGACGTTTTGAGCTGCAGCTTGTTTATAGTCAAGATGAATAGGGTTCAGAGGGCATTGCCACCAACGATCTCTGGTTCTAAGTATGTGGACGACGTACAATTATCATTTCAATCGTGTAATATGTCCATATGTGAACAACAGGTCCAGCTTGGGGTAAACAAGCTTGCTCGCTGGGCAGATTAAAACGGTTTGAGGCTTTATCCTGGAAAAAGTACTTGCATCGTCTGCTCAAAGAAGCGCGGTATACAGCCCGATCATGAATTTAAATTGAATGGTGACGTGATTCCTGTAAATAGAACACAGATTATTAGGCGTCGTATTAGACGAGAAACTCACATTCATCCTTCGCATCAAACAACTGAAACGTAAATGTCTCAAAGCAATAAACATTCTTAAGGTCCTTTCACACCACTCCTATAATGTCGACAAGCAACTCGTCTTCCGTGTTTTCACAAGCTTGGTGGGGCCCCGCTTGGACTATTGGAGTAACGTTACTAGAAAAAGCTCAGTTTCGGAGCTCCGCATCCCCGCCAGCGGAGGAGGGTGGGCCGAACGGTGGTCCCGAGAACTAGCGGCGTGCATTCGTGTTGCTCTATCTCGTCGTGTCTTCGTCGGATGCGGGGCAGCTACTGCAGGCTACCGCCGCGGGCCACCGCGCAGGACATACCCCGGCCGCTTCTAGTAGTGCTATTACTAAACTTGAACATTATCATCTTTCCAGTCGACTAGCTTAAACGCCTTCGTCCTTTTTAGTCGACCTTACCGCATCACATTTGTGCACTGTTTAAGTGGAATTGCATTTGGTCGCCTGTATACATGACCTGCACAAGCAGCTCATTGCATAGCTAATAATCGATGGTGAGCTCCTATGTTTTAACTGTCTACATAGCGTGTAACTTTATGTACGGTAGTTTTTAAGCAAATTACCCTTTCCAGCGTAGTTTTTATAATACTGCGCTGTCTTACCTCGAGAAAAAATCACCCAACGACGTTGTTGTGAAAGCAGTGCCTTTATAAGCGCGTTTTTGTCCACGCAGTAATACGGCAGTTTTTCTGAATCTTGTCATTGGGAGGTCCCCGTTAGCTAAGCTTCCTATGTAGTGTTCCTACGCCCAACTTTAATATCCGCCGGGTTGGTCCCCACTTCATATCGCCTTTGTGCACTCTGTGGTTCATACGAGCATTAGATCCACCAAAGATGAAAGTTCTCTTTACAGTTCTAACGCTGTGTTCATCTGTGCCAAACGCAGTCAAATTTTGTGAGTTCACATTAAGCTTGAATCCGCAATTTAAAGTGGCCCATGGTACGTCTGAATTCATGACGATTTTGACCGCCATTTTGATGTTGTGTGAATTCAAGAAATTTGTTCTAGCTTCTCATACAAGACACCTCTTCGAAAGGCGAATCAGGCTTCACCTAATGCTTTTTTTGAAAAGGCTGAATTGTACATAACATGACGCCGGGATGCACAAAAAGTCAGTATTTCAGGGCCCCAGGAACACTGTATTTGATAGTATTCTTATATGTATGCATGTTGCGAGCACCTTTTGATGGGTTTGTGGCAACGGGAAGCTGCCGAAATCACTCACCCTCAGGATGCCTCAATACCACCTAGCAACGTTTTTTGGTTATGTAAAAAAGAAAGTGTGGCTATATCTACGATTACTGCCTTCCAAAGGCGCTGCACAATGAAGGGGTTCACAGAATTACATATCAGCTGTATGCGATTACATATGAAGGAATACGCATTCAGCCGTTCATGGTGTATGGCATATTGGCTTGAAACATTTTAGAAGAGAGGCACCCTTAGGAAGCAACAAACAGTACACGAATTTTGATTCACCCCAGGGTTTACACAATTTCAAAAGAAAAAAGAAACACACGATAAAGGAGTAACCAATTTAAAAAACTGCCTTATTTATCCCAACTTAGGCTGTGAGGAAACTTAGAAAAACGCACGTAATTAAAAAACGCAAAAAATACCAAGGCATACTAGTTAGCCAGCTTCCTTCAATGCTGGTTCTTATCTGTCGTTTGCAGATTTTACGAAATAATAGCCTTTATCAGCTGTGTTCATACACCGTTTTGCGTGCAAGTTTTTCCGGATGATTTCAGTCTGAATGCGCTGAACTTGATTCTTGAATACAGGTTGCCAATCTTCTTCGACAAAACTCAAATGTGATTGCCGAATGCACTGCAGTTCAGCAGATGAGGCTACAACCCAGAAAGTAATATTTGTTCGAAAAATACCGTCAACACCTACACTAAAGGCGCTCACTATTTCTATATAACGCCTGCTATAAACGCGTACAACATTAACCCTTGCATTAAACCTGTAGAAAACGAAACCCTTTTTCCACGACATGGCGCTATTTCAAGAATTATTTTGATGGTGCCATGAGATCACTGTTTGTTTTCTCAGCAACGACTTCTGGCAGCTGTGTCCTGTGAGTGTACTGCAGTATTCGTAGCGGGATGTGCCTCGATATACTGAGAACAAGCGAATGGCTTTTGTGGACGTCTTTCCGCTGGGTGCTGTAGTGATCATCATTAATTTCCTGCAAAAGCGATGATCTTCTTAATGAGGCGAAAGCTGTTGGCGACTCAACGAGAGTTACGTCACTGAGGGATAGAGATCAGTCACAATGCTGCGCAAGGAGTTTCCAGTATCTGATGGTGCTACTTCTGTACTAACAAAAAGATGCTTGTAGGCAGCTTTAAATTGACACCCAATAGGGCTGTTGTTTTAGCCGCCCTTTTCCTTTTACACAACCAAAACATTTTTCGATGTCGTATTGAGACATCTGGAGCGTGAGTGAATTCGGCAGCTTCCCGTCGCCACAAACCCATCAAAAGGTGATGACACCATGCATAATTATAAGGAGTCCTGGAAATACCGTGTTCTTGAGGCGCTCAAACTAATTTTTTTGTGCATCTTTGCTTCATGTTATGTAAAATTCAGCCGTTTCAAAAAAACTCTCCATTTGAGCCTGATTCGCCTTTCGGAGAGGTGTCTTGTATGACCAGCTGAACGGATTTCTTGTATTCAAGGAATCAAAATGGCGGTCAAAGATCGTTATGAACGCATGCGTACCATGATTTACTTTAAATGGCGGTTTCAAGCTTTAATGTGGACTCACAACGTTTGAGTGCATTCGTCACAGATGAACTAAGCGTCAGAACTGTAAAGCGAACTTTAATCTTTGGGGATATAATGCTCTATGCACCACAGAGTGCATAAAGGCGAGATGAAGTGGGACCAGCCCGGCAGAAAATAAAAGTTGAGCGTAGGAACTCTACATCGGAAGCTGGTTAACGGGACCTTGCACCAACGAGATTCAGAAAAACTCTCGTTTTGCCGCGTGGATAAAAGAGCACTTATAAGGGCACTGCTTTCACAAACTTGTTGGGACATTTTTTGCTCGAGGTAAGACAGCCCAGTAGTTATAAAAACTACGCTGAAAGGGTAAGTGGTTTAAAACTGTACCGTACATAAACGCAATGAAGACAGTTAAAATGTAGGCCGACCGTCGATTCTTAGCTAATCAATGAGCTGCGCTTGCAGGTCAGGCCATACAGGCGACCCAACGCATTTCCACTTAACCAGTGTACAAATGTGATGCGATAACGTCGACTAGAAGGACGAAGGCGTTTAAGCTAGTCGATTGGGAGGATGATAGATTTTTAAGTTTAGCAATAGCACTACTTGAAAGCTCCCGCGGCACGGCTGCGCGGCGGCGCGCCGCGTACGGCTGCAGCGGCTGCCCTCCGCCGAAGCCGACGACGCGCCGAGAGTAGCGCAAGACTTGACAGCAGCGCCGCTGGTTCTCGCCACCACCACGCGGACCCCCTCTACGCGGAGCTTTGAAACTGATTTTATTCTAGAAAATGTGGTTTTTGGGTCGCCATCAAAAACAGCGCTGGAAATACTAGACCCGGAGTTTCAATTAGGGCTTCGCCTCGCGTCAGTTGCTTTCAGTACCACGCCATACAAAGCCATACGTCGATTGCGTTAAATACTTTTTAGATCACCAGCCCACATACACAGATCTTGTTTATACTTTTAAAATTTCGTTTCAATCCTTTTATTTGTGATACACACATGTCCTATGTCCTGTTAAATATTTCAGCTATCTCTGCTCCGTTTTCGCATAGAGTGAGCCAGGAAGTGTCAGAATTGAGCACGATGAGACGGGTTGGATTCCTGGCTGCGGCGGCCGCGTTTCTTATCGAGGCGAAAAGCGAAAACGCCCGTGTGTACGAGATTTCGGCGCACGTTAAAGATCCCCAGGTGTTTTAAAATTATCCGGAGCTCTCCACTACAGCGCGCCTCATTTCCTGCGCTGCCTCGGTGAGTTAAACACTACAATCAATCAAATAAGCGTCAGAATTACCTGTCATCTTTTCAGACACCAACAAATCCACCATTTCTGAGTTTTTACCACTATGGCAGATCCACCCCGTGTCCTGATACTTGTCTTTTGTAGCGGGTGATAAAAAACGAGTAGCGAGAACTGCAATTTTTCAGAAATTCTTGTTCCTTAAAAAAAATATAAGTGAGCAGAAGTTTGTAGCGATGCGTCAAAAACAGCCATTACCGTGTCGTGTGCTGCGCATGGACTGGACGATACGGTTTCTAACATCCTAAAGTCGAACAACAGCACTTGAAAAATGCACATAGTTCATCACAAAATTCTCAAGTCCATGATCTTCACACATTCCTTGAGCGTAGTACGTGCATTGGCATCTGAGCCGTTTGGTAAAAATCATGATATTCTTTTAGGTTACAAAGCCATTATGTCAGCACATGCCTTAAAGGAGTACTGACACGAAATTTTTATGTTACGTTTTTTTCGCTGCTATGCATGCCTACCAGCCCACTAATCATAGAATGACAGATTAGACGGTCGAGCGCAGCGTAAACATTCATTTACGGCGTCGTTTATTCGTGCCATTTCGGTTTCGACTGAAAAACGCCGAGCGGCCGCCATGACAGCATGTATAACATGACGTCACCATTCTTGCCGTATCGCTGCCTCTCTGGAAGCGCGCGCGCGCGCGCACGCGCGCGCCCAGACCGGCCGAGGTTTCGCCGTCCCCACAGGCCCGGGCAGCATGACGTCAGTCCCAAAACCATGACGTGTACACACGCCCGAGCAGCGCGCGCCAACCACAGCCAGCGCGTCGGCTTCGTCACGGGAGCCCCGACGTTGGCAGTTTGGGGCACGTAGCAGATCATGTCACGTCGGCCCGCTCTGGGCTTTCTCGTGCGGGCGAAGATTAAAATGGATTGTAAATATGTTTCGCTGAACGGTTGCTGTTGACACTTGCTGGGAGATATCTCCTGATAAAAAGGAAGCGTTTTACATAGTTATCTCAGCTTTGAAATTTCGTGTCAGTACTCCTTTAAGCCTTGAAATGACGGCATGCTGGGTGCAAGGTCGCTCGGGAGTCGCCAGAAATGAGACAGCAGATCAACTGACCACTGCTGCTGCACTTAAAACTACAGTTGACATAACAACAATACCGTACAACGACTTTAGGTCGCAAATCAGACAACACCTTCGCTAAACGTGGCACGCACTCTGGAATGAGCAGACAGACAACCAACTACTCGTTATAAAAGCACTCTTCGGAGCACACACCTTTGACACACAATCGACACAATGAATTTACCCTGGCTCGATTACGGATACGCTGCACTCATGCAACGCACTCCTACCTGCTCACGCTATCTCGAAGACCCCTGTGTAGCAAGTGTGGAGACGGCCTATTCGTGATGCATGTGCTACTTCAATGCAAAGCACTCCCCGCAACACGACACAAACACTCCGTATACCGCTAGAAAAACACATTCAACTACACGTAGCATTGTTTTAGCGTGTGATCCCGACTCCTCTACAACGCACCTTTACCTTTGTTAGTGACATCATTTTACACCTCATTTCCTACCTCACATAGTTTTTTTTAAACCCGATTTCTTGCCACGCACCATCACAACCAGGCACCATCACAATTATCCGCAAGCGCGCGGCATGAGTGGTCATCGTCACGACACCGCAAAAACGATGCAAAAGAGGAGAAATGTGCAATAATCACTGAATTTTGCTCTCGAAGCAATTGATGAACTAACGTACCGAAGACAGTTTTCTATAGACGCTTAAAATGGAATATTGTTTTAAAAGCTGCTACACAAAAGTTTTGTGGGAGCTTCTGCAGTCAGAATCTGCGCCTTACTTCAGGGCAAGGCCTTCAAATAAAAAACCGCTTTCCTTACTCCAAATTATTCACATATTAACAAATTTCTCCAGAGAGTATCGAGTTTTTTTTTAATATTATCCGTATTAAAAAACTTAGGAAACATGGGTTTTTCCCGTTTGTTTTGGTTTTTACCGCTCACGAATCTTGTTTTACCACATTTGTCACACACTATATTCACACCCAAAGTGCCTACCATGGGTCACTCCAGACACCATGTCACAGCATTGTGAGTGCATCATTTTGCCAGCGCTCCTCTAAAACCTTGATACTACCTCGCCGCAGGTGAATGGGAGCTCCTCCCCGACCTACCTCTCGTGACCACCACTTGTGCGCAACATTACCTGGCGTACTGCCCGAGTTAAGAGGCACTTGTTATGAGTCGCTCTCGGCCTTTTCTTTTTCTGTAGCGTCGCGCAGGCGCAAGTCGCTTGCACTGCAACATGACCGAAAAAGAATTGCCCTTTGTCTTTCGTGAGATGCGTGGCTTTACCAAGGTATTGGCTATATAATTACAGAAAAAAAAGACAAAGTGCAATTTGAATCCCGCTGTTGCATTTTGGCAAGTTTGAACTTTAGATATAGATGTCGTTTCTAGCATTTAGGGAGAATCAAAGGGAAGAATTGGAGAACCGGGGTGGGAGTATGAAAATCACCTAGCCAGAAAAGTTCATGATTCAGCGCAATTAACACAAAAAAAAGCACTGTTTATTCACCCTCATGTTCAATCCCTATCGCACGTTTTTGTTGTCTGAAGGTATGTTCTGTTCATATCATTGACAGGGTGCCAAGAAAAATCACCCGGACACCTCTGCTGCAGCACGTGTGTGCGGAGAAGTTCAGAAGAAAGCGAAATAAAAGCGTCGCGGTGACGGGGAGTGCCCGGTCGTGTAAAGAAATACCTGTTCGCGGTCCCTAGTGCCGCTAAAACGCTAAAGTTCTTTTAAGCAAACAAACGGCTGTGAACGTTTGGTGTATCAAATAAGTTGCCCCTTTTTGGCAGCAGGAAATAGGGTGATGAGGCGGCAAATATTTTACATTTATGAGCATGTACATCTACGACCCGCAAAGTTAAAGGAGTATTTCATCGTCTTGTTTAACAACCAACTCAGTATGAGGTATGGGAGTGCGTATTAAACGTCAACAGGTTCGCGCACCGAAAGCAGCAAGCCATGCTTGGATATCTACACTATCGCGCGAGCGATCGGAACCATTAGCATATTGCACCAACCCACTTCTCAGCGTATACGTAGGAGGCATATAGGCTCAATAAGCTATTTCATGGGAACGCAGGCTTGTACGGATGATGAGTGCTGCAATGTGAACCAGGTCAGGCGCGGGCCGTTCGAAACCGTGGTTCGTCCACTGCCAGCGACACAGCACTCAGCTGCTGGAGCGGTTCGCCAAACCAGTGACGATTTTGTTGCAGTGGACAAGGCTAACTTTGGCGAAACCGACCAAGTGCTCGCTGTGCTTGCTGGAACTTTGGTCGTACCAATGTATCGGACCAATCCATCGGACCAATCCATCGTCGCGCAAAACCGTTCGTTTCGGCAACCCACGGCCCAGCACTTGCTATTGAAACAGCTAGGGGCACGTGCGGGTCCTTCCTTGGTGAGCGCATATCAGAATTCTTGGTTTCAGCTGCACGACTTCATTTCTTGAAAGTAGCACTCGGCGGCGCCTGGTGCGGTTGTACCAAAGGGTGGCAGAATAAATAAGAGCGTGCGGCTTGCGGTGAAGAATTAATACTGTGCATCTATCTCCAACATGTGCTCGCCTAGAAATCTCTAATTTATTAACGAAAACTTGCCGGCCATCCAATATTGCGGACCGTGTAATGCTCTGCACTACAAAAATAGCATAGGTGGCGTAGTTGACAGATTTCATCATTTCATTTAAGAAGATGAAGAAGACGAAGAGAAGAACAAATTTTAAATCTGAAAAAAGTGAGAAATATGACAATACGTTCTACAAAAATCAGGTCAGGTAATGAAATCAAAAGCACAGGTTATTCACCGCAATATTACGATGAGGGCAAAACATTAATCCGGGACGAAGCAAACCGAAAATAAAAAAAAAATATATTAAGATCCACCGACCATTTAACTCCCTGAAGTATAATAACGATGCATAACTAGAGAACATAGCACCTCCATTCAATTTATAATTGCATCAAAATGTAAAATATTTGGCCAGGCAAACAAACTTACGAATATTACAAGGGGTGCAGTAAGGCTTGATATTATATGTTTCTTCCCTGCATATTGACAAGCAACCATTCAGTCAACCAAAGCGTTTATCGCCAGTTGCGGCAACTGCAATATGTTGTGGAGGTAACGAAAGTACCAGAGCCGAGTTTCTGACAAACCTAATAGCTCTTAGCCGAACAAGAACCGTGACATGGCTCGCCGCACGCCACACTTTTCGGCGGATGCAAAAATTATGCAGCTCAGTTAGCGTGCGGCCCAAGCCTCCACCCTGTACGTTCTTTCGTGAAAGTGAGGCCCTGATAAAAAATTAGTCGCGTGGAGTGACTGACTAGCGAAGGACCTGCCTGTACCGTCAGCTATGTCGACAGAAGGCGCAGGCCGAAATATGTGGCGCTGGTAGTTTTGAATGCGCTACAGCGGTGGCGTAGAGGTAGAGCATCCGCCTCACGTAGGGAAGGACTGTGGCTGCAAACCCGGTGCCGGAACATTCCCGCCGTATTTTAAAAAAGCGTGAAAAAAATCTACGTATAGTTGGAATTGCAGAATAGGGCTTGGGGTGCAGCCTGACCCCGGCGACCATTGCCGGCAAAGCACTCCCTCACCAGAGCATAACTAGCCGCCCTGGTCCAGCAACGGGCAGAACCTTCTAAGAATACGCCAATTAGGCCATGGCCCTGAGTCTCCAATGGCTGCGTAGCTACTGACCACGGCGGTGGTCATACCTCTGAAGGCGCAGGGGTGCTAAAAATCCCTCGACCTGGACAGGCCGCCATTGGAATCTAAACCTGGCAACGTTTAACCCGACAACCCTATCTAGCCAAGCGAGTCTAGAGGTGTTGTTCGACGAATTAAAGGGTAATTAATGCGATGTCATAGGGCTTAGTAAGGTTAGAAAGACATGTGAAACCTTTACGGTGCTGAAAAATGGACACGTCCTATGTTACCGTGGTCTAGTCGACAGAAGAGAACTGGGAGTGTTATTTCTAGTCAATAGAAGCATAGCTGGCAACATAGAAGAATACTGCAGCATTAACGAAAGGGTAGCAGGTCTTGTAATTCGGCTCAATAAGGGGTACAAACTCATGGTGGTAGAGCGCTACGCATCCACATCCAGCTACGACGACCAGGTAGTACAACGCTTCTATGAAGATGTGGAATCGGCAATGGCTAAGGTAAAAACACAGTATAGCGTAGTTAGGGGAGACCTCATTGCTAAAGTAGTCAAGAATCAGGCTGGAGACAAGGCAGTTGGGAACTATGGTCTGGGCTGTAGAAATAGCAGGGGCACGTACTAGTCTTGTTCGCAGGACAGAATAACCTACGCATCATGAATACCTTCCTCTGGAAACGGGATATTCAGTAGTGGACATGGAGGGGCGTGAATCTGGGGCATAAAAATGAAATAGACTTCATAACTTGCGGTAATCCTGGCGTCGTGCAGGATGTGGAAGTGCTCAGGAGGGTAAAGTGTAAATGACCACCGCATGGTAAGACATTGAATTAGGCTAGATTTGAGGAGTGACCGCAACAATCTAGTCAGAAAGAAGCCGAATTTAAGCTAACAATAGGAGGTAAAGTAGAACAATTCAGGATCACGCTGAAGAACCCATATTTAGCTCTTACCGAGGAATCAGAGCTTGCAAGACAGGAAGCCAGCGACAACCTTGCACGCATTATCACGGAGTGTGCAGTAGACGTCGGGGGCACAATGGCTAGAGAGGATACAGGCAAACTTTCCCAGGTGGCGAAATAATTAATTAGGAATAGGCAAACCTTGAGATAGGTGGCGAGGCAGTGGAAGTCGTAAGCGAATATATCTACTTAGGCAAAGTTCTCACCCCTGATCCCAACCATGAAGCGGAGATAATTAGAAGGATCAGAATGGGTTGGGGTGCATATGGCGGACATTCTCACATAATGAATAGCAGCCTACTATGGTCGCTGAAGAAGAGAGTGTATGACAGCTGCTTCTTACCGGTACTCACCTACGGGGCAGAAACTTGGAGGCTCACTAAGAGGGTTCAACTGAAATTGAGAACGAGTCAGCGGGCAATGGAGTGGAAAATGATAGGTGTAACATTAAGGGACAAGAAAAGAGCGGAGTGGGTGAGGGAGCAAACTGGTGTGAAAGACATATTAGCAGAAATTAAGAAGAAATGGACGTGGGCAGGGCATGTAATGCGAAGGCAAGATAACCGCTGGGCATTAACGGTAACAGAGTGGATCCCTAGAGAAGGCAAGCGTTTCAGGCGGCGGCGAACGTTAGATAGGCAGATGAGATCAAGAAGTTTGCGGGGATATATTGGTCACAGTTGGTACAGGACCGAGGTAACTGGAGAATAATGGGAAAGGCCTTTGCACTGCAGTGGGCGTAGATAGGCTGGTAATGATGATCATGATAATGAGGCAAACCATGACAGTCTCCACCCCAGCTCACAGAGTAGAACAATCGGAGCTTCCGAAGTTAATGAACAAGCGTAGGACAGCTGACATACGGAAGTTTAATATGGAGATTAGGGAATACGCTGTAAAGAAGGGAAGTAGCCCTAAAGCCCTGAAGAGGCGTCTTGGCGGGAGGAGAATCAGATTTATGCAATTAAAGACAAGCAAGGCAATGTCATCACAAATAGGGATGAAATAGTCACAGTAGCCGAGGAGTTCTATAGGGACCTGTATAGTAGCTGGGACATCCAGGATAATGCCGAACGAGAAAGTAGTTCAGAGGCGATAGAAATCCCACCAGTGATGCCTGAAGAAGTTTGGAAGGCTTTCAAAGAAATGAAAGGAGGCAAAGCACCCCGTTAAGATCAGATAACCGCCGACCTCTTGAAGGACGGCGGAGAAATTGCACTTGAAAAACTAGAAAACATGTATACGCAATGTCTAATGACCGCCAGTGTGCCGGAGTCTTGGAAGAAGGCGAACATCATCCTAATCCATAAGAAAGGTGACATGAATGACTTGAAAAATTACACGCCTATCAGCTTACTGTCACTTGTCTACAAGGTGCTGACCAAGGTAATCGCTATCATAGTTTCTGCAACCTTAAATTTCAGTCAACCTAACGAACAAGCAGGGTTCCGTAAGGGCTATTCAACAATGGACCATGTTAACACGATCAATCAGGTGATAGAGAAGTGCGCTGAGTATACTGAACCCCTATATATCCTCCATAGATTATCAGAAAGCTTTTCACTCGGTCGAAACCTCAGCAGTCATTCAGGCATTGCGGAACCAGGGTGTTGATGAGCATTATGTAAGAATACTTGAGGATATCTGTAATGGGTCTACATCTACCATCATCCTCCATAAGGGGAGCAGCAAAATGCCTATAAGGAAGGGTGTCAGACAAGGAGACACAATCTCTCCAATGTTATTCACAGCATGTTTACAAGAAGTATTCAGAACGTTAAATTTTGAACAGGTGGGAGTAAGTGTTAAGGGGGAACACCTCAGTAACCTCAGACTTGCTGATGACGTTGCCTTGCTAAGTAACTCGGGAGACGAATTGCAAAGCATTCTTACCACACTCGAAATACTTAGCAGAACCTCGGGACTAAAATTGAATATGTTGAAAAGTAAAGTAATGATCAATAACCTCGGACAGCAGAGCGGTTTGAGGTAGGTGGTGAGGCCGTGGAGGTAGTAAGCGAATATATTTACTTAGGATAAGTTGTGACCCGAGATACCAACCATGAGGCATAGATATTGGAACGATAAGAATAGGGTGTAGTGCACTCGGTAAGCATTTTCAGATACTGAATGACAGCCTACAATAGTGCCTTAAGGAAAAAAGTGTATGACAGCTGCATCTTACGGCTACTCCCCTATGTGACAGAAACTTGGAATCTCACTAAGAGTACTGAACCTATATTGAGCATGACTCAGCAAGCACTGAAACGGAAGATGACAGATATAACATTAAGGGACAAGAAGAGAGAAGGGTGGGTCAGGGAACAAACGCGTGTTAACGACATATTAGGAGAAATTAGGAAGAAGCTGACTTTGGCAGGGCATGTAATGCGAAAGCAAGGTATCCGTTGATCAATAAGGGTAACAGAGTGGATCTCTAGAGAAGGCAGGCGTTGTAGGAGGCGGCCGATTGTTAGATGGGCAGATGAGACCAAGACGTTCTCGGGGATATATTGATCGCCGTTAGCACAGGACCTGGGTAATTCGAAAATATTGGGAGAGGCCTTTGCCCTGCTGTGGGCGTAGATAGGCTGAAGATGATGATGATGATGATGATACATTTGAAGTGTGCTTGCAGTACGTGGTGAAACGAAACTCGCTGTATTGAAAATGCTTCTTTTCGCGTAATCCTCCCATGGCGGGGGAGTGCAGGGTGTGTGATTCTGTTATAGAGGAAAGGAAGAGAAAAAAAATTGGGTATATTTTTTAACACATCGGGGAGTTCACCATCATACAACTCAGTCCTGGAAAATGGGATCGGGAATTGAAATTTTTGGCCCGAGCCCTCTTCTGCAGCGCCTTCATCTTTTGACAGCTTGAATTTTTAGGCTATTCGAGCCCGATTTGCACCCCTCAGTTGATCGAAAAGTTCTTTTATCCCCTTTTCTACTGTGTCATCGAATGATACCGGAAATAAGACTTTGGTGCCGGTCTCACTAGCAGCTAACACTGAACAATTCCAGGAAACAAGCCAGAAGGTGTGCAGGAAAATATTTAAGGGATGTGTTACGTTTTACTCAGTGAACTACATCGCCTCGGCAGAAAGACAGGTAAATGTGCGTTGATCAGACAAGTTGCAGATTCGAGTCGCTAATGCAGCAGTGGATGGGCCCTGCATACTTTCTCGTGAAAGGGAAAGCGATAGTTGTGTGCTGAATACAGCAACATGCTCAACAAAGTGACGGGTAACATCAAGGAGACAGAGTATTGATCATACAAAACGGGACTTTCCGAGTTCACTTGGCCTATCGTATGCACCACTAGCTGAAATGAAATGTTCATTTCGACTGGTGAGCACCAAATATTCTGTGGTTTAAGTAATCTATAAAATTTGCGCTCCCTCGTGACGAGGGTCTCATGATACTGAAGGACTGTATTTTACCATTGTCTTTTAATTTCAATATGATAATTTCTTCACCGTATTATGCACATTCTCACATAAAATTCGTTGCGCTTACTTTGGATTGCTCTGGTCTGCCTCCCTTTGCGACTTGGATTGTACTTTTTTGTAACTTGTGAAAAACTTATTTGACTCTTCTTTTTGGCCGCCCTATTTCCGACGATTTAATAGCGTCGCTTAGAAGTACAAGCTCCTTCTTGCATTTCTATAAAATGGAGCTTTCTGTTTGTGAGTAATCTTAAATACCCTTAAGTATGTACTGAGCCTTTATTTTCAGTAATGTTCTCTGTGTCGTCATCGGTGCATCGCCGCATAATTTTATTATTTTTAGTATACCTGATAAACGTGTGTTTCTGTTTTTTCCGTATTCTAGTAGCTGCCCCTGACTGCGAATCTCCGGTATATATCTTGTTATAACATCGGTGAAAAAAAATGTGAAAAGTAAAAGATAAACTACGTATTTTATGTGTAAATCGCGGTGATGCGGGTGGAGCCATCAGCTGCGGGAGATGTAAGTAGTGTAGTGCTTCAATATAACAGTGCACCTATGAAAGTGATGCGTGTATACTTACGAACATTGAACGACTAGGAAAAAATTTTTCCCGCCATGGTTCCTCAGTGCCTAAGGCTTTGTGCTGTTGAGCCAAAAGAAGCGAGTTGGACTGTCTGCCAAGCAGCCGCTTTTATTATGGAAGTGAAAACGCCCGTGTGTTCGAGAATTCGGCACACCTTATAGATTCTTAGGTGGTAAAAATTATACCGCAGCACTCTTGCGCGGCGTGCATCATTGCCTGCACAGCATCGGGGCGTTAAACCTTATCGTCAATGAATAAAAAGGTCTGAAAATTCAGAGTAAGCGACGAAGCACACTGAGACTTCTCATGCCGAAACCGGACAATCATCGCAGCTGCTTATGGAACGCGCGGCCGCTGTATGCTCTGTTAACGGCCGTGAAACGTACAGCGGCGCTACCTGCACCGATGTTAAACAGGGGCGGAATAATCGTGAACAGTTAGAGCATTGAAGGACTCTGGTTACACCACTCAAAGATGCTGTAGAAAGATATTTGTGGCAGACAATTTTCGTGTCATCAATACTGCCAGATAAACTGTAGGTAGTGTAAACGGACCGGGGATTCGTCATTTTTGCACATGATCACATGATGCCACAATTTCCATAGTACACAGTGCCTGACGCGTCGGCGGTTTTTTACATTTATTGTATCCTTATTGCCCGGAATATGCTCCACGCAGCATATCGAAAAACAAGACTGCACTTTTGCCGCATACTAGGAAAACTACAATGCCAACAAGCGTTTTACTAAGTTTCGTATTCGTCTCTTAGAAACATTTCCCAAAATGACTCCCAGCGAGGGTGCCCTCGCAGCACATTTGTGATGACTGCATGGGCAGCTGGGAGACAGTAGCACTCGGGGCGTATGAACTGTACTCTTCCCCGTAGAACTGATCTCTTGTTCCCCAGTCACGATCGGAAATTTGTAATTTTATGACTCGTATGATGTGTACCAAAGTGAGCCCTCTCGTCACGATTGTGTTCATTTCAATGAGTTTTCTTTCTGCCGTGTTTTAACAGCCATGCGAGTGTAAGAATATTGCCGCAGTATCACTGCCTACCTGTCGTTAAATGCAAACACAAAACTGTGCGCTTTCCCATTGGTCTTGCTTTAAGTTAAAAAGCTTACTTATAAGTAGATTTTTTCATGTTTGTTGTCTTTCTTTTTCAACGAGAATTGCGGGAGAATTGAGAATTGTTGACAAATAGAACAAATGAGACCCGAAAGAAAAAACAAGGCCCTATGGGAAACGTCAGTTCCTAGGACACGGTGTTAAGTGCACAAGCGCGCGACTTAGGTTAAACTAGCTGCATTTATCGCGGGAGAGCACACACAACGCCGCTACCCCGATCAAAATTTGACTGCGAAGGCCCAGAATGAATTGTGAACGCTGTCATTTTGTCATTCAGTTGACGCTATGTTCTCCTTATTTGTCGTAGCTACAAGACATCATCATCCGCGTTGGGGTTTGTCATTACACTTTTTAGTTGCTCGCTCGCGCCCGCCTTTTCGCCTTGTCTACACATTTCGTGCCCATTGAATATTGCCGGAAGGCATCTTAATTATTATAGTGTTGGTAGAAACGGCGACATTACCTTTGCTTTGACAAATTTGAATCCCGCGGCAACGCTTGTTTCTGTGCACTTTCGGTTGTTCTATCCTTTTTATCAAATTATTCAATTTTTTTTATGCTTTTGCATTGACGCTATAAAGGGTGGTGGCGCAAGATTAGATATTAATCAAATCATACACTCAACTTATGTAGTCAGTGGCTGCGCCCATAAGCGTGTTTTAATTGCCCTTTGCGGTGTCTGCTTTGACCGTAGGCCGCAGCTCTACTAATGAAGTAAATGCATGCACTCCCTTCGCATGACACTGCCTCAGTTCATACCAGGACCGGAAATGGCGTCATAATAACTTTTTCTTAGGATGGGTGCACCACTGCGGCGATTTGCTTTAGTGGTTCACGGTGCTTCTGCGCTGTTATGCCTGCGTAGTTGATTTGGTTCTGAAACACAAAATAGGCTGAGCATTCTGGAGTCCAATTTTAGAATGACCTGCCGGTGTAATGGTTTAATTTCCGCGAGTAACACTTTCGGAGCAAAGTACAAATTTGGGTAGCTGCCAAAATTTGTTTTAATATTTCGATGGTATTAAACGTTACACTTTAAGCGTAACATTAGGATTTTTCGACACACGTACGTAAAAACGCCTTTCGTAGAAGAGATCTCTGGATCAGATATTAACTGACATAAAAAACTATTAGCAAAACTTAAAAAAAAACCTTGCAAAAATTGAAAAAAGGTGCAAATTTCGTGTACCAAAAAACAAAATTTTTTTTACTTTTACATAAAAACAGCGCGTGCACTGTAATTTTTCGTGATAAACATTTTTTAAAATGGCGTTTACAAGCCAGCAAAGGAAGCTATTTTTACATTACTTCTAATTACACTATTACCGCTGCAACAAATTGACTTTTATATATCTTGTTGCTTTGTTGGCAAGCCGCCCTCGCTTGCACCCTCTCGTGCATACAGGTTCATTGCTGTGATTGTGGTTGTGTGAGAGGACTGTGAATGGATAAGTGTGGGAATATAATGTCTGCACATCTTGAATAAAGCCACAATACACTATGTTAAACAAACGCACGCAAGAAAAACTAAAAGGAAAAAATGACAACGCATCTCCTTCTTTCATTGCAAACGCCCACAAAAGACGACAGCCTTTCGTTCATGTTTGTGACGTAAATGTTTCCCTTTGCTTTCCCGCTCACCTGTCAATCGGTTTCTCTCATGTCGAACTCCCCAAAGACACATACGCTGGAGGTTTACTCAAGTCAATTTAAATTTACCACTCTCTACTGCTCCACGCCTGGTGCCTCGATGCCAGCGCTGGCGTACCCTGAGGGTCTTTCACTGAGAATAGGTAATTCTGTTTATTTTCACAGTTTCTTGAACACTGGTGCCCTCACAACTCATGCAAATATTGCGTTTAGACAAATATTTTTCCCTAAATATTAATTTGAATGCATCCGCACCTACGCTGACATTGGGGATTTTTTTGTCAACACAACAACAGTATTGAAATCCGCGGTGCTGCCGCTGATATAATACTTGCAATGATTTTAGGCGCGGTCTTTCGCGAATATCGCCATTTATTTTGTTGGTGATTTTGAATGAATGTTCAATTATTTAGCCCACATTCACACTGCCATTGCACAAAAACAACCTAATATAACTGTCACACAAACATGTTTGCAAACAAGGTCTTGCAAGTTTATTAATTCGCAGATGTCAAACATTGCACCATACGGAAGTTGTGTCCCCTGTGTTAAAAACACACATAAAAGACCTAACGCCGAACGTTACTTCCCTCGTTACCTGCCAGCAATAATGGCTTCCGAGCAAGATGAAAGATATCCACCAATCACGAGACCTCAGATTTGAACCATTGACCGTCAGCCCCGCATTTCCCAACGTCACTGCCAGTATACGTCATCACCCTATCCTAAAGATCGACGGGTGCTGCAACATGTGGTTTCTGACGAGTACAGCGTCCTGAAAGCTCGTCCGCCGACTGCGTTGCATATCTTGCAAAAGGACATGTGCACCTAAAAACTGAAAGGTAGAATTTTGATCCGCAGTTTTCCATTTTTACCGGCAAATTACGGAAAGGCCCTGAAATACCCCCAATAAGAACGATAAGTAACTGCTGTGTACTGCTTCTCTCGGGAGTTTCACACCGCGTTGAAACCTGGTCCTTTAGTCAAGGAGTCCCATCTGTTCGGTCATATGAACAAACAAAACTGTGCATTTGGCTGCACCATTACAGCACTTGTGTTGTTGACGATTTTGTGCGTGTTATTAGTCTCCTTAATGAACACAACGAGACTGACGCCGTTCTGCGTCGCCTTAACACTTTAGTGGATCAGGCACTGTATAGTACACGGGCAAAGGGGCAGACGCAATTTTTTATACAAATAACGCAGAGTGCATTTCTAATTTGCCGAGGAATTCCTCCTAGGGTTGGTTGAAATATTAATTAGGTCTTAACACGCTATCCTCGCACAGAAAAAGTATCATAGCAAACAGAAACACCCAATCACTAGCCCAGCGTACTAAGATGGAGATAACATTCGTCTTTATTGGCTTATTCTTTCAACTGTAAGATCCCAAAGAGGCGCTGGTAAAAGACAAAAAAGCAGTCCGATGACACCTAACAACTTCTTATCAGTTACCAATGCTAAAGGCATTCATGTTTCATTGAATTTCAATATTTTTCCTGGTCCATACAGCCAGAGATATTCTGATTCTCTTCAGTAACACCGACTTCTGGCGTCTGCAGAGCAAGGGGATCCGAATAGCACGCATCTTATGTGGGGACTTGAAACGATGCAGGGCGTTCTCGTCTCCCAGTGCAAACTTTACGCTGCTAAATTGTACAAGCCTGTTCGAGGAAAGCTGAAGCAGCCACAGTGTTCAATAGACACATCACCTCCTCTTTTCGCCGGCTCTTCAAACGTGCAGCCAGCAAGAAGCAGTTCACCCTTTGTTTGTGGAGGTTTCTTATTGGCCTGTAGACTTCGCGCAGTGCGCTTTTCATTGGGTTTAGATTATTTGAGGTTAATTTGTGGAGCACTCTTCGGAACCAATTAAAATCTAGAAGCAAGGTGTTGAACCGGAACCGGAACTGAACCGAAAATTTTGCCCACAACCGGGACCGAACCAAACCCATACTTTTGCCACCATTTGGGAACTAAATTCGAACCAGAACGAATTAAGGAACCGTTCCTAACCGGTTGCGGCGCTAATCGTTGTCACATGTCACCGAAGTGTAACTAGTCAGTTTCTATCACCAGTGTTATCATACAGGGTTATCATTGAATGCGCAGCCAGGTGAATAATTAAGCTCTGCTGGTAAACCCCATAAAGTGGAGGCCGACTGCATGAAGACATTGTACCCTCTCCCCTGACGAAAAGCCTGTTTATTTTGTATACCGCCCTCCGGCAACGCAAAACAATGTGCTGACTAAAAACACGTCAAAAATTGTCAAAACAGCTCCTGCTGTCTAACGCCATATACTTAAACAGAATAAATTATTAACGAAGTTAGACGTTTCAGTCATTGTACCAGAATAAAATAAGAAACTCATAAAAATAAAAAATGAAATAATCACCATACGAAAGGCAAAGTTGCGAAATGTAATTCAATGCTAACTAAAGTGACAAACGACATCCAGTTCAGGTACTGATAGCCAAATATAGCTATTATAAACTCGAATGAATACAAGCAGTGAATATCCCATTTGTTGCTTACGCATAAGTAGACATTTCCCAGAATTTCAGTATAGTTTTCATGTTAGAACCGCAGTAGACGTTGGTAGGTTGGATATCTTCAGATGCTTGTTTGAATATTTTATTGTCCTTTTTTTGCTTGTTTCACTTTCCAGAGAACTTTAGATGTTTTTAATACCTTTTACGCGGAATTACCTAAAGTTAGAGGCATTTATTTTAGTGAGTCTTTTCTGCGCCTCCTGGCGAATACAGTGTACCTTTCATAATCATGTTTTTGTAACAGCACTATGAAATAGAATATTTTTCTATTGCACATTTTGACGACTACGCTGCAGGGCATGGGTCATCTAGGTCAGACGCGGGTCGTTCGTAAACGTGCTTCGTCCTGTGACAGCGATACCGAACCCAGCTTCTGGAGCGGTTCGCCGAGCATATGACGATTCTGTAGCAGAGGACAGTGATAACAGTGGCGAAAACGACACAATTGCTGCTGTGCTGGCGGCCACAAAATAAAACGGCCCAAGCCATAAGCGCGCAAAAAGTTTTGTTTCGGCAACTCGCAGCCCAGCACTTGCTGTAGAGGTGGCTGAGGGAACGTGCGTGTCCTTCTTTCATAAGTGCATGTCATAATTATTCGTTTCAGCTGCCCCGCTTCATTTCTGAAAACTAGCATTGCGTTGAGCCTGGCTCGGCTGGACCAAAGGTTGCAGAATTAGATACAGCGTGCGGCATGCGGTGAAGATTTGATGCTGTGTATCTCTAAGATGTGCGCGTCGAGAAATGTGAAGCACAATTTGCCTGGAATTTTATATTGGAGACCGTGTAATGCGCTGCTCTGCAAAAATCAGTGTAGCTGGCGTAGGTAATGCATTTCATCAATTTTTTTAAAATGTGGAGATAACAAGACAAGGAAATTTTAAAGCTGCAAAAGGGGAGGAATATGAAACAAAATGTGAAAAATCAACTAACGAAATCAAAAGCACCTCTTATTCACCGCCATATTAGGACGAGGGCCAAATAAAACTCCCTTATGAAACAAACCGAAAATCACCAAAAATATAATTATGATTTACAGACCAAGTATTGCCTTGCATAATAAAAACGATGCATAACTAGTGAAATTAGCTCGTTCAATCGATATAATATACCATCTGAATGAAAAATATTGGGCGAGGCAAACAAACTTACGATTAATACAGGGGACGCAGTAACGCTTGATACCTGTTTCCTTGTAGCATATTGACTGGCCACCATTTATTCAACCAAAACGTTCATCGCTTGTTGCGGCCGCGGCAATCTTCTGTAGAGCTAACGAAATTACGAGAGCCCAGTTTCTGACGCACATATTAGCTATTGGCCGAACACGAAACATGACCCGACTCACCGAATGCCACAGTCGTATGCGGCTGCAAAAATTATCGCAGCTCGGTCGGCATGTGGCAGATACTGCCTTCCGGTATCTTATTTCTTTAAAACGGGGCCATCATGTGGAAATAAAAATTGGCATGGGGTGACTGACCAGTGAGCGTTCTCAGCAATTGCGACAGAGGGCTCAGGTCGAAAGACGTGGCGCTAAGAGTTTTGCACATCGGTCGCTTGGCTCATTTTATTTTGAAGCCGCCTCTACATTGGAAGGGGTCTTCCGGAATGTGTAAGCGGAACTCTCTTTATCGGAGAAGGCACCTTTCTGCGGACTGTTGCCTTATAGCGGGAAGGGGGTGGGTGATTCTGCTATAGAAAGAAGGAAGAGAAAATAAATGGGTATATTTTTTATTGCATAGGGGAGTTCAGCGTCTTACAACTCAGTCCTGGAAATTAGAAGCGGGAGTTGGGCCCATTTGCCCGAGCCGTATTCGGCAGCGCCTTCATGTTTTGACAGCTCGGATTCTTAGGTTTTCCTCTTCACGCGCGGATTTTCAACAGTAAAATTCGTCAGCCATTAGAAGAGGTGGGAAATGCTCGGTCGCAGAGTGTGAGGGTAGGTGGCCAGGAAACAAAGGACGCGCGAGCATATTTTGTAGAGCTTGCCTCAGCAAAAAAAAGGGTTCCCTTCGGTCGGAATCGAACCTTGGTCTTTGCAATACGATACCGGCGTCTATTTGCTTTATCGTCGTGTTGGGGGTGTTCAGCATATGCTTTGTATACGAAGACCGGGCGTTAGCTTTGAATTGGGAATTCCTTTGAATTTTGACAGACTTCTGCATTCTGGAGCGTGGTCTTTAGGAGCGTGTATTGTAAAATTTGGGTTATGACTTGCGTAGTTTGGATGGTGGTCTTTAAGAGCTTCTATTGTAAAATTCGGTATCAGTTAGATTAGTTAGAGAACACTTCGCTTTTCAACGGCCCTTTTCAGTAAAAAGGTGGCAGATAAAACAAAAGGCAAGTAAAGCTAGTTACGACCCCCACCTCCGGTGTTTCCTGAGTCTGCACAAATCAATGAGTGCATTAGCTCAATGTGTTCAGCCAATATTTCTTCACACTCGGTATTTCAGGAAACTAGCATGACTTCCGTTTTCTGATATGCTTCTAATATAGCCGCTGAATTGTTTCCTTGATTTTTTTAAGTCCTTTTCCAGCCCGATTTTCACGCCTCAGTTGATCGAAAAGGGTTCCTATCTGTTTTTGCAATATTTCAACAACTGATACCTTCAATTAGACTCTTGTTTCAGGATCACCAGCAGCTAACACGAAAAAAAATTTGAGAAAACAAGCCATAATTTGAGCACAAAAATCTTCAAAGAATGTGTGGCGTTTTCTCAGTGAACTACCGTCACCTGGGCTCCAAGAGTTAAATGTGCGTCGATCGTACTAGTTGCAGATTCTGGTCGGGATTGATGAAGCACTGCGGGACATTAATGCAGCAGAGGATATGGTCTGCATACTTTCTCGTGCAAAAGAAACCAATAGCGTATGATGAATATTAACAGGGGGAGGGGTAGCATCAAGCAGACAGAGTGTTGATCACACAAAACGATACTTTTGTGAGTGTCCTCGGCCTGTCGTACGCAGCCCTACCTGAATTTATATCTTCGCTTTGCCTAGCGGCGCACCATATATTCTGTGGGTAATTATTCCTTAAAATTGCTCTCCCTCGACACCAGGCGCTCATGTTACTGAAGGCTAGCATGTTAGCATTGGCTTATAATTTTTCTTCATCGTGTGATGCACATTTTTAACAAGAAATAAAGTGCGCCTACTTTGGATAAGTCTTCTTTGCATTCGTTTGTATACTTGGATTGTATTTTTTTGTAACTTGTGAGAAAACTCATTTCACCCATTTTTTTCCGCAAGCTTCTTTCAACGATTTAAAAGCGTCGGTGAAGAAGCACAAGCTGCAGATTGCATTTCTATAAATGCGATATTTTATTTTCTTAAGCGATCCTAAATACTCTGAGGCATCTATCGAGTGTTTACTTTAAGTAAGGTTCTCTCTGTCATGATCTGTGCATCGCAGCGCAACTTTATTTTTTATTGTATACCTGATAAACGTGTGTATCCTTTTTTTCATTGTCTAGTAGCCACCCCTGCTTTCGCATATCTGGTATTTATTGTGTTCTATCTTCTGTGAAAAAAAAAAAAAATAAACAAACCTTTTATGTGGATGATGTGGTAAATTCTGGTAGCGCAGGTGAGGTCATCGGCTGCGCCAGAAGTAGTTTTATTTCCTCAATACAAATCCACCTATAAAACTGAGGCGTGTATACTTACGGATATTGTACTAGTAGGGAAAAGAATTTTTACCCGCCACGGTGGCTATGTCGCTAAGGCGTTGTGCTACTGAGCCCACAAGAACGCGAGTTCGATTGCGAGCCAAGGCATCCGCTTTTCTGACGTAAGTGAGAACGCCCGTACGTTCGAGAATTCCGGAGCTCTCTTCCACCGCGGTACATCATTGCTTCCGTGTCCTTAGCGCGTTAAACCTCATCATAAATGAATATAACTTTTTTTTAAAAATCAGAGCTAAGCGACGTAGCACACTGGGCCCTGGTAAGCCGAAATCTGACAATCATTGCAGCCGCTTACTGAACGCGCGGGCGCCGTATACCCTGTTTGCGGTGGTGACGCTTACAACGGCGCTACCTGTACCTGTCTGAATGGGGCCAAATATTCATGAAAGGTTAAAGCATTTGAAGTACTCCTGTAACACCATCGCACGATTCTGTAGAAAATATGAACTGCTGCAAAGCTTTCGTATCATCAGTACTTCCAGATAAAATGGAGGTAGATAAACAGGTCCTAAGTTTGGCAAATTATGCATTAATTTATATTGTACACAGTGGGCTAAGGCGTTGCGCTGCTGAGCACGAGGTCGCGGGTCTGCGGCAACGCAGTGGATTGGAGCACGATCCCATCGTCTGTAAGCTCCGCGCTACGGCAAAGGACAAACCTGATGATGGTGTTGCTTATAGTCAGCGTCACCTTGGGCCTAAAAAAGTGGTGTGTAAAAAGAACTTACCATGTATGACCAGTTCCGGGCAAGAATGACGATTTATTTGTTCGTTTGAAGAAGGTTTTGGGCTTAGTAAAGCCGATGAAGTTAACATAACTCCATAGAAGCCAAGGTTGTCGGTAGTATTTTCCTTAGACGAGGCAAACACGTTGCACTGGGGTTGAAGGGAATGAGAGGGGGGGGGGGGACATTGAAACAATATAAGAAAAATCCGCCGCATCCTAGGAAAATCAGGTTGAAAAAAGAAGAAAGCACTTTTCTGCTCTTTAGGTTTATAAGGTTCAAAGTGTTTAATATTGGTAAAATGTCTCAACACCAACATCCTCCTTTACCCGATGGTGGGATGAAATAAGGGAATTCGGGGTAAACTGTGGACTCGAGAAGCGCACGACAGGAGCAATTGGTTGTCAATAGGAGAGGCCTTTGTCCTTCCGTTCGCGTGAGTAGGATGGTGGTGATGCGTATGATGATGATAAATACGACGATGACGCGAGGAGGACGACTACGACGACGGTGATGATTGTGATGATTGTTTAAATACCATTGTTTGGTACCCCTGACGCGATGGCTTTTCTATCACTAGGCTAACCTTGCTATACTCTTATATAGAAGCAAAATAAAACGATGTTGCAAAACTAAATGTACCAAACTTTCGCCTCCTGCAGCCACAGACCTGGGCCCTGGAGTTTCCTTGCTGCCCGCCTCGTGCGCTTAATGCCCTTTCAGCAGATTTTCGCCGAGGGCTGGGGTGTACGAATGCTTCTTCGGCTTGTCTTTACCAGTCACTATAACGTTCCCCCCACAAGTGCTAAACTTCCTCTACAATGCGTTTTTCGACGACGTCTGATGGCACAAATTAAGTTGGGGACTTTTTCCAGTCACTTGCATCGACAGTGAGTCTGGGGTGAATTATGGTGCATTTAATAAAAGAAGGACAATGATTCGCGCTTGACGTCGCGCTTCGCAATGCATCAGCCTTTCGGCAAATATTTCACGTAATCATAACATAAGATGTGGATACATCACTTGGGTTCTGCAAAAAAGCGCCGGATCGCGCTTCCTGCCATAGTAGAAACCTCCAACTGCCGCTACCCACATCTTGCCGAGCCCACAATACAGGCGAACCTGTATATAAACGAAGTTGACATGACTTTGACATTCTTGCTACAAGCGAGTTTTGAGATAACACTCACGTGAATAAAGCAAAAACAAATCCAAATTGCTAGACTTCATGATGATGAACTCAACCTTGAAGGATTTTATTTGACAATGAAAAAACTGTGTGACGTCTACGACTGCTGCTTCACCACACATGTTTAGGCATACACTGCACAACAAAAAGCTGAAGCAACAAAAAGAAAAAAATCATAAGTTAGGTATCGCCTTTATTCATGGCACTTCCCGCTGCTTTAGCCCGTTTAAAGGACCAAATAATGCTGAAAGGCAGCCTTTTCGCTATCGTAACGCTCGTTGCCAAACTAGAGAAATTGTTGAGTGGGTGCTAGCTGCGGTACTGTACCAGGCAGCGGCGTTATCCTTTGTCGCCCGAGGAGAGGCATTCTAAATTAGGAGCTCGTCTTGAAAAGTCAAATCTTTTCGTTCTTTGGCAGCAGAACACAATCGCTAACCCAACCGACTGACCGAATCGGCACCGAAACTTACCCTAAAAATGCGCGCTAGGTACAGTGCAGGCAAAGTTCACCAAATTCGTTAATTTCTTCAGCCAGTTTTCTCGAAAGGTACAAGGATCAATGGCTCATCGGCGTAGCGAATTCCTTACACCAAGGTTAACGTCGTAGCGGCTTTGTTACGCAGAGGTTGTAACGGAATTATGGAAGAAGAGGAAGACGACCGCGTAGTATCATCGGGATCAGGTGCTAGAGGAGAAAGGAGCGAACAACAACTCGGTCCGGCTCAGCCATGGCCTCGCGTCTGCGTCCCGTTCCATAAGATTTCTGGTGCCGGGACACCCGGGAACGACGGACCAGCGGACTTCCCGGCGCAGCGCCTTCAGGTAGTGCGTGGCCTCAGGTTCGTCGGATTTCTCATTTCGGAGGCCTCACCCTTGAACGTTGCCTGCCATGGCTGCGTGCTGGACACCGACCTCCCACCTAGAACCCGGAGATGATCACCACCCTTCGGACAGTCCCGACCCTTGCTTCGCTACGCTCTCTGGTTTGGATGACAGGCAGGTCGTGGATCAACTTATCAGTTCGCGGGTCATCCTCCGGGCGGACATAACGGAACTAGCCAACACCACTATTCGGGTCTTGGAATCGTCACCATCGAATATAAGTACGCTCATCGATTTGCACCGTATGGCAGAACAAAAACAAGACGAACTTCGAAAGCTGGACGGTCATATCCAGAGCCTTCTCGACTTTGACAGTTTTGTGGCAGACTTAGAAGAAGGCGAAGAGTTTTCATACGCGATAAGTCGCACGAAGGTTTCGTTAAAGGAACGAATCTCTCAGGCAACGTTGAGGACGTCGTTCACCGCGACGAAGACTGTCACCACCTCAACCGACGCAAGATCCTCTAAGGGGAGGCACCTCCCAGAAAAAAGACGCGGCCAGCGCAGTCCTCCCCTTCGCAACAAGGGCTGCCTTCAAAACCGTGGCTTCGTCGTCGTCTGTGGAAGAGAGGATGGACCAGCACAGCGACCCTACATTTCCAACATCGTGAGTAAACCATGCGCCGCGGGATCTGTAACCAGCAAGACCAAGTTCGACCGAGCAGCCGGGGCCGTGACATTCCGCCGAAGCGATGAAAATACCATCTCGGACTCGGATGCGCCTGTGGCTAAGCACAGGAAGCCATCGCACATAGACAACAGGAAGATTAAGTCAACGGATGGAAGTGGTTCTTCGTGTCACGACAGGAAAAGATTCACTCGTGCACTGCCGTCACGGAACGAGTGGCTTACTAGCAGACCCCGGAACAAGCGAATTCAATAACGTGAAATTGAAGCCTCCGTTCTACCACTAGAAGAAAGGAAAACCAGGTTAATGGCAATGACGCAGACGAAAGTGGGAAATACTCAGACAGTGCGCAAAAGGAACATCGAAAGCGAACAGAAAAAAGAAAAGGGACCGCTGGCCAGAAGATTGAGGCTGTATCCAGAATACGATTTATCCGTGTTCGTTAGGCACTCCGGTTCGAGCAAAACAGCGTGCCGTGTCTTAGCCAAGAAAGTGTCAAGAAGAAGGCATCGTGCCACAAAGCATCGATGGAGGATAAAGCAGAAAGGCATCTACCACCTCCAGACTCCGCAGGATTGACATTGGACTAATCTACGGCAAGCCTAGACTAATCTTCTCTGCACTTCCTCACCACTAGCGCCACCGTCGGGGGTGGGACTATGTTACGGAATTATGGAAGAAGACGAAGACGACCGCGTAGTATCATCGGGATCAGGGGCTAGAGGAGAAAGGAGCGAACAACAACTCGGTCCGGCTCAGCCATGGCCTCGCGTCTGCGTCCCGTTCGGATAACAGAGGTCTCGAACACTTTGGTTTGACATTGGCGACAACGGGGAAGGGAAAAACCGCTAAATCCAAGAATTCGTTACAAAGAGGTTTGCTACACCCAGGTTTTACTCTATAAATACTGCAACTGGAAAAAAACCTTTCCGTCGCCACGCCATTTGTACATTAACCGCCAGGTGCTGAGATTACCAGTAGACTCGTTCGTTGGGAAGCGGTCCTGTTGTGGAGGATTCGAGAGGGGGGAGGCTAATCTACAGCCGTGACCCCTACTTAGTGTGCCCCCAAACACGCGCCGCTTCCGGAGAACTGCCATTTTTGTTAGCTATTGCGCCATAATATTATGGCAAACACCTGTAATGGACTGGCTGAGCCTTTAGGAACACACGCATGCAACACCTGGAAGGCGCGGGAATTTATTCTGGGAGGCGCAGGCACATTTGGCGCTATACACGGGGTCGCCAGGCCCACTTCTGTCTTTCATTTTGGCGGGAACGGTTCCAATTTTTCACCTTTCAAGGTTTTCTTCAGTGGAGAAACCACTGGCGAAAAGTACCCCCCCTTATTAAGCTAACAACATCGAAAAGCTGAAACCTTTGCGTACCCGGGAGCTTGAGGGAAGGATTCCGTATTGGCGTTTATGCAAGCCGGAGAGCGTGATACCGGGATTTCACTCCAGAAAAGGAGACCAGCAGTGCGGTGGAAGGGTAGGAATATGATAATGGCAAATGTCTGTGCCTTATAAGACTTGAAATGGGCATAAATACCCGGCAGTCATCCCATTGCGTCTTATATCCAGATGACACCACTATCTCAACATCGGACCAGTGTACATTCTCTTTAACATCTAACCTTAACATCGCTCTCTGTAATGCCGTAGATTGGTGCAAGAAGAACCAATGGTAATTAATCCCGTCAAATCTAAATTCATGATTTTCAGTTCAAGTCAGAAGGTCGTAGCCAAGCTTCTCTCGTTACACTTGGTGAAAATTCTAGTCCTGGTTGCAGTTCTGTGACATTTCTCGGTATACGTCTTGATCCTCACCCTAAGTTTCATCTTTATATCACCCACCTTTAAAAAACCACCGTATTTGGCATTCATCCGCTGATTAAAGTCCGGCATTTCCTTTTCTCTACCGCACTGCTAGCACTATATTTCTCGTTTGTACAGAGTCACATTACCTATGGCATCATCGCGGGGGGAAACGCTTATAAATGTCACCTAAAATCGGTACAACAGATTCAGAACCAAGCAATGCGTATTGTTACCACCAGCCATTTTAGTGCTGATGTTTTGTTACGCGTAACTAGATAGGTATGTTATCCATTGATCACTTCTTTAGGGACAATATTGCAATCATGTTACCTAGTCTTCAGAACATTCAACTTCCTTTTCAGTTCATAGACGTTCATTCTCTACGTTATGCAAACGCCACAAAGTTTGCCTCCCGTAGGAAATTTTTACTCCCAATTGTTCACACAAACTACGTGGGAAAAACAGTACCCACTTCACTGCTATACAGCTCTGGAACAGCCTGCCACCTACTGTAAAATCATAATGCCATTACTTGTATTTAAAATAGCACTAAAAGGATATCTTATAGGGTGCAATTCGATGTTTTTATTTTATTTTCAGCGGTGTGTTTGCTTAACCTTTTCCCGTGGTGTATAATAAAAAACATGATTCATTTATTGTCGTTTCCTGAATGGAGAGAATGTTTCGTTGTAGTTATTGTTATCGTAGTAGGTATTACCAACACACTTGATAGACCTCTCACATTAATTTGTTAAAATCGCTGATGTTTTAAGTGTTTCATTTATTTCCGTAGTTACTTGAAAATAACGATTTCTGTTCGCTGCGCTTACATGCTACCTCAGTAATGAACTACCGAGGGTCCCGTTTCAGCTTTATTGCTTTGGTACCCTCGTCTGTATATAAGCATGGATGTAAATTTTCTGTGTGAATTGAATAAACCTTTCAAAACCTTGAACCGTTAAACCTTAAAAAATGAGACGTTGCGGGTCGAAGAGACTGAGTAACACGAGTATGAGGGGGGGGGGGGGGTGCTGTCCAGGCGGCTCCTGTGGTGCTTCAGGGCTCTACCGCAAAGTTGAACAATGAATAGACGAATGCTCCAACCTTGTGTTAACCTTCATGTGATTCGGAAGTTTTAAGCTTCACAAAGAACATTTGAAACACATTTTATGCATTTTAACTCTATGACGGAAGCTGGCGCTTAGAGAAAAATGCTATTTCACAGGCACCAAAATAAAGTAATAAAACTTCATGGTAATACAATGACAAGCTGGGAATTACTCAGTAGTGAAAAGATCTTAGGAGGACTTTCATTCAAGAGATTAGGAAATAAATAATTACAAACGCATAATGCATAAAAAATTTAACTTTAATGCGCTGCCTCGAAAAAAAAACAAAAAATTTTTTGTCGGCGCAGCGTTTCAAGAAGATACAAAAGATAGTGTTTTTTCACTGCAAAAATAACGTAAAAAACTTGATAATTTTACGATAATTATGGATAGTGATTTTTTAAGGTTTGGTATAAGTATATACAAACCAAATTTTCCACTGCACTTTCTGATCCCGGTCATTGCCTAATAAATTATGAAAATTGTCATTTGTATCACGTCATATTGCGCCAAAAAATATTAATAGGCGGTGGTTTTTCCCAGCACAACCGATACTGCTGGGCCTGGATCACGGTGTAAAAAAATTTAGGTGTTGACACTCGCCGGCCGCCACGGCGGAGAACGCGGCCAGATCGTGTTCGCTCTTACTACATGCGCAGACCGCAGCGGCGCGGGGGCGCTGCGAATAAGGGGCCGGATATTGCTTGCGGAGTAGCGGGCGCAGCTGCGGTGGATGTGCGTCGTGCTTGACTTTCCGCGTCATTCACGCTGCGTTTCGTTGTTTTCTGCTGCCAGAGTGAGGACTAGACATTATGTTCCAGCTTCCACGTTGTGTTTGTCAACAATGACTGGGGCACCAGCCCCAGTGAGCGTTATAGAACTCACGCGGTACAGCAAGGCGACGCAGTGCGCGGATATCGCGGCCCATGTGCTTTTTCGATGGCAAATCTCTGCAAAGGTTCTGTAATGCATTGTGTTTTCTCCAGCCAGAAAGGAGACTTGTAGTTAAAATGTGCGTTATACATAACGGCTATTTTGGCTTTCGTGGAACAAAAATAATTTTTTATACTTATGCTGAATGTATACATGGGCAATCAGGTGCTTAGACAGAACAATGCTATTAACACACCGAATCGCTATATTACATGTAAAAACAAGGATAACAAGAATGTTGGTCTGTTCAGAAGTATGGTTCTTCAGAGCCCGGCGTACTCGCATTTTTGTGCAGATATTACAGTCTACGAAACAAATAACACCGACATTACTAAAGCAGAAGAACAAAAAATGTTTCGCCGCAGGATCTATTTCCTTTTACTTTTTTACCTGTGGCGTATAGCGACCCCCGAAAATAATTTCTGGATACGCCACTGTGGGAAATAGTAGACACCACAACGCAAGGCTCAAAATTAGGACCAAATGTGATGATTCAAATCCTACAGAACATGGGCACGTGCATTCTTTCGCTGATGCCGCAGTCAGTGTTACACTTACGTTGTTCGATTGAGCACCCTGATCAGTAAAATCTCACAATATCAAAAGTTTGGAAGTTGCAAGGTCCCCGGACGAAATAATTGACACCTGCAAATTTCGGCAAAAAAAAAAAACGTGCATAGGTATAAAGACAAAGAAAGGAAACACGAACACGAGCTCTTGTATTTTCGGATATTCGCCCGTGTCTACGTGCAGTTTTTTTTTTGTCAAAATGTGCGAAAGAACCAGTTTGCCCAAGTTCAAATTTATTAGAAATAATTGAGGCTACCGATGCCGGTATCTTCCTTGTGTTTTCAAAGAAGCATGTACACAGGCACACCACGTGCTCTATGCCATGGCAGCGGTGCAGTTAAGTCTAGAAAGCCATCGCGGGCCCACTTTTTACCCGCTGTACATTTTGGTTTAACATAATACGTTTGTTAAGCTGTATAATTTGCCCTGACCCTACTAAGTTCGGTGGAGAATATTGGGGTCCACCAAGTCGCCTTACCCCGCCGACTGCAATTATTCTAAACTGACATCCGTCAATCCCAGTTTACAGTCGCGTCAGTATTTTATATCTGGGCATGCACGCCTGTGTTTCCGTGAGATAGACAACCGCTCATCACCGTCGGTATGGGCGTGAAAGACTAGTTCGATAGAGAAACGCTTGGGAAATTTTCACTGACCATTCTCGCGTCGAGTAGGTAGCACTGCATTGCCTTAGCCATTAAAATGTCGCACATGTTTTGTCTTAGTTTAGATTCGTTCCGGGCCCTCGCGCATACAACGGCGCAGGCATCCCGTTACACAGCAAAACAGCGCGGATTGTGTGCCTAGCTGTAGAGGTAGAATTTATGATACAGGCGAAATACCAAAGCGTCACTGACGTCTCCGGACACGTTAAAGAACCACAGTTGGACGAATTTTACCATATTCTCTACACGGCGGGTATTACCACCTCACACCTTGGGTGATTTACACCGCTCAAGCAACATTTTATACCTCGCGTAGGCTCTTCGGCCCAAATGGGCGAGCGTGTGCGTTTAGGACAACCTTTTATTTTAAAAGTCGGTAAAGTGACTACGCTCTCGGGAGTCGTGCGGATGAGCGAAGAAAATTCGCAATAAAAGCGTTTCGACAGCGAGCTCGGAAGGGTCGCACGACCGCGTTCTCGCTGCTGTTTCGCGCAGTGCTGCAGCTTCTGTGAGTAAAAATGAAAGGAGCCCAAAATTATTTACTCTCGACAGAATTTTCAATCTGTCTGTGCCTGTCTGGAATTAAAAAAACTTCACCTACACGCCGCTCCACCGAACGATCCCACAGCACCTGCATTACGGCTGCCGTAGCTCGGCGAGAAGACAGGCCCCCATGGCGGGGCACACTCTGGCAGCGTTCCGGCGAAGCGCATGGCGCGGCGAACAAGACCTGGACGCGCCGCCGCGTACATTGTCAACACCTAAAATATTCTTACACCGTGGCCGGGATCAAACTTAAGCCATGGATAGCTGGATATCCGGTTCGGAAAAAAATTGAAGAAACAAAAGCGCGGATGCATTCAATATTACCTCATTCGTTTTCATTATTGGCAGAAAAAAGCGCTCCATGCTGGCGACCCGAGGGGCATGCCCCTTAATCCCATTACAATAGCAACTAGACTAAATATAAAACAAGAAAATCCCGAGAAAAAGTGAGAGCGCCTCGGTTAAATTAGGAACAGATCACTGAGATAATCGTGAATCGGACCCGCATCGGTGGATCAATCGGCCGATGATCAAAACGATGATCTGTTGAAATGATGACTCGTTGGCTTATTGCCCGATGCACGTAGCCGAAGACGGTCTACTCCAAGCAAAAGGAAGATGTACAATATGTACACTTTATTTACACTACGTATTTACAACTTTCAGGGCTCATGAACGCATACAAGGGGTCGGGAAGGCCCGCGTCGATTAGGGCTCGCCGTTCTCCTTCCCTTCTTTTGCCCCAAAACATCACATTTCCCGGTTTTACCACCACAATCCCACACAAAGAGATCACGTCATAATTTGAGAGTGAGGATGGCTCATTGATTAACCCATACTAGGTCACTGGTTGGCTACCGGGACAAACAAAGCTAGGTTGGTACAAAATAGTCACGAGACGTTCTTCTCTCAACCTCATGCAGAAACGCGGAGGTGTTCCGCTATACACAAAATATAACCGACTAAAAACCAACCTACCAAAAGTAAACCAAACGACGGGCATTGGATATCGGGCTGATCGTCCTGAAGTATTGTCCATAACGTGCCAACCTCTATTTGTGCTCCGTGGCTCATAAATTCCATTGATTTGTAGTGACGTCGAGAGCACAGCAAAGAGTGGTCACCTCCCCACTGACGCATCTCGGCCACCGACTCGCCAGAGTAAGACTTGTGACAAATCGTAGCATCGCCCAGCAGCTTTTAACAGTCTAACTGTGGTAAACAAAACGTCTATCGCCCCCTTCCCACCATTGAACCCTTGACTGACTTCCAGCTCCCTTCCGGTTCGGACATTCGCAAGGCGGTAATCACGGTGGTTAAAATGACAACAGTACCCCTCCCCCAGTTTTCCAAGTTAACGAATGGAAATCCTCCTTCGAATGCTAATATCGCTTTCAACTATTTGGGGGTGACCGACGCATTTGTAGAAGTCCTGTCCGGCCCGCTCTTCAGGTGAACACGATTGCGCGGGAAATAAAAAAGAAGCGTCCGCGGTTTCTTTCCACACCCCTAACGTCCAAGTCGGCTCGCCCGTTGCGAAAACAAACGTCATAGAGGTAAACAAGAAAACCCTGGTGAACAATACCTAGTTCCCGCGCGGTTTAACTTAATAAGTGAGAGGCCCGAACTTAACTGTCAGCTTCTTTTTGCAAAATTACCCAAAGACAGAAGTAATAACAGTCCCTTGCCAAGTGACGATAGGTCCTCTTTCCTTCTTCTACCTTACCAGCTCTTCCCTCCCCCATCCTTTGCACTGATCTTAAGATATGCGCAATAGAGATTGTTATTCTGGGGACGACATGCGGTAACATTTTAATAGTGTAGCGCTTGGATAGGACGGAACTCGAAGTACGGAATCTTTATAATTGTTGTTTCGTGTCCCGTAACTTTCAACCCGCTTGATGCATTTATTATTCCTGTATGTGTGCTTTATCCCCAAGGTCACATCCATTTTTAAATAATTAGGCTACAATGTGAGTTAGGTTTTCGTCTTTTAAATAAAGTGTTCTCACGTTGTATTTTGCCTTATAAAGTGGAGGTTTATAACCCCAACAACCAGTGTTATATGCGAATGTTTCGCCTACATTTACGTCTTGCTCACGCAGTATATCAATATCTGGACTGACTCGAGTAAATAAATCAAGCAACCAAAAAAATCGTGTCAAAAAGGGAGACACACGAAACAAACTTTTGCGCTCAGATTGCCTTTAATAAAAAATAGCCTCAAAGAAATGTGGCAGAGAACTTCGCTTGACAACTGGGAGAGGAATGTATGTCTTATAATTTGCCATAATTTTGCTTATTCCAACGCTATTTGGGACCAATCAGCGTGAAACAATAGTGCAAATTTGGGCGAAGAAAATATCGAATGGGATTTATAGAAAAGTAACATCTGCCCTTGCAATGAAAGCGAAGGCGTAAATGTGCACTTCTGTCCCACCACCAACTCTATTTTTCATGCTAAAGACAGGCTTAGACTTGGACCCCTTTGTATTGAAAACATTGCGCTCGAGGTTTTCTTTGAATAACGCCAGCGCTCATTCTAAAGGGCCCATCTGCCCGCGAGGGGGACTCAAGTAAATGCGTCGCATAGGGGGTGGGTGTATTGCGTTAACGTTTAGTGTTTGGGGAGTTGGTGGTAGTGAATGCGTTGTATCAGCAGCTTCTTGACGTAGTTTGAATGAGTCAAGGATATAAGGCGCGTTCGTAGCCTTTCATTCTGTGTCTGTTTTCTGGCGCACTGGGTAGAGCATCATGTACCTTGCGTTGCGCCCGCAGGGTCGTGGTATCGAAACCAGGCGCCGGTAAGTAATATTTTTTATATAGTGTAGGGGGAGGGGTGCGGACCTGTTGTTGAGAGCGAGGAAGGTAGCGTGATGCGGGAGAGGAGGAGTGGGGGAGAGGGCGCACCTGGAACGGCTGTTGCGGACGCCGAGGCACGCCAACGCCGGGTGACATCGTGAGTGAAAGAAATGCTCTGCATTTAAAATTGTTGTGTATTATAGCTGCGACGCCCTGTATGGGCATTGAAAGTATTATTTAAGGAAACCTTTGCAAGAACAAATTTGTACTATCGCGCCAATTTGACTCGCAACAGGCGAGTGGTCGCTGCAGGTGCTCCCCGGGAGGCGGTTGCGCCTTCCAGCGAAGCACTCTAGAAGTAAAGGGAGAGGGGTCAGCTGTTCCGATACCCATCGGCATCCCCCCTGCGCACCATTGCGGACTTCTTTCCTTTGCGTCTGGTATGAATTGTTGCCTCAGAAATTTTCGGGGTGGCTTACCGCATCGCCAGCGATAAGTTTTATCATTAGATGCAATGCCCGTATGCGCAGTTGCGCGAGCCTTCCAGTTTTGCAATAATAAGGGCGTCGCGAAATATCGATAACGTTCAATCTTCCACACAAGTAAAGATATCTGAAAAACTGGCTGACCGCATTTTTTTTATTTACTGCTTCTGCCTCTAATTCTGACAATGCCTCACAGTACGAAGTGCACTATTATGCTTTCAGCTACATCACTGATGACTACTGCGCCGCTATGTTTGCCTTACAACAATTCTGCAGTCGCAAGGCTGCGCCAAACCGAACAACATCGGGCAGCTTCATCGCACCGCATTCGGAGTGCGAAAGGCAAAAGAGCACACGGGGGGTGCCGATGGGTATCGGAAGAGCAGACCCCCTCTTCCGTTACTTCTCGAGTGCTTCGCTGCAAGGCGCCACCGCCTCCCGGGGAACAGCTGCGGTGGGCGTTCGCCGGTTGCGAGTCAAATTGGGCGCGATAGTACGTGCAGTCAACATTAAATGTCTTAAAGTGTCGAAACAATGTTTACTAGTTCTTATTCATAGTTAAAGGAGTACTGACACGAAATTTCTCGCTTTCAGTTTTTATGCTGTAAAGAATGCCTATTGGCCCAGTAATTACGAAAATCGAATTGAAAGCCGTCAGCCGCCAACACAGAATTAATTATAGCACGTTTATTGCAACCAATTTCAAATTTGGTCGCCGCGCGGGAAAATGGCCGTTCGAAGGCCAGCCTGCAAGCGGGCAGCCTTACGTCACGGTCTCACCCGTGACGTCAGGGACGTTTTTCTTTCCTCCATGCGTTCGCCGCATCGTCTGCTACGATTGTACATGGTCCGCAACTCGCCCGCGCAGTCGACATGTCGTCTGAATCTTCAGACTCGGATGAGTCACTGCCACCCGACAGACAGAACAACTTTATTTGGCCAGGCGATTAGGCCGGCGATGTCTTTGCCGTCGTCCGTTTTTTAATATCACTGCGGCTCGAACCGGCGCAGACCGTGATAGCAACAGCTTGTCGCCACTCTTCTAATCAATCTGATCATGAAAAAGAAGCTCTACATGCGAGAAACTAGATGTTAGTGTGTTGAAAATTGTGATAGGAGTTGTTATCAGAGCTGAATTTAAAAGTGGCGTTCAGATATTTACCGCGATGGGAAGCCTACGCTGACCGGATGCGGAGGTTCGGCGCTCCGACCCAGCACTGTCAGCACCACGGTGCGGCGAACGGCCGAAAGATGGCGCCACCTGCGCGCTAGAATAAAAACAGGCCGCGGCAGATGTCTTGGTCACCGATCGCAGAAACGGAAATTATTGCCAAAATAAAGCTTCATATGCGAAAAAGGGGATGATAGTGTGGTGAAAAGTTGTGTAAGGGATGGTCATTCGCAGTTGTACAGATACCAGCGATTGATTAGTCGCCACGATACTAAGTTCCCAACACCCAAGGTGACCCGTGCAACCCCGAGCCCGCTGGCTTGGGCGACAGTTCTTGCGGCCGCCGGCGTGCACAAACTCCACGAAGTCCACATTTAGCGCTGCATGTCGTCGCGTGGAAAATAATGCATCTTGGCGTCGTCGTCGATTTGCTCGGGCAGGCTTCCACGAGCAGTACTTCGCATACCGCGAGCTTGCCACAGCACAACTTCGGCGAGCTCGGCGACGCGCACCGCCGCGTCGCCGCCGTGCCCGTCGACATCGCGAACCACGCCGTTTTCGGCACCAGTGTCGAACACCATGCGCCGGCAACGAACTGAAGAGCAAAGACGTCGAACACGCAACGTTTACAAGCATTGCTCACACAGCTACGCCCACGTCTCCTGCCCAAACGAATACCACCGACAACAGCAGCGCAGGATATCGTTTCCGGTTCTGAAAACGACTATATGACGTCACCCTGAACCGGCCAGACACGTAGGCCTATGTTTCGTCACGCCGAAAGCGATTGCGCTAGTGCTGCCGATTTGTGGAAGCTCGCGGCCTGGACAATCAAAATCAATTTTAGATGTGATTCCGGCCTCGGATCGCTGGAAAAATTTCTGCGAGGCATCTGTACAAACTACTGAAGCCAATTATATCATTTTTTAGGTATCCAAATTTGGTGTCAGTACTCCTTTAAAGGTTTTACCCCGCTTGCGGCCTGCAAGTGTCCTTTCATCGTGCATTTGCAAACTGTGACCGGATCACTAATATTTTACTTCTTTTCTGCTAGTTTTTTTTACCATGGCGATGTTTTGTCCGCTGTCTAAGTTTTATTTCAGCCTAACAAAGCTGCGGGGATCGGTCCAACCTCTTCTTTCTTAAAGGGACACTGAAGTCATTTGTAAACATTGCGGGATTAGTAGCGCACATTGTAGTTCGGAGGCCGTAGGCATTGTTTCGACCACTCTGGCCGCGTCTACGCGAATTTATTTAGTTGAATAATCAATTCGAAAATGCTGTCCTCCTCTCTTTACGCTCGCCCATTTTCTGTGGCGTTTTCGTGTGACGTCAGCAGGAGATGAACTGGAAAATGGCTGCGCTACTGCACGGTTCGCCGACCACCCGACCTACCGATCGAGTCAGTCGGCCCAGCGTTTCGTCCGCCGGCCGCCGACGGGTCGTCGCTATTCGCTCGCTCAATTGAAACTAAGCCACAACACCTTTGTGAATAAAAGAATGTGCCTTTCCTTACTCTGTTAGTTTGTACACTGTGTCAAACTTAGAGTCCGGGTCGCTCCACACAAGCGCTGCACAAGTGCACACGTGACGTTTCGCTGACTTTACGCTATTAGGAAAATCTAAGGCCAATTGAAGGCGGGAGAAGAGTCAGCGAAGTCAATATAGGTACTAAGAAAATAAAATCAACTGAAACTTTTACCGTACAGCGCAAAACTAGGGAGCAGGAAGCACTTTTTGAGCTGGGTAAACAAGCACAGCGGTCAGCAGCACGACCGCACATCTGCGAACGCTTTTCCGTCAAAGAAATGCAATTGCTAGACGTGAGATATTGTGGAAGTTTGGGGGACACTTACTTCAGGAGTGATATACAACAAATAGTCACATAAAGTACTTAAAATGCTTAAAATAAATAAAAGTGTAAACTGGTCATACATTACAAACCTTATATCTCCAAACCGGCCAGCGCCGGCTGGTGGCCTAGTGGTCTGAGGCGCTGGAATTTCTGTTTTGAAAGTCGCAATTTCGAATCCCCGAGGGTACGTGTGTTTGTTTTTGTAAGTTGATTTTTTCGTATGCGGCCGATGTTTTCTGAACGGAGTTCACCATTTTTGGGCCGTAACGTTAACTGCTCCACGAGCGAGATCGCAGAACGCGCGCATACTAACAATGACGCGCTAGCGAGTTCTCGTTGGCGTGCTGTTGCCACAAGCACCGACTGCTTGCGGGCAGTGGGCCCAGGCCTGAATCAGCACACCCTTGGCCTGGTGCGAACTAGCTTTTTACGAACAGACATGAGTGAGGCAAGCTCCGAATATTCGGGAAAAGTGCATGGCATTTGAGAGTCTGCGGTGACGCGGAGGGCGTCCATCCACTGCGTAGGCCTCGTCTAGTGATTTCTACTATTCCAAGCCGCCCTGGGAGGTTTATCTTAGACATTTGACAGCCGACAACATGGCAGAAGCGCGGTACGGCGATAACTGAGATATCGAGAATGCCCATCCAACAACGCCATCAGATGTCAAGCATGTTGTTTTACTGAACCGAAACCGAAACCGAAACTTGTTTGATTGCTAACCTTTGGCGTCGTTCAATCACGGTGCCCCCCCCCCCCTCCTGACGTCACAGCCTTTAGTTGCTGCGGCTGCCGCAAACCACGCATAGTAGTCTTTCTTCTTTCGCGCTTTGTAAAACAATCACCGATTTGTCAACCGGATAAACGATGAATAGTGTGTTAATTTGAGCCAGTCTACACAGTGCAAGCAAAAACTGGAGCTTGACAAATTCACTTCAGTGTCCCTGTGGAGAATGAAACGCCTTGAAAATAAGATGAAAGAGAATGAAGAGAATGAAAGATGTGGAGAATGAAACGGCTTGAAAATAAAAATTGCCCATTCATTCACCGAGTGTTCTTATAACTCTATTCTGTATTTTTTAACTTTATTAGAAATGTACTTCCACTTTCCACTTAAAAACAATCGATTTTCAGTAAAATCGAACTTACGTGCTACGAGGTTGGCGATGTTTTATGACGCCATTTTTGTCCTCCAAAGTTTTTGCCTTTCCACCAGTTCCAATTGCCTGCGAACTAAAAGCTCTCAATCTAATGAAGAGCCTGGGAGATGGAATTGAATATCTCCGCAAAAAAAAGGCATTTTTGCATCCGCCCGAAAGGCCTGTAAGAAAGTCTTTACTACAGGGATGCTCGTCATAGCAGTTCCGAGAGCTGCAACAAAGCGAGTTGTAGGCAATATAGAAAATGGAAGAGTTGCGGGGCGAGTAACGCCTCTGTAAATATAGTATTTGCGGGACAAGGTGACCCTGCACATTGGCCTTGCATAGATGTAGATTTCCGACTTTCGCTGGCGAGTTTCTTTGTTTTTTGGATAAATTGGCTTCCTGTCACTTTTGGGCGAGAACGCTCTTAATGAGCCGCTGAATGTTTCTTAGGCTTGCCTTGCGAGGCACGCAAGTGCGTGTAATACGACAACCCAATTACGCCCAATACTAGGGTTGATAATTCTTGTGCTTTTTGTCTCGCCCACAAGATATCAACAATATTAGTCTGGTCGCAGGGATAAGAGGGAATTTTTAAATGAACGCTTTTATTACGCTTTTAAGGATTTGGAGTATATTGTAAATAAGCATTGTACCAAAGCAACGCAATTGCGTACAGAAACGTATCTGTGTACGGTAACCAAGAAACATACGGCAACGCAAAAATATTTACCCCATGCAATTTCTTGAGGGGACTGGGAGCATCTTCGACCTTGTTCATTTGAATCCTGATCCTAAGTTTTGCCGTTCTCTTCTATTATACTGGTAGAGAAATAGCAATTCTTTGTACTTTTGATGGATCGGCTGTTCAAGCCGAGAGGGGCTTTAATACTGCAGCAGATAGAAGAAGAGTTCACCGATCCAGACTGACACACTCACGCAGATGCTCCGTTTGCAAGTTTACATGCGCCCACCAGTGCATTCGGAACTGGAGAGGTAGTTTTTTCAAATCGCATCAATAAAGCCGCAATAAACAAGGCAGGTGGTGATTGCAGTAGAAGTACTGCTGTGTGATTCGAACAATCCTAGCGCGAATTCTTGCGCTGAGTAAACTATGGACTTCGTGCTCCATATTGCGATCACACGAAATCTGTTTACATGAATTTATTTCGATACGATTTCAGTAAAAATAGGTGCCCCTTTAATTACCATCCTTGCCAATTTAAGATGTCGGTCCCTTTACGGGCATTTTATTATAAAAAAATGGACTGCTCCCACTCGGCGGAATAGCTTTCACAGCGCAACGAAACTCATACGCCCAGCCTCAGGATTGCTGTCGCTATAAATACTGGTTTGAAAACAGCCCCGCAAATACCTGTGAAGCGTAAATTCCGGCTTATTGTGATAGTTTGGAGAACATTGTAGACTTAGCGAAGTCATTAAATTAAAATAAATTGATGCAAGCTAGAGGCGCCGGCACGAGGTTCTCTTGATGTTGGCAGACTCGTGGCACTGGGTTGTAGGCGGAATGCGGAATTGGGGGGAAGGGGGGGGGTTGCGTTCACATAATATAAAATAAATCCGCAGCATCCAAGGTAAATCAGGTAGAAAATAAATAACGCACTTTTCTGATCTATACGTTTATTAGGTTTTAAATGTTTATTAACGCTGAAATGTTTATTAACGCCGAAAGCTTCTCGGCTCGTACTTTCTCCAGAGAAATTTCAAACATTCCCCTCAATCACTAAAAGAAACACTTTATTTCACCAACATTAGGCCTTTTTTGGAATACGGGTGCGCAATGTGGGACCCATATACGGAAGTGTTGAAAGAACAGCTTGAAAGGGTACAGAAGCGTGCAGCCACATTTGTTACAGGTAACTTCAACTTCAATGTAAGAAGCTCTGTCATCCGAGATAACTTAGGGTGGCAAACATTATGCTCGCGTAGAAACATTTGTAGATTAAAGCTTCTCCATAACGTTTAGATAGGGTCACCTCGAATTAACAAAAACACTTACCTAAAAACGCCGAATTACGTGTCCGCACTAAGAGACAATTTAGAAAAAATTAAACCGTACCAGTGCCGCATCAATGTATTTAAGTATTCCTTCTTTCCCAATACAATTAACGTTAGGAACGTGCTCCCGAGTGAAATTGTGCGCTCACCGAATGTTTTGACTGCTATTGAAAGTGTTTCCTGAAAGCTAACATTTGATTTACTGCTTTTGACCGTATACTGTTGCTTTGTTCTGAATTATGTTCTGTTGCTATGTTCTGCTGCGTTCTGGTTACAGAAACAAACCTGTATTTCCATTATATAGCTTGCATTTCTATGATTACTTGTTGTTTTTGTGATTAACAATTAACCCCCCTACAAAAATGCCCAACGCGCGCTGTAGGTATTTGGAATAAATAAATAAATAAAAATAAAAAATGTCCCGGTTAAAAACTTTCTCTGTTCTATAAAGGTAACATTTCATTCATCAGAACAATCGAAGGTGCGTCCTTTAGAAACAATTGTGAGCCATGATTACACAAAAAAATTCTGTTTGATCTGTGCCAACTCATCCTTACACACCCTCACCCGTAAAACAACAATGATTGTACAGGCAGCCGTGTGCGACTGCAATACCCGCATTGCGAAGAGAGATATATCTGTAAACTCTTCTTGCCCCTTCCTATTTAATTTGTCCACTATGCAGGGCAAGCACATCGAGTATAGAATGTGCCTGTCGACATAACGGTTGCTGCCGTCGAATGTCTCATCGCATTCAATGGCAGCAACGTGTCGTCGCGCGTTAATGACAGCGCTTTGTGTAACGCTACTGAAAGGGGATATATAACCTGACTAATTACCCGAAGATGTATCGGACGCTCATTGCAGTCTGTATTCCTCCGCGTTTATGACGTCCGTACAAGGAATGAAAACAAAATAATTGTTAATAATTATCGGATAAACAGAAACAAATTTTCAGTGTAAGTTTAATAAAAACAAAAAGTTAGGTTAACTCAGCACTCTTGGAAATTCTACATATAAATTTTTTGCCAAAATTTTGTACGGAGAATTTACAAGTTTGTAATTTTTTTGAGTTGACGAACTTCATAACCTGGATTAACTAAATTAAAGCTCGATGAGACGGTATACTTTCTATCGGAGTTTTCTGGGGATTGGTGTTCCATTATGGTATTTGTATTGTCTGGGTAAGGTTTTGTTAATATTGCCCGACGTGCGGATCGGCTGAAATACAAACAAACGCATGAATGCACCCAATGTGATTGGTTTTTAATGTTGCCCCAATATAGCGCTCAGCGGGGTCGTTGCGAAGGACGGGTCGCTGACTCCCGTTACGTGAGACGCGGTGAATAGCCACTAGGGGAGAAATAAAACCCAGAAATCCCAGAAACTTGGAGCATCTGCTTTCTTCTGCACAATATTTCTCAGCGTCGAGAGTGATCAGCTGCTCTTGCCATATACCAATTCACCCTGTTTCCGTCTCCAACCGTACCTGCTCTTACATTCCCATCGTTCTAACTGCAGCCAACAAATCCACAATGCAGGTTGTTCTTCTGGAATGAGTATGCTAGAACCTTTTGTTATTTTTCGGCTTTGAGCGGATGGATCTCGACCTACGCTTTTTTAATGGTTGTTTGGTTGTTTGAAACGCTTGAATGCATTCTGTTTTCTTGTATTTGTCTGGGCCTGAAGGTCACATATAATTTTGTTATATAGGGCGCAGTTACTTCTTTAATTTTTTAATGCAATAGTTTTTTTTTCGCACGGCGTACATTCGCGAGCAAAGATCTATGATTCCGACAAACAGTTTTAGTATACCAAATTTTCCATTACGTGTATGACGTGCTCAGCACTCTAATAATTTTTAGACTGACGGGAAATCCAGTAGCCATAAGGTAGACACGAAAACCGGCTCTTCGCGCTTAGGATCCGTTTATTAGCTCAATAAGATGTGTACAAAAGTTTTACAATGTTAAAGCGAAATAATTACAGCCCAATCAAAAATCGCAATAATTTAGGTTCCTCCAAAGCTCCATCACGAGCGAATAAAAAAAAAATGACGGGCCTAATATGCTTCCTTAGGAGACACCTACGTTCAAAAGCTCCGAAGCTGAAACTTCACCGTTTAAAACTACTGAGTCAGCTCGAATTCCTAGATATGTTCCGGACAGGGAAGTTTGCCGCCAGCGCAGCGCCAGCCGCAGGAAGAGCCGCGCAACTCTGGGTCAGTTCGCCGCACCGGCTGCCTTTACCGCCCGTGAACGCAATTTTGCAAAAACGTCTGTCATAACGTTATTTGCGTGTGTATCTGCTACATACGTATACAAAGTCATGCAGAAATGTAATATAGTAGGGGGAGCGCTCAAATAAAACGGGGCGCTAAAAAAAAAGCGCTCCCTTTGCTTCCGTGGCGCAGCCTAATACAAATGGGAAGCGTGAATTCAAGGCCTTGCATTCTCCAGCGGATTTATGTTGTTCTTTTTTTCGCAGATACGAAGCGTGGTTACTGAATCCTGAAAAGCCCAGATGGAGCGAGCGGATTACATGCAGCAGAGGAGTCCCGGCAGCAGGAGGCTGGTTAGCAGGAGGTAAATACATAAAAATGCGCAATAAATTTGGTAACAAAGAGAGCCTCCAAACCCAGTTATAGCATCGTATATAATTATCACCCAGCGATTGTACTCATCTTCATCTAATATTTTTCGTGCTTACATCGCCGTGTTACATACATACAACCACATATGGGGCACACACTTATAGGCGTTAGCATACCCACATGTTTCGCGAGCTGTTGGATAGCATCAAGTCACCCCGCCTTCTTGCAAAACAAACAATGAAATTGTTCTGTTAGCCACTGGAAAGCAAAGAAAAGCAGCTAAGACGGGCCGCAATATAATTTGGAAATACATGAACGCAGGACGAAAGTTTCGCGTTCCGGCAGGTGGAGGAAAACTTTATTTATCCTATGTGCTGTGATTGCGGTCACTCCGGACCAGTGAGGGGAGTCCCCAGTGAAATAAAATTTCTCCCGTGACTTTTGCTGCAAGGGTGTTCACCGTAATAAAAGCGCTACTATTTCCTTCTAATCGACGTGTCATTCTGGACCCGTTGGCATGGAGAACAAAAAATACCATATTATCAATATATCGTAATTTATTCCGATACGCCTATTACATGTTCTGCTTACCCCTCCGCCTCTCTCCCCCATCCCCGCCCAATGAAATTTCTTGCGATGGGCTCCTCGTGAAGAGCTTCTGTTTTCGGGGCGTATTTGTATACAGCTGGCGAACTGGGCTACACCGGATGCCTATAGTTTCTTTGCGGACCGTGCACTTAATAATGTCCTCACTTTCGCTATACACAAACAATTGTGAATTTCATACTGTTACATGTATGAAGCATCACATACAAATCAAAGACTCGTGACACCCATGTGGTCGAGTTAGTAGTTCTGCAGTCGCAATCGCAGTCACATGGATAGAATACCCCGCCAAAAAACCCGCGCAACATCTGATGTATTTGCAGACAAAGCCTCCTCTTTTGTGAATCGAAGAATGTAAAAAATGGGTTTTCTTTTGGAGCGAGATATGCTGATCTTGAGAAAGTTTTCTCCGCAGGCAGGCTGTTCAAGCATTTCTCTTCTGGGCATCGCACCTATGCGGCCTTTCTATGCCTTCCCATACGCGAGTTAAACCGAAAAAATACTTCGTTCGGTAAGCGAGCTCAATGGAGCGCTGCATATAGTACGGGCGTCAAGCAGTTTGGCCGCCTGCGTTTCAGCGGTCAACGACGAACACGCTCTCCGGGAGCTCGTGAGGAGCTTCGTGCTTGAAGAACGGCGGATTCTTCAGCAGTGTGACTCTCGATCAACATTCGCTGCCTTCGCCATACGAGACGAAGTTCGGCGAGCAATAGCACCCGCGCCACCAGCCGATCTTTCTATTCGTGTTCGAACGTACACGGATGGGTATCCTATGCCGGCTCCAACCGTGGAACGTCGCACTTACACGTATGTGCTGCGCACGACGACCTCGGCACCGCCCCAGGTTTTGCCAACTGTAAGACAGCCGTTCGGACGCTTGTTGAACCCGGTCACACAGTATGAGCCAAGACGTCTCGAACGGAAAGCGACCGTGTGGTGCACATCAGACAATCGGCCTCTGTGCTACCATTGTAGTGAAGAAGGCTACGTGTTCCGTCACAGCCCTTACCGCCGCCTGGGACTTCGCGGGTTCTCGCCGAAAGCACCTGGACCATGTTGCGGGAAACGACCCCGAGAAATCTAGGAGTACCTTCCCGCTCAGGAGCTGACGTCAACTTTGCCCGCTACTTATCATCCCCGATCACCTACCCCTCTCAGGTACTCATCAGCCAGCCGTCCCGAGCTCCTCGATCTGGCGGGAACCGGTCTCAAGCCCACACCAGGAAAACTAAACCCAGCGACCTCCGCGGGTGAAGCCGCTGCGCATAAAGCTCAAAAATCTCCACCGACGCAAGGACATCCGCATGAGGACCACCGAAACCGAACGTTTTTTGAAGTGAACGAATTTCTTTCTGTCGACGTCCCGGTCCTCGCTGACAACCACCCGGTAACTGCTCTCGTCGATACCGGCACTGACTATTTAGTTATTAGCTGGTCACTCGCGTTCAAGCTGCGCAAAGTTACGATGCCATGGTGTGGACCGACAATCCGCAAAGTGGGTGGCCACCTTGTTGTGCCGACAGGTGTGTGCACCACCCGAATGCAAATACAAGATTAAACTTTCCTCGGCTGTTTTGCCGTGCTGTGGGAGGACTCGAAACAACTAATACTCGGTTTGGACTTTCTCCCCGAATAAGGGGCGTGATCGACTTGCGGGATCTTTTGGTTACATTTTCGAACCATCTGTCAGTCGACGACGAGAGAGACCTCTCCAGGCCTGCTTTGCGCATTTGCGACTAGGTTGTTAGTTTACCTTCGTTAGTTATTTCGTCCGTGTTCAATGTTGACAAAAAGGAGCGCTCATTGCTGGCATACTGAATTACATGCCCCTAAATCCCGTTACAACAGCCGCTAGATTAAAAATAAAGCAACCAAATCCCGAAAAAGTGAGAGCGTCTGGATTAAGTTGGGAACAGATCAGGATGATGGTCGGGAATGTGTCCCGCATCGTTGGATCAATCGGCCGACGATCAAAGCGACAATCTGAAGAAACGATGACTAGTTGGCTGGTTTGCCGGCGGCACGGAGCTGACGACGGTCTACTCAAAGCAAAAGCAAGACGTAGAAATGTACACTGTATCATCATCATCATCACAAGCCTATCTACGCCCACTGCAGGGCAAAGGCCTCTTCCATTATTCTCCAATTATCTAGGTCCTGTGCCAACTGTGACCAATTTATCCCCGCAAACTTCTTGATCTCATCTGCCCATCTAACTTTCTGCCGCCCCCTGCAACGCTTGCCTTCTCTAGTGATCCAATCGGTTACCCTTAATGACCAGCGGTTATCTTGCCTCCGCAATACATGCCCTGCCCAAGTCCATTTCTTTTTCTTAATTTCTACTAATATGTCTTTTAGCACCAGTTTGCTCCCTGACCCACTCCGCTCTCTTCTTGTCCCTTATTGTTACACCTATCATTTTCCGCTCCATTGCCGGCTGAGTCGTTCTCAATTTAGGTTGAGCCCTCTTAGTGAGCCTCCAAGTTTCTGCCCCGTAGGTGAGTACCGCTAAGATGCAGCTGTCATACACTTTCTTCTTCAGCAACAATGGTAGGCTGCTATTCATTATCTGAGACTGTCTGCCATATGCACCCCACCCCATTCTGATCCTTCTAATTATCTCTGCCTCATGGTTGGGATCTGGGGTCACAACTTGGCCTAAGTAGATATATTTTGCTTACCACTTCCACTGCCTCGCCACCTATCTCAAGCTGCTGTGCTGTCCCGAGGTTATTGATCATTACTTTAGTTTTCTGCATATTAATTTTCAGGCCCACGGTGCTACTCTGTTCGCCCAGTGCGGAAAGCATGCTTTGCAATTCGTTCCCTGAGTTACTTAGCAAGGCAACGTCATCCGCAAATCTGAGGTTACTGAGGTATTCTCCATTAGCCCTTACTCCCTCCTGTTCCCAATCCAACGTTCTGAATACTTCTTGTAAGCATGCTGTGAATAACATTGGAGAGATTGTGTCTCCTTGTCTGACACCTTTCCTTATAGGTATTTTACTGCTCTCCCTATGGAGGATGATGGTAGCTGTGGACCCATTGTGGATATCCTCTAGTATTCTTACATAATGCTCATCTGCCCCCTGGTTCCGTAATGCCTGAATGACTGCTAGGGTTCCGACCGAGTCAAATGCTTTCTCATAGTCTATGAAGGGTTTAGTATACTCAGCGCACTTCTCTATCACCTGATTGATCGTGTGAATATGGTCCATTGTTGAATAACCTTTACGGAACCCTGCTTGTTCTTTAGGTTAACTGAAATCTAAGGTTGCAGAGATTCGGATAGCGATTACCTTGGTAAATACCTTGTAGACGACTGACAGTGAGCTAATCGGCCTGTAATTTTTCAAGTCCTTCATGTCGCCTTTCTTATAGATTAGGATGGTGTTCGCGTTCTTCCAAGATTCCGGTACCATTGCGGTCATTAGGCATTGCGTATACAGGTTTGCCAGTTTTTCAGGTACAATTTCTCCGCCATCCTTCAAGAGGTCTGCTGTTATCTGATCCGCACCAGGTGCTTTGCCCCCTTTCAATTCTTTCAAAGCCTTCCTTTACTTCTTCGGTCGTTACTGGTTAGATGTCTATCTCCTCTGAACTACTGTCTCGTTCGGCATTATCCTGTATGTCCCGGGTACTGTACTCCCTATGGTCCCTGCTACTCCCTATAGAGCTCCTCGGCCACTGTGACTATTTTATCCCTATTTGTGATGACATTGCCTTGCTTATCCTTAAGTGCATACATATGATTTTCCCCCACGCCAAGACGTCTCTTCACTGCTTTCAGGCTACCTCCGTTCTTTACAGCGTATTCGATCCTCTCCATATTATACTTCCGTATGTCAGCTGTCTTACGCTTAGTGATTAACTCCGAGAGCTCGGCTAGTTCTATTCTGTCAGCTGCGGTGGAGATTCTCATGGTTTGCTGTTTCCTGATTAGATCTTTCGTCTCCTGTGAAGGTTTACCAGCATCCTGTCTAGCCATAGTGCCCCCGACTTCTACTGCACACTCCGTGATAATGCGTGTAATGTTGTCGCTGGCTTCCTGTGTCGTAAACTCGGCTTCCTCGTTAGGGGCGGAATATCGGTTCTGCAGCGCGATCCTGAATTCTTCTACTTTACGTCTTACTGTTAGGTCATTTATCGGCTTCTTTCGTACTAGCTTGTTGCTGTCCCTCCTCAAATCTAGCCTAATTCCAGATCTTACCATACGGTGGTCAGTGCACCTTACCTTTCCGAACACTTCCACATCCTGCACGACGCCAGGGTTATCGCATAATATGAGGTCTATTTCATTTTTGTGCTCCCCATTCGGGCTCCTCCAGGTCCACTTCCGACTCTCCCGTTTACAGAAGAAGGTATTCATTATGCGTAGGTTATTCCGTTCTGCAAACTCAGCTAGTATGTCCCCCCTGCTATTTCTACAGCCCAGACCGTAGTTCCCAACTTCCTTGTCTCCAGCCTGATTCTTGCCAACTTTGGCATTGAAGTCCCCCATAACTACGGTATACTGTGTTTTTACTTTAGCCATTGCCGATTCCACATCTTCATAGAGGCGTTCCACTACTTGGTCGTCGTGGCTGGATGTGGGCGCGTAGCCTTGCACCACCTTGAGCTTGTACCTCTTATTTAGCCTAATTACAAGACCTGCTGTCCTTTCGTTAATTCTATAGTATTCGTCTATGTTGCCGGCTATGCTTTTATTGACTAGAAATCCCACTACCAGTTCTCTTCTGTCCTCTAGACACGGTAACATAGGACGTGTCCATTTTTCAGCACCGTAAGGGCTTCTCCTGCCCTTCTAGCTTCGCTAAGCCCTATTGCATCCCATTTAATGCCCTCTAATTCCTCGAACAACACCTCGAGACTTGCTTCGCTGGATAAGGTTCGCGCGTTAAGCGTTGCCAGGTTCAGATTCCATTGGCGACCTGTCCAGATCCAGGGATTCTTAGCACCCTCTGCTACGCCACAGGTCTGACCACCGCCGTGGTCAGTTGCTTCGCAGCCGCTGGGGACTGAGGGCCGAGGGTTAATTGGCGTATTCATGGGAGGTTGTGGCCGTTACTTCACCAGGGTGGCCAGTCCTGCTCTGGTAAGGGAGTGCATTGCCGGCAATGGTCGCCGGGGTCAGGCTGCACCCCAAGCCCCTTTATGCAATTCCATCAATACACGGATTTGTTTTTTTTTATTCCGGTGGGAATTATCTGGCACCGGGATTCGAACCACGGTCCTTCTGCACGCGAGGCGGGTGTTCTACCTCTACGCCATCGCTGCATTTTACACTGTACACTGTATATACACTACGTATTTACGACTCTCAACGCTCATGATCGCATAAAAGAGGTCGGGAAGGCCTACTTTGAGTAAGGCTTACCTCTCTCTTTCCCTCTTTTTCTCCCTATACCTCAAACTCCTCGGTTTTTCCAGCATACTCCCACCCACAAAAAGAACGTCAGAGTTTGAGAGTGAGGATGTCTCACTGAATAAGCCGCAGTAGGTCACTCGTTGGCCACCGTGACTAACAAAGCTAGGTTGGTACAAAAAATTCACGGGACATACCTCTCTGTCTCTCATACAGAAACACCGGGCTGTTACGCAAAACACAAATATAACTGAATAAAAACCAGTGAACGAAAAGCAAACCTGATGATGGGCATCGGGTATGCGGCGGATGGGCCTAAACAATTGCCCATACATTGCCCACCTATATTTGTGCACCGCGCCGCCGAAATTTCTTTGCTTTGTACACACGTCGAGCGCACAACAAAGGCTGGTCGCGTACCCATTGACACATCCAAGCCACCGAGTCACCAGAGAGAGACGTCTCACGAATGGAAGCCTCGCCAGTAACCTTTAACAGTCTGACTGTGGTAGGCAGAACGTCTAGTGCCCGCTTCCTATCTTGACCCCTTGAATGACTTTCAGCTCCCTTCCGGTTCGGGCATTCTCGTGGCGGTAAACGGGGTTGTTATAATGTCAGCGGTACCACTACCCCTGTTTTCTAAACGAAAGAACAAAAATACCGCTTCGAATGCTAACATCGCTTTCATCTATTTTGGGATAACCGACGCATTCGTATAAAAGCTGCCCCGGCCCGCTCGTCGGGTGAACACAACGGCACGGCAAACAAAAAAGAGGAGGAGAAACATTTTCTTGAGCCTTTAAAGGCCACTTAGGGGGGCGTGGTGACTGGCGTACCGGTTACCGCAGCAGCCCTCGCCGTGACCTCCCGTTGGGTAGACAGGTCGGAGCTGCCCAGCGCCTCAGCCCAGTGCCAATCGTCTGGTAAGGGGGGGAAGTGGTTGTAGGGACAATTCCAAAGGCGATGGTCCAGGGTTTCCACTGCTGCGCAGGCCGGGCAGTTGGGGGAGGGGTAGACGGAAGGATAAATACGGTGCAGGTGGTAGCGACAGGGGAGGGTATGGGTTTGCACCAGTCGCCATAGCCGTTCTTTCCTGTTGGATAAATCTGGTTGTGCGGGAGGGAGCTGGCGGCGTGAGAGGCGGAAATGTGCCGTAAGGTCTTGGAAGGTGAAGAGACTGTCCCGAGCTGATCGGGCTGCGTGAAAGGGTTTGAGGCTAGGGCCTGCTCGGACGGTGAGCTTTCCAGCGGCCCTATATGCTGCGTCCTTTCCCCCCACGCCCGTGTGGGCCGGAGTCCAGATCAGCTCTATGGGTACGGTAGGGGGATTCTTGAGGAGAATTCCGAGCGCCAGGGGCGAGATCATGCCTCTGGCGTAATTTCGAATGGCCGTTTTCGAATCCGAGATGATAGTGGTAGGGGGCGGCCTATGTGTAAGGGTTAAGGCTATTGCCACCTCTTCCGCCTCATCGGGTTGGATGTTGCGGACTCTTAGGGAATTAAGAAGCTTCCGCCGTTTCTTCCCACGCCGCTCGCGTCCAGTACCAGCTCGGCCGGCGCGAAAGCAAACACCATACCGGTAAACAAGATAACCCTGGCGAACGATATCTAGTTACCGGGTGCCTTAAATAGTTGGTGAGGTGTCGGAATTTAACAGTCTGCTTCATTGTTCCAAATATCACCCAAACACTGAAGTCATATCCTTCCCTTGCGACGTGACGCTTCATCATCATCACTTCTTCAACCTTACCCGGTCTTCCCTCTCCCATCCGTGGCACTGCTCCCAACGTATGCGCAATGGAGATTGTTCTGGGTGGAACATGAGGCAAAAGTTTCTTATTGTAGAGCTTGGATCGGATACAGCTCGAACTACGGAATTTTTAAGCAGTTGTTTCATGTCCCGTAATTTCCAAACCGCTTGATGCTTTTATTATCCTTGTATTTGTGCCGTATCCCCAAAGTCACACCTATTTTTACACAATAGGGCTCAGTGTAAGCTATGATTTCATGTTTTTAATAAATTGCTCTGACGTTTTACTTTGCTGAACTAAGTGAGGTTTATAACCCCTACAGCCAGTGTTATATACGAAAGTTTCCAATACATGTCCTTCTTGCTCAGGCAGTCTATCAATATCTAGACTGACTTGACTATGAAAATCTTGTAACGAAATAAATAGAGTAACAAAAAGGGAGACACACAAAGCCAAATTTTCGGCTGATATTGCCTATATTAAAAAAAAGCTCACAGAAATATCGCCCGAAATTTTGCTTGAAAACTAAGAGAGAACATGCAAACAGAATAATCGCCATAATTGGTTTTATTTCAAAGTTCTTTTAGACAAACCAGCGAGAAACAATTGTGCGAATTGGGTGGATAAAGATGTCAACTTGAGGTCTAGAGAAACAAAAACATCTTGCCTGTGAATCTCAACGCAAGGCGTAGATGTGCCCCTCGGTCCTACTGCCGCATCTGTTTTTCACGCTTTGACATGCTTAGGCTTTTAATTGACCAAATTAGCATGGTTGGTCAACCCGATTGGGGTTTGCGAGCGTTTTAGTGACGCGACGCTGGTGTGTTTCATACCAAAACGTGAAAGCATCAAAATGGTCACTGATGAGCAAAGACGCTGTTCTGCATGTGGCGAAGTGGAACTGCTCATCGGACGGCCGAAGGTGGGAAGAAAGGAAGAGTTCTAAGCTCTAATTGGACACTTTTAGATTTATATAAAGCAGAGATATGATCAAAGTGTAGTAGGAAAGAATCTGGTGGTTGTATAAAATCTAACTTTGTATAGTTTTACCTATCAAAGACTAAATACCTCTGAATAGTTTGGTTACCTAACTATTGCACGGCGGTTTCTGCAGAAATGCATCAGTGATGTTGGTTTGTGCTTGCACCTCTGTACGGGTGTAGCCCGAAAGAACCCATTCCCGTTTGACCCCTTCCCGTTTGAACCCATTCCCGAAACGCCCTTCCCGCTTGACCCGTCCCGTGTGCGCCCGTTCCCGAAACGACCTTCCCGTTTGGGCGCTTCCTGTTTCAGCCCGTTCCCAAAACGCCCTTCCCGTTACAACCCACTCCCAAAGCGCCCTTCTCATTTGAACCCGCATTGTTGCAAACCATTTGAATTTCTGAAAATATGCGTTACCGTCTTCGAAACTGTTCCCCCAAATGTGCTTACAAGCAGCGGGTCATGCACTAAAAACTTGTATGCACCAAATTTTCCGGAATCGACCGGTATTTCCGGCCGATAAAAGTTTCCGAATGCCTTAGGCCGATACTGCCCTCTTGACACAAAATTTGTAGCGGCGAAAGTGTACTATAAAGATACCCAATATCTTGAGGAATGCACGCATTGGATTTTTCTGCAGTTGGTGTTCGTACGTGCGGCTGAAATTTATTTATCAGCCGCTCTTATGCTCATTGTTTGGGGCGTAGCTTTATCTTCGGGTTCGAGAGATCTATAGATCAAAGATGTCCGTGGAGAGACTTAAAAAAAAGGCAAAAAGATGTGCAGAAATCTAATAATTGGCTACAAATGACTTTTCTACGTGCGTAATGGGTATATATAATTATTTATTTACTGATACTTTACGGCCTGGTCGGGCTCATGCAGGAGTGAACATAAAAGCACATCAGTATTGGTTGGCGTAGTTTAAAAACGCCCCACACAAATAAGTAAAAGACATAAATATGTAAACTAGACGCAAAGGGGTCCGAACAAGGATATGCATTCGTAATGTATTCCAATTTTAAAATACGACGATTCAACCAGAACACATATTTACAATACGTGGGGAAAATTCTTCTAACGATACCGAGTTCACTGTTCGTTCAGTTAACGTATTCCACTAAGAAATTGCACGAGGAAACAAAGAGAACTTTCGAATAGTAATTCAGCTGATTGGCTGCCTAATAGTCTTACTATGATGTCTTCTGGCTGAACGTCTGAAAGGCCTTTGGAGGTAGTATTCCCGCGACAATTTTAAGTTTTTGTAGTAAAGAAAAGTTAGGCTAGAGACGACCCTGCGCTGCTTAAGTTTTTGAAGGTTTGCCCTATTATGCAAATTGAGTACGCTAGAGTGACGGGAATAAACAGAATCAATAAAACGCAAAGCTAAGTTTATAATTTTCGCCGCTTCTCATGACTGTGATTTTTTTATAGCCAGATGTGGCATATGTATCCAGATACATAGGGTTACTTTATTTTTATACATCTTTTAACTTTTATGGTTTTCATCTGTTTCTTTTCGACATTGATCTACAATTGCGCTAATATAACGTATAAATGTGTTAGTCCGCCAAATACAATTTCTTTCAAAGTGAGGGTGTTTCTGCGATTTTTTATTTGTGCTTCCGCGACGCTTTTCTGGGCTTTTTGGTTTTATAATTTTTTGGTTTGTTAAATTAAAATACTTGTTTGTAAATTTAAAAGCTTTGTTTATTAATTTGTTAAGTGCTAATTTGTTTGTTACGCTTTCTTAATTAAAAAAATGTTAATTGGTATGACCTGAATTGTAACCAAATTTCGCAGTCTGTAGATTCAAAAAGTGAAGACCAGGTTTGAAAAGCAGTCAAGGACTCTGGATGTACTAAGCATGCTATCCCAGCGACAAACGGAAATAAATGAAAAATAATATGAAAATGTTTTTTATAACATTTCATAAACTGGGTACGCTATTCCGGGAACGGGCTAAATAAATAGGAAAATACGAAACGGCAAGGTTCTTTCACCCCGGGTTGAAATGTGAAGGAACAAATGGGAAGGTTGAAATTGGAACGGGTTCAAACGGGAACGGGCCAAGTGGGAAAGGGCGAAACGGGAAGGTCGTTTTGCACCGGGTTGAAACGGGAGGGAACAAGCGGGAAGGGTGAAATGGGAATGGGTTCAAACGGGAGCCTCCCCTCTGTACACGTACGTGTGCATTTGAGTGTATATATATAATCCATTATACGTATGTGGTACTTGTTTGGGTGCCTTTCTGGAACCCCATTTTATTAAAGTCTGCGTAAGGTTTGTCCAGGCTATCATGCTGCAAGGTGTTAAAGAGCGCAATAAAGTTATTCCAAAAAAAACTAGAGTATAGTGTGCCCATTTCAATAAAGTACCAGCCATTGCTTTTGTTCTTAAGTGGATTTATTATCCGTAAGTAATGTTCCTACTTGAGATGCGCTATGCTAATCATTCAAGTATGAAATAGGCACTTCTAGGCTCCCAGAAAAGGCATCTAACTGCGGTAGTTTAGCGACGAAACAATTGCGAACTCATTAATTCAGACTGATAAAAGAAGCCCATCAAATATAAAAATACTATGTGATGGCGCTGCCCCCCGATTACATACAATAGTACTGTATGCACCTAGAAGGCTTTGAAAGAAGGAAAGGGTGTTATTGCCGTTTCCTTCATTGCGTGCGCTGTTACAGGATGTGGGGACACGATTCCCACCGAATCTACAAGGCACAGGTGACAAAGGGGGTGGCCATCTGATGTGCGGGTCTCGCCGACCAGAGCGGCAAGAATGAGTCAGAGCCTTGAACGAAAACCGCACAATGACATATTTATACAGGCAAAACACTGCACAAGCACTAGGTAATGTAACGTTAATGAGAGGCAACTTAGATCGAATGTAAATGCAAGAAACAGTTCAAAATTAGGCAAATTAATACAATCAGGAGCGTTTATTCATCGAACTGTTCGGAGGCGATTCGGCTACCTGAGAAGCGTGGCTTCGTTGTAGGCCGGCTGTCAGATATTATGACGGTGATTCGAGGCACGGGAGTACGTTGAAGTCCTTCAGGGCGCGGGTCACCGATGGTGCGGTGAACAAGCTGGTAGAAGCCGTTGTCACATCACGACGTCCAAACGTATCTGGTTTGCCTATGCGCGGCTTCTCTTTTTATAACAGTGCGGCGCGGAGAGAGAGGGCACAACACACAACGCGCCCGCCGCCGTTGACCGAACAGCTTCCCTCTTTCTCCCTTCTGGAATCATCGGCGCGCTTTAGCACTGGCAAGGCGACGCCTGCCCCCTCGAAGCAACTCGAAGCTTCGGTAAAAGCTGACCGGCGGACTGTTTTTTTTTGGTTTGTTCTTGCAGACGACCGGCGAGTGGTCGCGTTACTGCCGATTCGTTCCAGAGAGTTCCAGCATTTTCTCGGAGCGAATAGAACCAAACTCAATGAATCAGACGACAGTAACAAGAATTAGGCACTGTAGAATAATACTAAAAATTGTACGGTACTTTTAGGCGTCGTACTGCCGAGTTTGTGACACAGCCCCCCCCCCCCCCCAGTTTCAGAACATTATGCAAAATTATTCTCAAAACTCAAGAAGTCGTGCGTACGCGTCGTTCACACTCAGCGAACAAAGTTGCAGTTCGTAGAAACAGAAAATCTGGTACAGTACAATATCGTCGTCGAAATGGGGTCGGAAGATTGCCATAATTATTTTCCATCTCCTTCTTCACGTCCATCACCAAACACATGCTGATTCCGAGATTATCGCTCATTGTCGCGACCATTTCTTCAACGCTGCACTCCTGGTGTAGATGCCGCAAGCGAGCGTGTGCGTTCCGGATCATCTGCCGTCCGCAGCTGCAGGTGACACGGCCGCTTTTGTTTTTCTTGTACCATAGGCGTGGCGTGCTTGGAAACTCACCACAATCTTCAGTCGAGAACGATAACGCACACTTATACGCGGCTTCTTCGAGCTCCAAACCCAAACAGGGAACCGGTAATGCTTAAAACCAGAAGCAAGCGGTTGAGGGAAAACCCCGAAGAGCAGAAATTTACCATCAGCAATAAAATTTAAACTCACTACTCCGGCTTATGAATAAGTTCGTTCAGGCGTTTCAATATAGTTGCAAATAAATAATTTTTAGCTAAGGTTTTTATCTTGGCTCAAAATGAAGGCGTCCTGAAGAACTGCATTTTGGCACGGACTCAATCAGAAAAGCTTGGCTCCTAGCACTGCCGGCAGATGCAAGGCGGTCAGCCACGACGTCACGTTGATAGAGCGACAACATTGGCTAAAAGGGGGTACTGGAAGGAGGGGGGGGGATTGGGCGACGCCCCTGTTTTCTTGACTTGTATCCAGGTATATGTCTGCCCCCAACACGCGCCGTTTTCGGGCAAATTTGACGTTTGAATGCTATCTCACCATATTCTTATGTCAAGCACATGTAATGCACCGGTTGAACACTTAGAAACAGACGCATGCAACACCTCTTAGGGGCGCTAATATATTCTGGGAGACGCCGAGATTTTTAGCGGTAGACAGGGGGTCGCCAGGCCCAGTCCCGTCTTTCATTTTGTGTACCTTTGTGTACCTTTCAAGGTTTTACTCCGTGGGGCAACCTCTGGCGAAAGGCACCCCGAAATTTACGCTACAAAATTTAAAAGACGAAGCCTATGCAAACCCCGAAGCTTGATGGAAGGATTCCGTATTGGAAAGGATGCTAGGCGGAGAGCTTGAGCACGGAATGTTTCTCCAGAAAAGGATACCAGCAGTGTGGTGGAAGGGTAGAACAATGAAAATGGGAAAAGTCTGGACGTTTAGACATAACAATTGATTGATACTAAACAATAAGTTGTTGTGGGTCGAAGAAATTGAGTTAATCGGGTTTGGGAGGCGGGGTGCTGTCCAGGAGGCTCCTGTACTGGTAAAGGACCCGACTGAGAAGTAATTTGAAAAATAAATCGACAAATGGTACAACCAGGATTTCACGTTCATGTAATTAGTAAGATTTAAGCTTAACCAAGAAGATACGAAACACATTTCATGGATTTTAACTCTACAATGGGAACAAGCGTCTAGAGAAAATGCTAATTCACAGGCAGAAAATAAAGTAATAACAATTTTATGGAAATACTATGTCAAGCTGTGCGATACTCGGCGGTGAAAAGACCTTAACCCAACGCTTAAGAGGAGTTTAATTAAAAACATTAAAAGCAATATATTTATAAAATTGTATTGGCTCAAAATAGAAATTTTGAGGCTATGTACTTTGTAAAATCAAAAAAATTGTGCCGACGCAGCGTCGCCGCAACATCAAGAAGCATGTTTTTTTTTTCTTAGGAAATAATATCAAAAACTTGATAATTTTACAACTTTTATAGATCCTACATGCCCAAAAATTTTGAAGAGTAATATCAAACAAATCGCACTTCCATACTATACTTGGTCGTCATTTAATTGGGTTGCGTATGTAATCTTATGCCAAAAACAAAAGTAGTTAGGCAGGGAGATTACCCTAGAACATCCAAAACTCGGGGCGTGATCAAACCTAAGCCATATATAGCTTGATGTCATGTTCTGCTGCAATTCAAAGAAACAAATTGATGGATGTATTCAATACTAATCCACTTGTTATCAATGTTGACTGAAATGAGAGCTCACCTTTGGCGTCTCCAAGGACATGCCCCTAAATCCTGTGACAGTAAACGCTAGAATACAAATAAAACAACAACATTCCCAAAAATGTGGTAGCGCTTGGGCTAAATTAGGAAGAGATCTGGATGATGATCGTAAATGTGACCAGCATTGGCAGATCGATGGGCCAATGATCAAAGCGATGATATCATCAAATGATGACTCGTTCGCTCGTTGGCAGACGGCACGTAGCCGACGAAGGTCTACTCCAAGCAAAAGCAAGATGTATATGTACACTACGTATTTACAACTCTCAAGGCTCGAGATCGCATAAAAGAGCTAGAGAATGCCCGCTTCCAGCGGGGCTCGCCGCTCTCTTTCTCTTTTTTCTCCCTACGGAGACTAACGTGCCAACAGAAATTGTGCAAAATTGCGTCCGCGTGCTCTGCGCCAACTTTATCGGAACGTTTATTGTTTAATGACCCTGTACGCAGCACTACTAGGGAAAGGATGATATGGCGGCGCCGGCCTTCGCTTAACATCTTTCTTTAAATAAAATATTGAACTTTAGGTGTGGCCGTTGTCCAACACCGCCATATTTGTGTTGCCGTGATTATAAATCTTGACTCGCAAGCATGCAATTGTATTTCCCGCTGATGGCGGCGAAACAAGAAACAACGATATTCAATTAGTGAAAAGTATCAATTCCGATAAAGTAATAAAAGTTCCTGAAACATCTTGCATAGTACGCGTGATTTCTTGACAAGGCCCAGCATGGGAGCGGCCACTGCATTGGGAACACTAGTCTTGATGACCATTGATATCAATGGCAAGCCAGCACACCTTTACCGTTGCCGCAATGTCGAGGTACGACAGGCACCACACATGGCTGCAACCATTATTTTTGAAACCCCAGGGAGGCTCTCATGCAGCAACTTGAGCACTCCCTCTTGGAGGCAGGTTAGTACCATAACGCTGTTGCGCCACAGCACACAGTTGTAATGCAGACTCGTCTCATTTTGCCGGGACGCATAGGGCTCCCGTTCTGGTCTCGCTTCTAGAACCGGACCAGACCACAAGTAATGTATGACCGTTGACAGCACTTGGTTTCTTGTAGGAGCTTTCGCAACAGCTTTTCTAAAATTTACCCGGTAATATATACCTTCCAACATAAAAACTACTGACTGAGCCTATGCAGATGATCGTACAATTTCCAAACAAAACCGACTTCACAACTGGGCCGCAGTTGTCACACTTTCTGGCTTTTAATTCCGGCTGTAACTAGCCCCGCCAGACGCACCGCCCAGCAAAGTACCCTGGGTGAGTTTGTTTCAGGAATCTGTTTTTCAGTGCTGATATATAAGGAATGGTTCGTGGTCGGTACGGGCGACCCGAAAAACGAGTGCAAACATTTCTTTATCTAGATTACGGCCCTTTTCTGTACCGGCGAGGCTTCGTAACGCTGAAGCTGTAGCCCCTCTTTTCCCGAAGCATCACTCTGTGCCAGAACCACACCCAGAGAATGAGGGGAAATCGGTCACAAACACAGGTGGGCGAAATGGGTAGTCATGGGCCACGGCACGTAGGATTCGGGCATGTCCTTCCTAAGACTGGAAACAACCCCAAGATTCGGCTGCAGACAACACCACTTGGTCCCAGCAGTCAGCAGTTGGTTTAATGGTTGTATCCACTCAGACAGATTCGGCAGGAACATTCTGTAGAAATTCACAGAAATTCCTTTCAAATGCTTTTATATTTTGTGGTTTCGAATCTTAGTCTACCGCGTCAGCCTTATTGAGATTTGGACGCTGCCTTGCTACACGTGTTATGCGACTAAAGTACTCAACATTGAGGAACAAATGCGTGCCTTTTGTGAGCTTCAGCTTTACGTCCACTTACTGCCAGCTTTCTATTAACCTCCAGATGTTAGGTGATTATTTGTTGTAACTTTTGTAGATTACTAAGATGTTTTCGAACTTAACTACGAAATGGTTTATTGCACCTATAACTTTTAACATCTATCATTGGAATATTTGCGGCGCTGATATTGCATCAAGTGCATTCTTGTATATTGAGCTATTGTGGTGTTTATGGTGACGAACATTAGCGATTGTTTCTTCAGCTCGATATTCTTGTGGGTGCCCACCAAATATAGCTTTGTGAACTTGATTCCTCCTTGGAGTCTTGTGAATGAGTATTTCGTGTGTGTCCCGTGTATGTTTATTCAGGTGCTGAATGATTGACCGTTATGTTGAAGCCGCCTCAAATCCGCACCTGTGCATCGAATTTCAGCACCGCAACAGGCCCTGCACATGTGGCAGACTTCACCGGTCGGACCATGCATTGCCAGTCTCTGCAACGAATCATCTAATTTTATCCAGAGAAAACGGAATCTGTGGTGAGTTGAAGAGTTGCCGTTTCTTGTCTTGTGAGACCATGATCCGTGCCTTCTCCCCCGAAACGTGCCCAAAAAAGCAAAAGACACTTCCTGGAAACGTGCCAGCATTTCTTCTGTAAACGACACAGAGAAAAAGATTCTGGCTTGCTACTCTTGATTTCAAATTTTTTTATCCAGCTTCAATCAAACAACGGTTGCCGCGGTTGCCACGATAACCCAAATATTTTTTTTAGGTATATCCTCTTCGCCAAGCTTCACAGCTACCACGAGTACGGGAATCTTGCGCGCAACATCAGTGGACCCCACCATACTTATTACGGCTTCAAAACTCAAATCAGCTGTTCTCATTAACCGCGTTTCCATCGCCCTCCTTTAATGCAACTAGTTCCGTAGCATGCGCACCGGGAATGACTACTACTACCAATTCTCAGCCAGTCACTTCAAGGTATTCAACTTCCTCGCGAATGTGTCTTGAGAAGAACTTGAAACCTGTTACTACCTCCGACACCCTTAGTGGGAAGTAGTTGTTGAAGGAAAAAAAGTGTGGGGAAGTTCGCCTCGGCAGACCTCCCGGGGCCTATAAACGCCGTAGCAAGGCGTATGCGTGGATTCTCAACACATCAAAAATACGGCCGCCTTCTCGCGCAGGGGAAATTTTTGACGGTAATGTGAAGCTCCAACCGGTCTGCGGTGCTACGTACACTCCATGATGTCCACGCTGAACAAGACTATCTTCCTAATGACCGGCATGCCTGCTCTTACGTCGTCGTTTACCTGAAAGATTTTCCACGTAGCCACTTCTGCTGACCAGCGCGCAAACACAGGACACGTCATTGACACAGGCGGCACAGAAAGTTTGTCGAAGACATGCTCGCATATGGCCGCTTTCTGGTATTGCTGGCCAGCATCCGGTTCTGCAAGCCACCGATCATACGTTGAACCGCCGAAATTCGGCAACCAGCGCTTCGGTGTTTCTCCGGCCGGACATGTTCAGACACACAACGGCAGGTACCGGCTGTCAATGTTGAGAAAGATAACGGCAAAGTTACGGCCTTGAGGCAGCCGTTTTTTATTTGGGGAGCGCTGGTAATCCCAAGCACGGCAACCGAACGGACACCGATTATTCGTATTCCTGTGGCAATTTGGTGTTCCAAAGGAGACCGGCAGGAGCGCAGATGCTGCCCATTCGCTCTTTCAACGGTGAAGCGCGCGTCCTGCGGCTGAATATTCGTTTTCTACGGGGAGCGAGTGTTGTAAAGGAGACAGGCCGATGTACAGCCTCAGAATGCACGTTTTCCATTCGGTTAGTGGTCCTCGGCCGAATTACAGCAAGCGAATGGCCGAAGAATATTTGGTAACTCGTGTTCAGGGGGAGACCAGCCGACGTAAAGTCCTAGATTTTGCGTCATTCTTTCGGTAAGCGGCGTACAGCCAAATAACAGCATCCGTCTCGGTGCCGGAGCTCATGAACTATTGGTTAAAGGTAGACCATCCGCTGTAGGACCGGTTTTTTGTTGTATGAAGAAAAAGCCGTTAAGGAGCCGAACGGTGCAGACGCGTTTTTCATCCGCTCAGTATTTCTACATTTTAAATGAAATAAGTTCGTTTGCCAAGCAGTAATGAGTGGCTCTAGGTAAACGGGCAAGATGTAAATACTCACTATACATTACCAGGTAACGTTTTACGCCAACGGAATGCCATTTATTGCCACAAGCACACTGTGCCACACCGGCGGCTGTGCTAAGCCTCCCCAGTTCTGGCCGCTACCACGCTTCGCCCGCCGGCTTTGTCGACGCACCACCTCGAGGCTATTCGCCCCCTCAAGAAATGGACAGCATTGGAGACATCGACCCCGCATAGAGTCCGACTCGAGATGTCGAGGTTAACCGAAAATAACGGGCGTTAAAGGTCGTCGATTGAGCGGCTACCACGCAAGAGCTCAACCGCCGCCATGTCACGAAGTCTATACTAAATAAAGGCAAGGCCACGTAAAACGGCAAGTTTTCGGCTATTCTTCTTTCAATAATACTGTGAAAAACGATGTTGCAATATTTGTTTGTTGTATACTTAGAAGAGGCTAAGTTCTTGCAATTGTAGGCTGAACTTCGTGCCCTGCGCTATGTTACTTCATCGAATTTCATAAGTGCCTATTTATAAACAATTCTTATTTTAAATTTGCGATAACAACACCGCCTTGTCAATGACGAAGCGTGGACTTTAAACTAGTTGCGGTATTTTAAGGGGAGCTTAGTTACAGTTGGGATATGACTCATTTGGTTAAACATAATGGCCAGCATCCTAGCAAACGCGGCTTTCGTCAGGTTTTTCTTGTTCAACGCAGGTTCTTGAGTTCACACACAATTAGGCTCTAGCAATAGGTAAGCTTAAAGTAGATGATGGTATACTCTTGAACTGCAAAAAAGCATTTGACCGAGTTTTCTATGACCTTCTTGGTAGAACCTTGCGGGCTATAAACTGAAGGAATCGGTTATTGCATAGGTAGCCAATTATCCCTCTCTAAGACAGCAGTCCGTCGCTCTCAGTGGTTGTTGGTCCGGAATATGTTCATGTGACCTCAGGAATTACCGAAGGCTCAGTTGAGGGCCCTCTTTTGTTTCTGTTATATATAAATGTTGTTACTATTGGCATGAAATCTTTGTTCAAAATCTTCGTGAATGACTGTGTAGTTTACAAGACTATAGCGAATGAACGGGATACGGAATAACTGCAGCATGATTCGAATTTATTAATATTTGATGTGCTGATTAAGAAAAGTCGTTGAATGTTAAAAAGTTTGCTAACGCCACATTTACAGGAAAACATTCTTCCAATTAAATTCGTATAACATAAATTACGCTGCTTTAAGAACGGCCGGGGAATATAAATAAATAGGAGTTTATTTAACGAGTGGTTAGAGGTTAAATAGGCACGTTCACATGACAGAAGTTAAGCCTGCATGTGTTTTCGGGTTTCTGAGACAAACTTTCAGTGAACCTCTATCTAACTTAAAAGATCAACCGTATTTTACTCATGTGCGCTCAATGTTGGAGTACGCATGTGTTTGCTGCGATCCCTGAGCCAAAGAGCTGGTTGATACGCTCGAAAATATAAAGCATAGTGCAGTGCGATTAGTATTAGGAGCTTAAAGCAAATTATTAACTTTCATTTAAAGGTTACGCTTTGCGCGATTCATTTTATCTTACATCAATACTAGAGTGTAATAATCTTCCACGCTTACGATTGTATTCATTCTTTATAATGACGATTTTCACGCGCTTTGTAGAATTATTCTTTTATTTGGTCTCAAATTTGATGCTTAGTGTTATGTATCTCCCTTCTGTAATGCATTCTAAGGCGAAGCAGGTATCAAATAAAAAAATTATAAATAAATAAATAAATAAATAAATAAATAAATAAATAAATAAATAAATAAATAAATAAATAAAGCCCTGTTGAAAAGTGACTCTTTTTGGAGATTCCTTAGCAAATGGCAACAGCAGGAACAAAAATCGTTTTATCTGAGTGTCAAATGCGGGACGAAAATGGACTAATAAGCAGCCACTGACGCTGCTGAAATTGCGAAAACGTGGCCACTGGAAGGGTTAGAGTGCAAAGCACTGCTGGAGCGGTTTTCGAAGGGCGTGCGAGGAATGCCATGTTAGACTCGAAAGCTGGAGGAAGGTGTGTATACTACTGGCTGAGCCTAAGTATACCTCGACTTATACATAGGTTGAGCCTAAACTTGACCAATAAATATTTATTATGTTTATTCTTTGCAGTATGCTGGCTTGCTGTACCCATGCTACATTTGCTGTGTTATTCGTTTAAAACAAATTATGAAACTCTACTCTTACGCTTTTTCTTGCGTGTACACAAAGGGATACAACGGCCGACACCAGGAGCAGGGCATCATTCGCAACACGTCTACAATTTTAATAAAGTACGACTCTAAAAAAATAATAAGTTCTTTTGGACTATAAGTGGGGTGCTTTTCCGATCTCGTGTTCTATGGAAGTACTTGTTCAATCTCTCCTACGATCAGCCCTGTTGAAGATCTTCAGAAAACTGAAGAGTACAAATTTTGTTTTGCAATAAAAATGGTCAAAATCTGGACATGAATTTTGTGTGAACGAAGTTATATGGAATGTTCATGAGTTTTGTGTTTAGTACCAACACGCGTCTTAAAGGGCCGAACACTTCTTCCAGAAAAAGGCCGGACAGAAAATCACTGGCTAAACTACGTCGGCTTCAGTCAGGCCTAACAGTCCCGTGCGGCCGGGGGAGGGCACAAAAAGTCACTCTCCGGGGCGTATACACGTTGCTCAAAACGTTACACGCCCTACCTTTTATAAACGCTCTAGTCGAGGACCCTGGTCGGCGCACACGAAATAATTTGTGTAGTGAATCAGAGGGGGGGGGGGGGATTACCGGAGAATGTTATGTCAAAGGGAAGGTTTAAAAGCGAAGAGTCAGTGTGAAAGCCACTGAGACCAAAAGTGCAAACTCTGTGGCAATCAAAGTAAAAGCTCAAGAATTCATTGTCCGAAGCGTCTGCACATCAAAGCTAAACCTCAGATGAACCAACACTCCCTCACGAGAACTGTACGCGTACAATCAATGTCTTCTTTCAACCAGAGAGTACACACTATTTTCCTGCCCCATGGTACTAAAACTGATACATTCAGCAGACGAAAACACAAATAAAGTTTCAACCAATGGTTTTCATTACCCTATTTTCCTGTAATATTTACATTCATGGTACTTTTTCGTAAGGCGCTGTTACTGCAGATCACCCGTCGTCACGTTAACGAACCACATATGAAAATGGGCATGACACGCGTTCGACTAGGTGCGAATCTCCGTCACTCATTCAAAAGCAATTTATTCGTAATTTTTGCCTTTCAATTGCCTGAATAATTATTATGGAAAGGGATAATTTGGGAACATTTATATGTGGTGTGTAGATTACCAATGAAGCATAAGAAAGAATAACATTGCGATCAATTCACAGTAAACACATTAAAATGTCCCAGTGCCTTGCCTTCTTTGATGCCGATAGAAACTACCACGCGTTCAGAGCAGAAACCTGTCGGTACAAATATTCTGCGATGACCAGATGTTGCAGTCATGACGACAAATTTTGTGCGTACTTGCTGGTTTAGACTAGTGAAGCAGTACGCTTGCATTTGCGGATTGAGTCCAGTAGGAAGTCTTTCAGCTTCTTTTTATAACCAAGTTTTATAACGAACTGTGTTGCAATAGGCGACTGTTGGGAACTGTGAGGGACCACACTGTTGCGGTGGTTTCTGCTTTCCAATTGTTGATATCCCTGCGGGTGATATATCAAGGCTTTGTTAAAATGGTGCTTGCGGTTTCCGGCTGATACCAATGCATCCACCAGCCTTGCATATGACGTCGGTGTATACCCACAGGAAAACAGACAATTTGGAAAATTCCAGTGCCATCAACAGCTTCCCAATGTCTTTAGGAACATCGGTTTACATAAACAGCTGGTCTGCAGGTACCTGGAACGGCGCACCGGATAAATTCCATATTCACTTTACGTGGATCAATGTTCCAGTAACTAAAACTACCCTTTTATTTGGAAGAGTGATCCGTATACTTTTATTTGGAACACCAGTCCACATGATTTGGTTGCTAAAATAGGCGGTGCACTGTTCCACATAATTTTACGGTATGTGGAACAGTTCCAAATATATAACTAGAACGTTTTTGCAAAAAGTTCGAGTTACTGAATGGATATTATGTGGAACCTGATTAAGAGTGTGGCCTGGCACCTGCTCCTTCATTATTGCTAACACTTTTGACCCCTGTACAGCGGCCCACACGCACCCGATCACCCGCATTGCGAAGAGGTTTACAACTGTGAGCGCCTCTTGCCCCACCTATTTATTTTTTTTTCACGATGCTACGCAAGCACATCGAGTATAGAAATTGACTGTCGAACATCGTCGAACGCCAGGCCTTATCGCATTGTATCGGGGTGACATGTCGTTGCATGTAATATAATATCACTTTGTATAATGCCACTGATAGTGGACTATATCCACTGGAGTAACACCAGAAGAGCCACTGGGCGCACATTGCAGTAGTTGTCGAAATGGCAGTATTTCTTTCCTTACTTGCTTCCAGAGCTACGTCTTGAAAAAATGCTTGTTTCATTACCCCTAAAGAGATGACATAAGGGAGTTGGGGATGAAATGTGGACTCAAGAAGCGCCCGACAGGAGCAGTTGGAGGTCGATGGGAGAGGGCTTAGTCCTGCCGTTCGCCTGAGTAGGATGACGGTGATGATTATGATGATGATAAAGATGGTGACGATGATGGCGATGGTGATGATAACTCAAATACCATTGTTTTAGTACCCCTGACACGATTCCAGTTATTTATATTAGTACGCTAAACTCGCGATGCTTTTAGAGTGAAGCAAACAATGATCTTGAAAACTAAACGTACCAAATTTTCGCCACCTTCAGCCCAAGACCGAGCCCTGGAGCCTTTTGACTACACGCCTGCGGCGCCAATGCAGTTTCAGTCGATTTTACCCTCTGCTAGGCGTGCGAATGCTTCTTCAACAGCCTTTACAAGTAACTATCACGTTACCCCACAAGTGCTCACCTTACCCTGCAATGCCTTTTTTAACGAAGCATTTGTTCACAAAGTGATACCGTTCGAAACTTCCTCCACTCACTTGCATCGACAGCTGCTAGTGGGGTGAAGATTTATGCACTAAAAGCATGAACGACATCGATTCGCGATTGACGGCGCGCTTCGTACTGTATCAGCCTTTCGGGATATATTTGATTGCATTGTCGACACATAAGTTGTGGATTCATGACGAGGTTTCTGCAAAAAAGCAGCGGATCGCGTCGGTCATGGTAGAACCACCAACACTTCTTCCAGAGTCCACACTACTGGCGAATCTTCATTTAACAAAGTTGGCATGAATTCGCGATTTCTTCTTGCTACATGCGGGTTTCGAGTTAACACTCATGTGAATAAAGCTTAAAAAGAATCCGAAATGCCAGACTTCCGTGATGGAGAACTCACCCTTCAAGGATTTGTTTCACAATAAAAAAAACTGCGTGATCTGTGCCCGCTGATTCCACACGCCAGTTTAGTCACTACATGGTACAACAAAAAGGCAGGCCAGTTTACTCTGTATTTGCAAACGTAACTTAGTTGTCACCTGTCTTTATGGCACTTCCTGGTGCCTTAACCCATATAAAGAACCAACATAATCTTATGGGGGGGGGCCTTTTCGCGATCCTAATGCTTATTGCCAATCTCGAGGAATTGTTGGGATGCTGCAAGCTGCGGTAGTTTACCGGCGGCGATGTTCTTCTTTGTCGTCCGTGGAGACGCATTTCAAATTGAGCGATAGTCTTTTATAAGACAAATGCTTCCCTTCTTTCGCAGCAGAACTCGTCACCTAACCCTACCGATTGAACTAATTCTACACCGGAATGGGCCTAGAAATGCACTGTTGTTTACGGTACAGCAGAAATTAGCTAAACTTGTCCATGTCTTTAGCCGAGTTTTCTGAAGAAGTGCAAACAACAATAACTCGCCAGCATAGCGAAATTGTTTCCGCAAGATTTACCGTCGATGCGGCGTCGTTACGCGGAGGTCGGAAACACTAGGGTTTTAAAGGGGGCTGACAATGTGGAAGAAAAAAAAAATTGGTAAATGCACAAATTCATTACTCAGAGGTTTTTTCAATCCAGGTTTAACAGCACAACCAATGCTACTAGAAAAGAACCTTCACGTCGCCACGCGATCCGCACATTAACTCCCAAGAACTAAGATCACCAATACGCTCGTTTTTTGGGAAGCGGTCCTGCTGCAGACATTTCAAGTGGGGAGGGGGGCTGGTTGTCAGCAGCCATTACCCATACTTGTTGTTCCTCCAACGGTGCGCTATATTCGCGCAACTGTCACCTTTGATAGCTATTGCGCAATAATATTATCGCAAGCTGCTGCAGTGGAGCGTATGAACACTTGAAACACACGCATGCGACAACTCTTAGTAGCAGACATCTATTCTGGGAGACACCGATACCTTTTGCACGAAACACTGGTCGCCAGCCCTGGTCTCGTCTTGGGTTCTGGCGGGAACAGCTACAATTTTGAAACTTTCGATGCATTCATTCCATGGGGCGATCTCCGGTAAAAACGTACGCTCATCACAATGAACTCTTTGCTACAAGCCTCGCATATTAGTCCCCATTTTATTAGAGCGTGCGCATAACAATGACTTCCCACCCTTTTCCCCCTCCATGAGCGGTGGAATAGCCTGAATACCAGTGACCACCGGGACGTCGAGCAACTACTGCCATCTAGGGCATCGGTCGCCCGGTCATCACTAGTATACCCAGACGAGGGAACAACTCCTCCTTCATTGCGTAGTAAAATTTTCCTCCTACTACTATTTACGCTAACACAATTGTTTGACCGAAAAACTGAAACCTGTGCGAACCCGGGAGATTGAGTAATTATTACACATTGGAAAGCAGGCTTGGCGAAGATCGGCAGCCCGGGATTTCGCCCCGGAAATTGAGAACAGTAGTGCGGAAGGACGGTAGGAAAATACAACGACAAATGTCTGGGCCTCCTAAGACATGAAATGGCCATAGATACCAAAAAATAGATGTTTATTGTCAAATAAAACCGAGTTATACGGGTTTGGAAGGGGATGCTGTCTATTAGGTTCCTGTACAGGTGAGCGTCTCGACCGAGAAGTAAGATGAACAATCAATAAACCAATGGTCCAACCTGGCTTTCCCCTTTATGTACGTAGGAAGTCATAAGCTTGGCCAAGAAATTTTGAGGCACATTTCATAAAGTCACTTAGGAGGAGTTTCATTCTATACATTAAAAGCAAATTGCGAATATATATACACAAAAAAGCTTTAATACCGTGACCTCAATAAAAACAAGAAGTGTATGACAACCCAGCGTCGCCACACGATCCGAAAGCCTGTTTTTCGTTTGTGCAGAAATAACGGGGAAAGTTTGATAATTTCACTACTTTGATGGATCGTGCTCTCCAGCTACTTGGAATAAGTGAATACAAACCAAATTAAATTTCACACTTTCCATTATGGGCTTTGAGGTCCTTTAATTACGTAATTTTTCCTCCTGTCGTTGTGCCCAGAAGCAATATAAGCTAGCCGGTGAGCCCTCCCCAGCACAACCGATACTTGCGGGGGGGGATCAAAACTTACGCGTAGATAGCTTGATGTTAACTTCGGCTGAAATTCAATGAAACAAACGCACAGATGCATTCAATGCTAATTTATTCGTTTTCAATGTTGACAGGAATGAGCGCTCATAGCTGGCTTCCCTAGGGGCATTCCCCTTCATCCCGTTACAATAGCCGCTAGATTAAAAATAAAACAACAAAATCCTGAACAAACAGAGAGCGTCTGACTTAAATTAGGAACAGATCATGATGACGATCTTGAATGTAACCAGCGTCGGTGGATAAATCGGTCGATGATCAAAGCGATGGTTTGATGATACGATGACTCATTGGCTCGTTGGCCGACGGCACGTAAACGACGACGGTCTACTTAGAAAAAGCAAGCAGTGCAACATGTACCATTTATTTACAATACGTATTTAAAACTCTGAAGGCTCAGGATCGCATAAAGGAGGTTGGTAAGGCCGCTAAAGCGGGTCTCCTTTTTTTTCCAAGTAACCTCAAACTCATCGGTTTTCCCATCAAACTCCTTCGCACAAAAACGGCGTCACTATTTTAGTGTAAGGATGGCTCATTGATTACCCCCACACCAAGTCACTGGTTGGCCACCGTGACAAACAAAGCTAGGTTGGTACAAAATATTCAAGGGACGTACCTCTCACTCTCATACAGAAACACGGAGGTATTACGTAAAACACAAATATAACCGAATAAACACCAACGAACGAAAAGCAAACCTAACGACGGGCATCGTGTATGGGGTGGCTGCGCCTAAAAAATTGTCCATAACTTGCCCACCCCTATTTGTGCGCCGCGGCGCCGAAATTTCTGTCCTTTGTACACACGTAGACCGCACAACAAAGACTGGTCGCGTACCCATTGGCGCATCCCTGCAACCAAATCGCCAGTGTCAGACGCGTGACGAATGGAAGCGTCAGGCAGTAGCTTTTAACAGTCTAATTGTGGTAGACAGAACGTCTAGCATCCTCTTTCTATCGCGACCTTTTGACTGATTTTAAGTTTCCTTCCGGTTCGGGCATTCTGATGGCGGTAATAGCGATCGAAGAAATGTCCGCGGTACCACTCTTTTAGATTTTCAAACAAACGAACGGAAATCCTTCATCGAATGCTCACATCGCTTTCAACTATTTTGAGGTGACTGACCCATTTGTATAAGAGCTGTCCTGCCCCGCTAGCCGAGTTAACACAATAGCGCGGCGAACACAAAAGAAGCTTCAGCGGCTTCTTCCCACACCCGTCGCGTCCCAGTCAAATCAGCCGGCGTGAAAAGGAACACCATAGAGGTAAACGAAATTACCCCGGCGAACGACGTCTAGTTACCGGGCCGTTTAAATTAATTGGCGATGTTCCAAAACATAATGGTCTACTTCCTTGTTCCAAATATTACCTAAAGACGGTAGTCGTAACCTTCCCTTACCAAGTGTCTAGTCTTCCTCATCCCGTCTTCAACCATACCGGCTCTTGCCTTCCCCATTTTCCGCACTGCTCAAAACATATGCGCAATGGAGATTGTTCTTCGGGGAGGGGCATGCGGGAACATTTTGTTATTGTAGCGCTTGAAGTACGGAATTTTTCATAAGTATTTTTTGTTTTCTGTTTTTTCAAACCTCATGAATGTATATTATATTCCTGTGTTGTACCGCACCCCCAAGGTCACATCTATTAATACAAAATAAGGCGCAGTGCAAGTTATGATTTTATGTTTTGGATAACTTATTCTCAACTTTTATTTTCCCCAACAAATGGGAGGTTTATAACCTCTACAACCAGTGTTATATGCGAAAGTTTCGCCTACATGTACTTCTTGCTTAGGCAGTTTATCAATATCTAGACTGACATGAGTAACAAAATCGAGTAAGGAACTCAATCGAGTAACAAAAAGAGAGACACAGACACAACATTTGTGCACTCAGATAACCTTTATTAAAAAAAAAAATCTCAAAGAAATCTGGTCGAGAGTTTAGCTTGACAACTGAGGGAAAACTTGCAAATGAAAAAAAAACGCCATAATTGAGCTTATTTGACGCTCTTTAAGACCAATCAGCGCAAAACAGTTGTGTGACTTGGGAGGGTGAAAATGTCCAACTTTGGTCTATTAAGAGAAAAAATAACTTTTGCCCTGAGAATGACAGCACAAGGCGTAAATATGCACGTCTGTCCGATCGGCGACTCTATTTTTTCACCCTAAGGACAGGCTTAGGCTTTTATTTTTCAAAAATCGCAAGGTTTGTCAAGCTGATTGGTCGTTTTGTAGTCTTTTAGGGACGGGACACTGGTGTGATTCATGCCAAAATGTGAAAGCATCAAAATGGTCACTGACGCACAAAGACGCCGTTCTGCATGGGTCGCAGTGGAACTGCTCGTCTGACGAGAGAAAGCGGGAAAAAATGATGGAGTTCTGTGATCTAATGGCAAGAGTTGTACGTTTGAGGCATAGCAAATACATTTTATTTTATAGTAACCTAAATGTTGCACGGCGGTTTCTGAAGAAATGCCTCAAAATATGTGTTAAGACACGTGTAACATGGTTTGTGCTTGCATGAATGTACATGTATTTGTACATCTGTGTGAATATATAAACCGTGATACGTATGTGGCACTGGTAAGGGGCTTTTTTGCAAGCCCACTTTTTTAATTTTTGTGTAAAGTTTCTCCTGGCTATTATGCAGGGATTTGTAAAAAGCGCAATAAAGTTATTTCAAAAAAATCTAGTGCATACGGTGTCCTGTTCAGTGGAGTACCAGCCAGAGTTTTTTTTTCTTAAGTAGATTTATTATCCGTAAGTCATTTTCGAACTTCACATGTACTCTGCTAATCATTCACGTATCAAAGAGGCATGTGTAGGCTCCCAGAAAAGGCATCTAACTGCGGCATTTTTAGCGACCAAATAATTGCTAGCACATTAATTCAGACTGATAAAGTAACACCAACCAAATATGAAAAATACCATGTTACGATGCTGCCACCCGCCTGCATACAATAGTACGGTACGCACCCCTTAGGCTTTAAAACAAGGATGTCCTAACGTTCTTGCTTTGTTCATGATCTACGTGGCGGAGCTAGAATAGAAGCTAGAGGTCAGTATGCTGGGGTTCAAATATGAAGAAGGGGTGTGAGGACGAACAACGAGTTTCAGTGGTGATGTAGGCAGACTGCATAGTTTTGCTGGCAGTCAACCGGTTAGGTATGCCATTCTTGATGGCTATATGTGGTGAAGAAGCGACGCACCTAGTTCTATCCTATAGTAGAGAATAATTGGGGATCATGGTCTTTAACGAAGGATCGGAGCACAAAACAGTATCAGTGCCGCAAGTAAAAATGCCACGGGTGAAAGAGTGTAAATATTTATGGGTACAGCTGAAAGACAGCGGAAATTACACGCAGGCGCACGAGGCTCAGCTTAAGATAAAAGGAACACGGGGCGCGGCCATAATGAAGCAGGGAGCCCTCTGGATATACAACAAATGCTATGTGGTTAGTTAATTCCAGGTAGAAGTCATGGTACCAGGTTCAACTTTTAGAAAGTTGGTTCTGTGCATTAGGTCAGAGACCCAAGCGGGCCTGGAAGCAAATCTGAGGGCGGTAGGCAGACCGGCCCTAGAGGCAACAGCAAAACTACGAACGAAGCCCTACAGGAAGATATATGCTCGTCGTCCTTTGAAGCAGGGGAGGTGCAGAACAAGAAAAACATTATGGAGCGACATCGTGTCATGGAGGACAAAGAATGGGCTGCGAGGGAGTTTAAGTACCTCTATATGAGGAGCGTAGTCTCGCGGTGGAGACGGAGGACCAGACAGCTCACGAAGGGGTATAAAGAGTCGGTCCAAGAACAAGAGGTATACACAACAGTTAAAAAGCAGGTAAAGGCACCACAGACGACAAACTCGGCCCGGAGAATTGAAGCAAAAAACCCTGGAGAGTAATGGGACACAGGAAGTAGAAATCTGGAAGGAAGGTGTCCTTGATATTATGAGAGGTAGTGCATAGCTCTTCGAAGCTCGGGAAGGGTGCCTGAGAACCCGGGCAACAGGAGTATCTACATGTAGCAGGATGAGATATTTGCATGCTGCGGCAGTGATTGTGAAACTATGGACCATATTGTCAGGGACTTCACAGAGATACGGCTGCCGCGTGGGGAAAAATATGCTGGCGGACACTGAGATATTTTAAGAGGGGAGCCTTCAGTTGAGCGCATAGAGGTGTCGAAGAGGTGGTTAGAATGATGCTGGAGCAAAACTATGCAAGGGTTGGGTACGCAGGCGGAGTAATACAGGTAAGAATTTAGAACATCGAGGTGAGAAAAGGAGGAGGGTGGTGTTAGCAATGTCATCACAAAACAGGGGTTGAGGTGCGGGAGGCTAATCGATGAGGTTAGCTAGAAGGGATTGATGGTAGGGTTTGAGGCGCCCAAGCAATGCTAGCGATTAGGCGAACCGTAGTGGAGGGCTCCTAATTATTTTGACCAACTGGAGATATTTAACGTGCGCGAACTGTCGTACACACGGTTGTTTTTGTTTTTCGCCTCCATCGGTTAGCTAGAAGTGGGGCAAGTTGGTGGAACAAAACAGGCAAGTCGGTTGCAGACAACCGACGCCCCGATTTAAAGGGATGGCCACTAATCATCACCTAAATAAAAACCAGCGCCTTCAAATAAACTAATTGGAAGCGACTGCTTTGCCTTTCCTCGCCCCAAGAGGCAGCACATCACGTTGATACTGGAATGTATGGAAGAATCAGCCACACTTAGTTTGTCTTGGCGCGTGTGGAAGTTAAGGCACACAGCCGGTCGTGATTTCTCCTTGTCATTTTTTTCTTTCCTTATGGCACCCGTCAGTTCGAGGGCACTGCTTTAGGATGCAGGTGGCAGCGCCATCACGTGTTATTTTTATATTTCAAGGTGTTTTTTCTTTCAGTCAGAACAAATTAGTACGCAAATACTTCGTCTCATATAATACAGCAGTGAGATGCCTCTCGTGGGTGCTTACAAATGTCGCATTGAGAATTTAATAAATAGAGCTACTCAGTAATTTTGTCAAAAGTTAAAAAAATAATTGAACCTCATTAACGTAACACTTGCTGGCTTCCGCCCCTTTTATTGGAAACCTTATGCGCCAGGGTTTCTTCGAAAGACGGCAGTGCTCATTTTAAAAGTATTTGCGTATGATGGCTGGGACACCCTGTATAGGCACGGAAATTAATAATTTGGAAAACCTGAAAAAAAAAACATCTGTACGTGCACTCCACATCAAATATTTATGACTGACAAAACAGTTCCTACAAGTCCTTATTTATACCTAAATTTTTTACCCCTCTTCCGGGCTGTAAGTGTCCTTTGATAGTGCATTTAGAAACTGCTACCGCATTACTGATATTTTACTTGTCTTCCGCTGGTTTTTTTATCAAGGCGATGTTTTACCCGCTATAGAAGTTTTATTTCATCTAACAAAGCTGCAGGGATTGGTCCACAATCTTCTTGCTTAAAAAAATGTGCAAAATGAAACGGCTTGAAAATAAAAATTGCTCATTTATTCACCGAGTGTCCTTATAACTCTATTCTTTAATTTTTACTTTATTAAAAATTTACTTCCACTTTTCACTTCGGATTTTCAGTAAAATCGAATGTACGTGCTACGATGTTGACGAGGGTTTAAGACGTGTGTGATGATCTCAGTGTTCTCTGGTCGGAACCACGAGGCGTGCACACGGAGTCAAGGACGACAGTGGGAAACACGAAGGGGAAACGTAGGAGCATTGTATTATGCGGCGAAAGCGGCTCAAATTGGTCAAAAGGGGAAGAAACCAAAACGTTACACAAGCAGCTAACGCGAATGAAAAAAAAGGAGAAAAACAACAGGCTTGATTCAGTCCTGCACCTTCTACCAGTCCCGCGCAAGTCCCAGTTCAGCGAGGGTAGCGAACGCCACACATACGCGAGCAATCTGGACTGGGCTGACATGGATTGTCGCAGCCACACTAGCCGAGGTCAGAGACGTGCTGGTCCCGTTTGGCGGGCCCCACGTTACTCGAACCACACGTGGCCCGACCCGGTGGCGCAGCCCAGCAGGAACATGAGGCGGCCCGGCGCGGTAGCACGGACCTCTCGCCCGGAGGCCCAAGAGAGGAAGGCAGGTTCGGGGGCCCCCACGAGTTGTTCTCTCGAACCGATGGCGGCCCCGCCTGAGGGCTGATGACCAGACGCCCCGGCGCAAGGCACGGGCGCCCGTTGTGGTGGCGGATACGAGTGACCGGCGCTACGGCACGGCCCCCTGTTATGTGGCGGTCACCTACGACCTCCTGGCGCGGTAGCACGGGCGCCGTCGGTGGGTGTAGATCACGTTCGGTGCTGTCCGAGGTCACACCGAGCTTCCGCCGACCGATGGCAGTCCCCGTCGCGTTCCATCCGCTCACGCGCTTGCGCACCGGGGCATTATTGTCCTCTAATTGCAAGCATACCCCTTCGGTCCCATTACACTACAACCGCTTTGAAAAGTTGTTGGGGGCGGAGCCACACACACACTTTCAGTGTCCCCAGTTTTTAATGTGCGGTTAGGAGGGAGAAGAAGAAGAAAAAAAACGCTATGTACAATACAAGGGCTACTTGCGTACATGTCACCAAAACAGTCAGGGAGCAAGCACAGCTTTCCTGCATTACACTCGGCCCATGAAGTCTGCTCCTACATTATCCGCACCTTTTACGTATTGCACGGAGAATGAATATTCTTGTAGGAACAGGTTCCACCTCAAAATGCGGCTGTTTAAGTGTTTCGCCGTTTGAAGGTATTGTAAGGGCTGGTGGTCTGTTTGGAGGACAAACGTTCTATCACACAAGAACAGGTGATATTTCCGCACAGCCCAAACGAGCGCTAAGCATTCCCGTTCCTCGGTAGAATACTTGCTTTCACGCGGGGAAAGCGTTCTGCTGGCGTACGAAACAGGGTGGAGGGTGCCATCTTTTTCTTGCAGCAGAACCGCCCCAACGCTCTTGTCCGATTCGTCGGTGCGCAGCACGAAGTCCTTACGCAGATCTGGTGCTTGCCAAATGGGTGCGGAATATAGCTTCTGTCTCAAGTCGGCGAAGGCGCGTTCATGCTCTTCTGACCAGTGGATTAAGTTTTTGGCACAATTACGCGTGAGGTCCGTCAGTGGCTTGGCCGTCTCCGTGTAGTTTAGCATGAACTGGCGATAATACCTACTTAGCCCAAGGAATGATCGGACTTGTTTCTTGTTCTGTGGTCGTCTCGACTCCAAAATTTTATCCAGCGTTTTGACCATTCGTTCTACTTTGCTGGATCGAATCTTGTGCCTTAAAAGGATACCGTTGGACTTCCGATATCTGATTTTCTTGGATTGACCATGAGCTTGGCTTCTCGTATGCGTGTGAAGACGGTTGGAAGAAGGGAGAGGTTCTCGTCCCATGTTTCGGTAGCGACTAGCACATCCTCGAAGTAATAGAAGGTGTGTGGGATTACCGTGAAGACCTTTTTCATAAGGCGAGCGTAGACTGCTGGCGCTGTCTTCAAGCCAAATGCCATGTATTTAAACTCGTACAGGCCGGAACTGCAAGAAAAAGCGGTCTTCTCACGGGAGTCTGGGGCTATCGGAACCTGCCAATAACCTTTCGTGAAGTCGAACTTTGAAAAAATCTTCTTTGGTCCGATTTGTGCGAGCAATACGTCAATTCGTGAAATGGGTTCGCTGTCGTCCAGAAGTAGCTTGTTCAGTTCCCTAAAATCCACGCACACTCGCATCGTGTTGTCCGGCTTTCGGTTAGCCAAAAGTGGCGAATTATATGGGGAAAGTGATCGTTCGATGACGCCCAAGCGCAACATATCATGAACCTCATTTTCAATGGGTTCTTGGAACGCGAAGGGGAAGGGGTATTGCCGCACGTTTACCGGTATCGCGCTGGTCAGTTTGAGCTGACATTCCACGAGGTCGGTCTTTCCCGGCAGATCACTGAATATGTCTTGAAACTGGCTGCACAAGGATTGTGCCTCTTGTCGTTGTTGCTGCGTCAACCCGGGGAAAATACCGACGTTCTCAAAAGTTTCCTCCTGTTTACCGGAGAAAGGTATTTCTTCGCTGTCTGTTCCATCTTCGATTATGTTAACAGCGGCTGCAAACGCTGCGGCCTGTTCTCGCTCCTCATATTTCTTTAACATGTGGATATAAAAAAGTTTCGTTTTGCCTCCAGCATCCACCTCATAGTCAACGTCGTTGCATTGGCGGAGAACCGCAAACGGGCCCTTCCACTGCATCAACAACTTGTTTGTGCTCTCCTGCTTAGCGCGTTCCAGCTCTGCTGCGGCCTTCAGAGCATCCCGTTCTGCCACCCTCTCATCGCGCAACCGAGCCTGCTCCGACTTAACCCATTCTTTAAAGTGGGGACGCCGAACCCACAAACATGCGCTCAAAAGCTGTACTTTGAAAAGAATACCGACTGTCCAAACCTCAGAAAACACTATGCGTACCTAAATAAAACTTTCCTCTTTGAGTAACTAGAACACCCAGGGAACATGAGAGAAAATGCCTTATTAGTGCTGCAAAATGTCCACCCCGCGTTCATGTTCACTACGAATAAACCACTCAGTTGCTTATTTCTCGGAGTGGGAGTGTTGTTTTGTCTGCTGTCTTTCACAGCAGTCAGATATTTTGGTGTTTGACGTGACCCCGTAATTGCATGGCTGTTCTTGAAACCAAATATATGCACTTAGAGCTGTTTTTATCATTTTAAATGAAGGGAATTCCAGAAACACTGCTTATACGTGCAGCTCGGATCAATTCACAATTATCGATAGTGGCTATTTTGTCATTCAAACGTCTTGCGTACCTTGTGGTCAATGACTCATACAAAAGTAAGCACCAACATACCATGTGTTGAGCTGCAATATAAAAACATTCTACAGAGCACGTGAATGAGAAATGATTTATGTACGGAAAGACATTGTAAACTTTTTAAATTTTTTTCTGGTTTGTGGGCGCAAAAAAAATCAGACGGGGCTGAATACGGAGCAAACATGCCGCGCGAACAGTGCTTATAATGATTCATCCGCTTTCGGTGTTCTAATTGATAGTACATGTGCTCAGAAGAGCTGATAATGGCGCCAACTTTGTCAATTTATACTGTGCTAACCTTCACTATAAAAGAAAAAATGTTACATCCTAAAGATTCTACTTCCATTTATTTCGGAGCCTAAATTTACAACTAATATTTTAAGGGATAGGTAAAATTGGTGCAATGAATTTGAAATAACCCCACCTTATGACAAGTAGTGCCACATTCTTATTATCACGTCGAGCTTTCTATGTGCTCCGAGTTCTCTGGCATCTAAGTTGCGAACTGTTGTATAAACATACGCCATAAAATGAATCGCCTCGCTTCGCAAGTACCCTCGTCACTGTTACCATTTAGTAGGTATCCTTTCTCAGCCGAAAATATTCGCAAAAATTGTCAAAAGTCTGAAAGTGAGTACGACTTGCTGCCTCCTGTAAACAGTATGCACTAACTGTAAGGCATGCCTGTATCAGAAGAAAACATCCCTTGAAAACTTGAAAAGAGCCGCAGACAAAGTTTGCCCACTCCTTTCAGTGTACATTATTCGCAACATTAATTCAAAACTACGTCAATACTACAACCTCGAGGGTGTGAGCGAAAGTGGGGCGCAAGCATTCTTCCTGCTTTGGAGCAAATATACACTTTGGTGGTCAGCGGCAAGAATAACCCCCAAAAATATCACCACAGGCAATATCAACGAGATCCCTAATCGGAACGATCCAGCTGATATTTTTAACCCTGCGGCTATCGATTTTTAGGTGTCATTAGGAGGATTTCTACATGAATACGTTTGTGAAATACGTTGCTCTGAACTTTACCTTATAGGACGTTGGAAAGGCTGAGCATTACAGGTATACCTCCACTGATAACATGTACCTCTAATATAATAGGATCGATCAAGTAGCATCTGCACTCACTTTCTCGAACATTTTGTCTATTGAATTGCCTTACTTGAGTTGAGTCCTAGCCCACATAGCGCATTCGCAGTGCAATGCAAATTGTGTCTCGCAAGGCTTCCAGGGGTGTCCTTACTATATTGCATCTGTGTTTCGTTCCCGATACTTCCAGCCTGATAATTGCAAGAACAGCAACAAACAGTTTCCGCCGGATTTAGGCGGCCAGGCCTGCTCCTGGAGACCAAAACCCATAGACCATGAGTGCGTCACGACTCCACCTGAACCTCTTGTTAAGAGACCCTAGAACCGTTGTCTCAGAGGAATAGGGAATGCCTGACGAGGCTAAAGAATGGCCTTATGTCCTGTTGCAGACAGCAGAAACATAACGTCTGTATACGAGTCTCGTATTGGACGAAATTGCATTTTTTCGGTAAAACGTCCATGACCAGTACATTTTGACCAGATTTTATTGGTTATACAATCTTACGTGACCAACCAACTGCTGTTGGGATTCCTTACCAAAGACAAGCCATTTTTAATGAGTAAACACTTTCGGGCAAACACTTTTGGCTCTTCGCGATAAGAAATTAAATAAAAATTATTCTTGTGTTACCCGAAAATGCTTCATTACCGGGTGGGTGAGTAGAATGCGCATGCTTGCTAAATTCCTTCTTCGATTCGTTGAAGCTCGCCTTATCCATTTTGAATGTGTGTGTAATTTACGTAAACAATTCATCTTGGTTGCAACCAATGAGTGAAGAGCTGTAGCTAAATAAACGTTGTTTTCATTGATGACTTGAGGGCGGATTTTTAGAAATCAAAAGGGGGCTATATAGACGTCAAAAATAGGCAGTGATAGCCGATGTTTAGGCTTCCGACGTCTTCGTAGGCATAATAAATGTTGTCTTAGACGCCATTTCTTTAGAAGGAAGACGTGGGTGACCTATATATACGAAAAAAAAATTCTTGTTCTTTATGATACTACAAAGGCGCCCAAAGTTCAAAATAGGTGTTCTACTGTATACAACAGTGACAAACCAATGGCTATTCATTGGCCTAAATTAACAACCCAGCGCACTTGTTCATGGTCAATGGCCATTGTCGCTTCCTCGGGCGTTCCAAATAATGAAACAAGCATTTAAAATACACTGGAGGGCTGGCAATTCTGAATTTAAAAAGCGCTACACTCGTGCGCAAGATAACAACGTCAGTAGCTCACGCTGTGTATCGCTCCGCCGATGGGGCGGCCCTGTATGCCAGCGCGTGTTCGAAAGAAGATTGCGCTTTATGCATGACATCACCCTCTTCTTCTCAAATAGTTTCTTTAGCGTCGATGCAGGATTTTATAACAAGGTTAAGTCTGAAACCGAACTGAAAATGAGTGGCGGTATATCAGAATAGTCTTAGTAAGGTGTGCTTTGCGTCGCGTGGAGGAACAGACGGTTGCGGTCATTAAGCGCCGTGGCAACTTCCCTTTTGGTTCTTAAGTTGGGCCCAGGCATAACTGGTATCTGCTTGAAGCATTTTCATCACAACGCCACTGAACTATACGGAACAAATAAATTCCAGGCAGAATACGATATACCAAGAAATTATTATGCTTTACAAAGACTGTTGAATAAAACTCTAGCAATTTTATCCTATACATTATATCATAATTGACCCATTAAGATGATCGAACACTGCCAAACACACTTCCACACACTTAAGGAGCGTTTTTGTAACAGTGTTTTGCAGCTAAGCAGATTTTTGATTAAAAAAACTATTTTTAGAGCTCATCGATGTGTGCATATTAGGGGGTAACAAAATGCAGTCCTGGAGTGACATTTCGCCATTGACTGTTCGAATTGCAGGGATCTCCTAACAAAGCCGCCTTCTATGTGCCTAAGCTTTGTGTAATAATACAGTAGCATTTCAGTATGCTTTTAAGAATGTAGATGCTACTGCTCATGTTTGAAGAAATATATTTGCAGGAAAATCAGAATGGAGTGAAATTACCTACTGCAAAATGGTGGAAACAACAATTGACTACCACCGTCTGCGCATTTTTTTAAAGAAATTGTTCCTTTTTGTGATTTATAAGGAGCTGCCGATTATAGTGATGTTTTTTTCAGGAGGTGGTTGAACTAGAGTACTAGGTGAAACCCTATATAGTTCTGAACAGTCAAGGCTGCCGGGTAACGTTACTCACGATCTTTCAAATATTTCAGAAACCAGGAAAACCAGAAACCAGGTTTTTTCTAGTTCGAAAAATCACTATCTTTACTCAACTGTGTCAGAGCAAATTAGTTGACATTTCGCCACTTAACCAAGTGGCATCATCAGTAACAAACAGGCCCGTAAGAAATGCAAACATATTTTTCAAGCGCACGGTAAACATCCAATAGGGGGGGGGGGGGTGGCGAATATGACTGCACATCCATGAGTTACTGGGAATAATAAATGAATTTGCGAAATTATGAGGGGTCCACCTTTTTTTTTTCAAAAACGGGGAATGGTATGATACAAAAAACTATAGTCTCATTTCAAGAGCTTCCTTAATAACTCCGCGCCTACAAAGGTATTCACGGATGCAGATGCTAGTAGTACGGCTTCCTTTGAGCAACCGCAATTAACACCAAGATGGTTATCTTAAAAACCACAGAAAGGATACGCAAAATCTAGATTCTACAGGCGGTGAACACGAAATCATTCACTGCCCGTCGCTACTCACGATTTCGTTACTTTCGCAATGAACGTCCGCACGAAAGGAAGAGTTAAACCCTTTATCAGGTATTTTGTAATCCAGACAGATTTGGCGTACGCTACGCTAAAGAAGAAAAGACAGAAAAACCTATTTCTGTAGAGACTGAGCCGTAGAAATTGCTCCTCAAATTGGGCTAGCACGCCAAGTAATCTTGATCCCTACTGCTGGTCACGAGCGCTAGTAGCTCCCCTTCACCTCCGGCCATGTAGCGGCAAGGGTGGTAAAAAGAGCGGTGACAAATGAGGCACTAGCAAATGGCGTGTGACTTGTTATGTGGAGTGCCAGGCGCGGGGAGCTAGTGTTCGATAATGGCATGGGAAAAATGCGGAGGAGATTGAGTAATGAGCAGTTTAACATAACACGTCTTTCTGGAAAAACGGGTTTCTTTTGATTTTTTTTGTAGGATAATTTAAAAAAAAACACACACAGCTTTTCAGGACAAATTTCTTGTGATGTGACAAATCTTCAGTGACGCAAGCGCTTTCCGGATTCAAGGCATTGACGTGAAGTCGTGTGATGATTTTGACAGCCGACGCTCTGGTAATACCTTAGTTGTGCAGCTTGTAGCATTAACATTTTTTTTCAGCGTTCACCGAAAAATATTGGGGATCGTGTGTCCAATTATTGCTTTAAAGGAGAAAGCCAGAGCAATTCGATGATCTCTCATCTGCAGCCCTTTTCCGGTGCCATCACGAGCACCGGTGTTGCGGCACGCAACCGGAAAATTTTTGTTCCATCTTGGCACGGCACCGAAACATTACTGTAGTTACCAAACTCGGTTGCGCCTCTTGCGAGGTGCTTTCAAAGCTTCTCGAATGTAAATGAGTCTCTAGGTATATATTGTTTAAGCATTCTCTTTGTACAGCAGCCACAATTTGCTTTTATTTGATTAGTAAGACGTCCCCTTTCGTGTTTGATGACAAGTCTAATACCTCTGTCTTATAAAGTATGTCCATTTTTTTATAAACCGAGCCCTTGATATCTTACTTTTCCGAAGCTTTGCACCTAACTAAAAAACTGAGAAAAACGTAAATTGGATGAACGGCCCATGGAACTAATATTAATAGGAGCAACACATAGGGACAGGAAACGAGCTACCTGCACCACAGAAAAAAATAGAGTAGAAGATACGAAGTTCAAATACCGAAAAACAAATGGACTTGGTGGGCTGCCCATGTAGTGATACAAACGGGCAAGAGGTGGGGAACTGGGGTAACCAAGTGGATACCAAGAGATGAGTTTAGAAGGAAGGGAAGGCCAATAGCACGATGGAGGTATGAAGTACGAAATATTACCCACATGAGCAGCGCAGGACAGGAGCGGTTGGAGGTTAATGCGATAAACCTTCACAATGCCTCGACCTGGCTAGGGGTTGTGATGCGGAACCGACTTTTTGCCATATTGCGCATCGTCTTTTGAAAAAACATGACAAGAAAAGTTGTTTTCCCGCCAACCCAAATGTCAGAAATTCTTACATCTCATAGGGTAGGACATGCCTTGGGCTGACGGAATGGGTTTTAATTGTCGCAATATTCAGGATAGGCGTGAAGGAACGAACATGTAATAAATATCCAGTTTTAGCTGTTACAGGCTACAGACAAAAATATAAGTTTGCCAGATTTTGCAGGCATTATGTGCGCAACGCGCCGTATGATGCTAGACATTCTTGAAGAGTGCCGGGCAGACTTCGCACATTACATGAAATAGCAAAAGCTCTCTTCGGTATGAACAGCATAGCACTCTTTTTTTCCTGTAAGAAAACATCTCGTTTTGAGACAAAATCGCTATTCGTTTGGCTAGGCAAAAAAGCGTTGTTCCATCGGTTGCTGAAAATGGCCGCTGGTGCAATGAAGGAATAAGAGCACATTCGAGCTTGCATAATATTTGAACAAAGTATAGAAAGGAAGTGTACAGTGCATTGCCATTTTCTTATCTTCATACATTACCCCGTGGCAACAAAAATTGCTTTAGTTCTTCCTTTTTTTTTTTTGAGGGGCAGCCAGAAATATGGAAAGTTTGGGGATGTGCCAGAAATCAGCATATTTGAGAGGCTGGTGCCGCCTTTTGGAAAACAGAAAATTGGAACCTCGCGTTTATAAATAGTCTATTGCAAGTTACGGGTGAAAGTGATCAGACGTTAACAGAACAGTGCTCCGCGAGATGCAGAACTCTAGTCGTGAGTAGGCTGTGGTGCACCAATACGCTTGATGAACTATTTTACGGCAAAACACACGGTAACTAAAAAGAAGGAAAATTCAGAAACATAATTTCACATAGGGCAGCAATTTTCTTCGTCCTTTCTCGTGCGTAATTCACGCAAAAAGACGAAAAAAGACGAAGAATAAAAACGAAGGAAGCTCAGGTTTACCCGTTAGACTTGAACGTAGAGATGCTGCGCGTGATCTCCACGACCATCACAAAGGTTTATGAACACGATTTTTGCCGGTTTCCTTCTGCTTCGCTCATGTATACACGCTACTCCATCTGCGTTGCTAGAAGTGTCCGCATCCTTTATTTTATTGGAAGTGATAAGCACTCGACACCACCTTGGAGAGCCCTTCGCTATGACGCATCTATCTCGTTGCCGGCGAGTGTTGCCACATTACAGCGAACAGCAGAAGTATTTTCTGCCACATTTTGCCAATCTCTCTCAGTTACGCTGTTGGGTTGAAAACGTGCAGCAGGATTCTGGGCGGTCGCTGGGAGGCACGCACACCCCACCGCTTGGCAATTTGTTTTATTTTTTAGTGGCCGGGCGGCCCTCGCAATCTTTGCCAATCTACCTGCGGGGCTATGATTGTTTTGGCAATTATGCGCCAGGGGCGCGGGTGAACCTCACGAGACCGCCATTCTCGTGCGCGCGCTCTTCAATATTTTGGTATGTTTAGCTGCGGACACAAAAAACAATGATTTGCTAAACAGCTCCACTGATAAAAGAGACTAAAGGGGAGCAGCTACATGGTAGCAGTTCGTAGGTCATTGGAAAATATTTCCAGGCTTGGGGCCTGAAGGCATTGTAGCAAATGTAATTTCCCCGAGTAATTGTAGTCGTTATTCTTCGAAGTGGTTTGCCTTCTTATAGGATTAAAAAGAGAAAATTTTGTTGTGATATTTTCTTTCTAAACGGAGTTTTAGTGTCATAAAGTTTCATTCTAGCGCGAGTGATGAAGCTATTATCATTTTCAATGACAAGTGCTCGAGCCTTCCGTTGTCCCGTATATGCCTGAGACGTTCAGTAATCTATAAGAATTTTCTGAAGAACAAAGGGTGAGACGCGTGTTCGCACGGTACAGGAAGAACGCACTAGCCGAATTGTTTTCCACTACAACATGGTCTCCACTCACCATGACCAGAAAAGGAGATGAACTGCTAAATTTCGCTGCTGGTGTTAGAACAAAAAAACTGCCAAGATTTTCCATACGTTGTGGTGAACGAAACTCTCTAAAAATTTACTATATTATTCCGCATAATATCGCGATATCGTTTTATTTTTGATCGCAAGCACACGTAGACAAAGTTAGGGACAGGCAATTAACTAGCCTTGTGATACCAAAATGTCCAACCCGAGATGTTTCCACAGCATGCGTTTGTGGACGAGAGGAATGTTTTAAATTCAACTTCGTATGCATTGTTTGCCTAGAACCAGTCCGCCTATTGCCCACATGGTATGGTAGAAAAGGTAAGGCGCATGTGACAATGTCATGCGGGTAGACAATGCTGCTTCCTGTACGTGAGCATTCAGAACTCCAGTGAGCAAAAAAGAATGTACATTCCATTTCCAATAATCATTAAAATATTGGCTCTCTCAAAACCTGTACTCTGAAAATATATGCGGTATATTAGATTCCTTAAAAAGCTTTCCGCGCGCGCCCCATAATCCAAAGGTGTTGATAAGATACCTTGTAGCTTGCGACCCGGGGTATGAGTTCGTATTGAAGTACACATTATATCGCGCTTCAATTATTTCTTCAGCGTGTATTTCAGCGAATACTGAGTATTCCCTGGCAGCGTTCCTATGCTTAATTACAGTTCCAAGAAGAATAAATCAAAATAGAGCAGTTTTCCTGGGAATATGAAAGCCCAAGAAGAACGCGATGACATCAATAGAAAAAAAAAACACTGCGATGTACCTACGCATTGCTCCAATTTCAATGGCAGCCCATTAGACGCCTCGCCCCTGTGCGCTTAGCGTAAACGTTCGCGTTTCTTCAAGGAATTGTGGTATCTTCTACCCACTGATGGACGATGATAATAGCCAATTCGCTTTTCGTGAAAGTCGCAGTTTTTACCGCGTGCCTTCAAAACTACCCTAGAAAATATGGTTGGCCAATGCCGTTGGCTGCTGGAAAACTAACATAAATCATGCATTTGTTAGTTTTTTGGTCTTCTCTGCAAACGTTTGAAGTAGACAGTTTTTTTTATTGATTGACTGTAGTGTTTAACGCGCCGACGCAACGCAGGCGATGAGGCGCGCTGTAGTGGAAGGTTCCTGATTAATTTTGACAATTTGGGGATCTTTAACGTGCGCCGAAATCGCGTGGACACGGGCTTTTTGTGTTTCGCCTCCATCAGAAAAACGGCCGCCGCGGCTGGCAATCGAACCCATAGACGTTTTTTGTTGTTATTTTGTGGCTTCAGTTAAGCTAAGCTAGCCACAACCAGTTAGGAAAACAATCCGAAAATAGGCACTGCCTTCAGCTTGACAATGCAAGTTTATAATCAATATATTCTTAACCGCCAATTGCAATTTTTATTTACATGTTCGTTTCAACCTACTGACCATACGCATTTGAGTTTCTTAGCAGATTAATTTCTGAGAATAAATCGGAATTCCCAGAAAGCATTAAATGCAGGTACGCCGCTTACATTACTGCTCGATTCTTCATTCAAAGAGGAACGTGGTAATAAATTACTACAAATTAAAAAGTAAAACAAATTTATTTTATTGCAGTTATGACGTTTCCCTTCCTTCTTGAAGGAAATTGTCTCCGCGGACTTTACGAGCGTGCTGACTTCAAAGACATAACAATTCACAGCAAATTATAAGCGTTCCAACAAATGTTGGCTTGCACCAAGGAACGCGAACCCAAAAAGAGAGAAGGATGCTTATTTCTGAAGACAAAAAAGAAAATACTTTTGCCACGTTTACTGAAATTACGATTTAGGATGTAGTGCTGGGGTTCCGTTTGAGAAAGCTGCATTTCCAGAACAAATATTCCACCAGTCATCTTCCCTGATATCTGATAAATTCATTGCCGGTCTTGCATTTCTCGCTTTGTTAACTATATTAACCAGCATAGTAGCGTCCGCATTGTGAAACAGGAGCATAGAAAAATATTAATATTGTGACTGAATGACGCATTCCATAGATTAGAGTTCCTGACCGAATGGTTTAAAATTAAACCGTGTGCGTTATTCTGGTCATCTTTTCAGAGTTCCACACCTCAGATTTTTGTGTTGCATTTCGGTATTTAAAAGTGCCTGCTTAAATTTTTTTCTAATTTACAGTCTACGGAAACCAAGATATTCGATAACCTATGAGCGTTGCATTGTTATTACTCACGTGTCCCCAATTATATCGATGACGGATCTGATTAAATTTCTTTTCAAGAGACGATCGAAACGAGAAAGATAACGGCAGGCCAACTTGTTTTCGTTCAGTTTTAACTATGAGAGAAACTTCGCGCAAGGGGTAGGAAGAATCCCTAGTCATGTCCACAAAAGTGAAACGTGGGGACCCGCCGCGGTGGCTCAGTGGCTAAGGCGTTGCGCTACTGAGCACGAGGTCACGGGTTCGATTCCCGGCCGCGGCGGCCGCTTTTCTGATGGAGGCGAAAAGCAAAAACGCCCGTGTGTACGAGATTTCGGCGCACGATAAAGATCCCCAGGTGGTCGAAATTAATCCGGAGCCCTCCACTACGGCGCGCCTCATCTCCTGCGTTGCGTCGGCGCGTTAAACCCCCACAATCAATAAAACGTGGGGAGGGGCACGCGTGTAGTGTATAAGGTTATTCTTGTCGCCTTGCCGCTTTTGCCAATAGAGATGAAACAGTTTGAGGTACAGGTATGCCGCTATGCTTTAAACTTCTCACGTCTTTGGTGCAGGAAGCGTTCCAGCGCGAGGCGTTGGAAAACGACTGTACCGGCGTGTTCTTTTATTACGACATACGTTCTTCCGCGAAGCGTAAACGATTGTCACGGTGTTTTAGTACCGTCACTAAGTTGGCGATGGCATGAGACAAGAAATACGTGCAAGAGCGTGGTGGAAAGGAGTGTCGCTGTGTTCTAGTACCGTGGCTACATCGACGATGACATGAGACGACAACATGAAACGAAGCCATCAGACGCCTAATCCCGCGCCACAAATGGGCTGTATCGATTGAGTTCACGAAGTTGGAACGGTTATTTCAGCACACGAATTACCACACGCTCTTTTGCGTCATTGCCTTAACTATTCCGAAACTGTGGAGTTGTTGGGATAATTAAAATATAGCGCAAACTCATTGGAGAAGCATTGGAGTTATAGGCATTGGGGTCGAAATATTTGCTATGTGAAATCCGGTGTATATTGAACTCAAACGAAAATTGTTTTTCGCCCTCTCACTCTGCCCTCCTATCCTTTTTTGAAACCTTTATGAAACCTTCTTGAAGCGCAACACTGAAGAAATGCGACACGAACAAAGGAACAAAGGACGAGTGCTTACTCACAACTAAAGTTTAATATAAAAGGACCGAGAACAAATTCCCCCCAGTCACCCGACCACGCATGCGTCTCCTATAATAAGATGGGAACAACCTAAAAACCATATACAACCATAAAAACCCTCAAAACCAAAACCCAACACCTACCTTTTAAACTGCCAGAGGTTGTACAACTCAATGTCTACCAAGATTACGCAATCTTTTTCTTGTGTAAAGAAACAGATGCCTGACTGACACTATCATCACCTCTCTGGGTTATCTCGAACGCCTTAGGTACTTCCCTCGACAACTTTCGCACATGCTTGAACAAAACCTTTGTATCACAGAAAAGCGGGCTGCAACCACAATGGTTCCGGCAATTGCTGCAATGTTCCGCAGATGGGACGATATAGCCCTTTTAAGGGACAGTTCATGCTCTCTAAAGCGCACGTCTACGCATCTACCCGTTCCTTCTGTTTCATTCTCCCTAAATGCTAGAAACGCCATCTATACCGGTAGTTTATATTTACCAAAACGTGCATCAGGGGGATGCAAATTGCAGTTCGTCATATTGCCCATGAAATTATACGATGATAACTGTGTTAGCGCTAGGCGTAAACTAGTGTGCCGGTGTTCTAGTACCCTGAATTCATAGACGATGAAATCGAACAGCGACATTCGCGAAACTATATTAGCGAAATATATTCGCGAAACTACCACTGATAATTCAGCCGGCAAATTACCATATTGTCTTTGTGTTATCGCCTGAAGAACGCCAAGGTGATGCGGTTATTGAAGTAGTGAAAAAATAGCGAAAACCAGGCGGAGGAGCTTTGGGTGTTATCGCATTGGGTACGAAAAATTCGTGTGTGAAATGCCGTGAACTTTTAACTCCACGCAAGAATTAATTTTCGCGCACCCGCTCCAGCCCTCGTATCTTTCGGTTTGATTTTGCCTAAACCCAAAAAAACCATACCTATATTTATAATTCAAACTTAACCAAACGTCCAACAGAGACATGCAAATTGCACTTCATCATTTTTCGCTTAATTCGCCCATTAGGAACCCAAGCCTGGCTATTCGATCTGAAACCACTAAAGGCCTGGTGTGATTACTGCCGGTGAAGTATATGTTTTATGAGCATCGCTCGTTGGCATGAGCTCTTTTCCTTGTCTGTTTTTTATTCTTGTTTGTCGCAGCCAAAGATTATCGTCTTTTGTGTGTTGCACGTGTGAAAAGTAATGAAGTGATGTTGGTGTAAACAATTATATTTGGTTCAGTTTACGCAAATAAATTCTCATGTCTCAAGCAATACTGGTGGTATGATGAGAGGCCAAGACAGTTATTTTGAAATTTATGTGTTTTTTGTCGGCGGAAGGGCAACACAGAATATATTCGGTGGTTTCAAGTACAAGATACCCAGATGGTGATGGCAATGTGACGTCTACTTTATATTAGCTGAAAATATGAATTCTGGTAGCCTCAACCCGAATGAGCATAAGCGTGAACTTTCATAATCAGCTAGAGCATTACTGGCACCCTGCCGTGGTAATGTAACTTCATCACCATCCTTGAAGCTGTGAGCACGCGGGAAAGCAAGCGTCAAAATTCGACAAGGTCGGGCATGCCAACATTGTGGCCACCGGTTTGAAGCTGGCACAAAGAGAACGGTGTGCTAAGAATATCCAAATGCGAGGCGGATGATTTAGTATTTATTTCTTATATCTATCTAATCTATATAGCGAAAGAACGCCTCCAGGTAGTCCTGGCTGAACCACTACCTCCAGATTTAACTGTCGCATAGAAACAAATCTGAATTACGGTCGGCTATTGTATTCACTGCTATATGTAATAAATAATAAGCAGCTGATTACTAGGTACTAGTGAATGATGACAGTTATTGCTAAGCAATTTTATTTACTAGAAATATTTATACGTTTGGCCGCAGTTTCAAAATAATCATAAGGATTTCATTTCACGGATCTAGTGCAGTAATTAAGTACGCTCAAATTCTTTCACTTGTGGAGGAGAAATAATTTCTTGTTCGGCTTGTCCTTGCACAAAATACACGACGTGTTCAGCACTAGCCAAGAACGCGTGAATGTACTATCGTGATAAATTAAAATACGATAAAAGGGACCGCGTAGCTTTCAGTACACGCAGCGCATCCTGCCGACGGGCCGCGAATGCGCAGTGCGCACAAGTTCCGGGAGTTTGTGTCCAACGCTCACATGAAAACACCTTCGTACATTGTGTGAACGTTTTCGTTTGTCTTCTCACCGCGTTTGGAGCCCGCTCACGCAAGCGTTATATAACGTGTTCCCGCCATGTGTGAAAACCGCGCACGCGGCTATATTCTTTATTTTTATTTCGTTCTGAACGCCCTACGGACGATGGAAATACGATGGTTTTTTTTACATCAAGGTTTGTCGCGGACTCTCTTAGTTTGCTCGCGCAGAGCATACGCTGACCGTCGCCCGGATGAGTGACATGTACTGAAAGCCACGCGCTCCGTTATTCGTACTTCAGTTCATAACCATAGCACGTTAGCTCAACATGGTACCAAGACAGTCTCTAAATAGAGACTCATGTTTTCGCCCAACTTGCAGGTATTTCAGGCAAAACAACCTCCAGGTGGGGTGGTCCTGATACCTGGAGGCACACCGAAGCGGTGGTTTCCCTTCATTATCGAAGGCCTGCAGGGATGGACAGAATATTTTTCTTAACCTACCGACAGACGGCTGCCGAGACAACAGCACCTAAGGCTCAAATGAATATAGTTTATTACTTCTGCCTCTTCTCTGCGCAGATATATACGCGGGCCATATAAGTAGGCGTAAAAATATGCACCTTTGCTGAACCATTGAGTCTGGGAAATGTGTAATGCAAAGCATCAAAACGAGTGCATATCGGTGCACGATATGCACGAAAACGTCTGATGGCATGTTTGCGCACTCGAAGCAGCATGTATCAATAAAAATCTCCAACACACAAGTACCACAAATTTATACAATTATGTGCGGGACAACTTTTCTGCTTCGTGTTGTACTCCTTTAGAAAAGCATCCCGTTTTGCAAATAAAATGATCGTTATTATTGTTAATTGTAACTTGTTTATTCTCTTACTCAAACAATATCAAATCGCGGCGCATTTCCACTAGTCGGAAACCTGGGGAAGAGCGAAGCATGCAGTGTATTCAACGATTGTATGTCTCTCTCTTGCCATGCAGTGCGCACTGATTAGGTGCAGCTGAGCCGCAGCTGAGACGAGCAATCGCGCGCTTGCTTAGATGATGGCGCCCTCTCTTGCGTTAAACCGGATATAGCAATTTGGATGCCCAAACTTCCTCAGTTTGTGGTAGTGGCACGGGTCAACGCTACCGCAGTGCAATGGCCAGGTGTCGCACTGGGGGCTCATCCTCGGTGATCAACGAGGCCACGCAAGCTAACCAGTATGCCTTTTATTGCGTAGACAAATTACCCGACCCGAGTAGGTCCAGCGTCGGGAGCAGGTGGGTACTTGAGTGTAACGCAAATAATACCCCGTTCAAGCAGCTTCTGCTTGTATTTGAATGTTTTTTCAGCGAACGAAGAGGGTTCAACAAATTTTTAAACTATGTTAGTTCATTTTCAAGCCGGAATGCCTTATAAACTTTTCATGAAGTATTCGTTGTGTTGTAGCGCTAGGCGTGGGATAACGAGTGTCCCGGTGTTTTATTAGTTCAGAGACTACAAAACATGACGACGACGATAAAAGACGCCGAGAGGCTGAACCCCTAACAGGGTTCAGTGAAATTATCAGTGAAAGTATTTGTTGATGCTGAACTGACAAATCATATACTCAAAGCTAGCCGATCACGCAACGCTGTGCCTCAAGTAACATGACATGGAAGCTGCGGATAGGTTAAAATCGGCAGCTGCCGCTCCCGGAAATGCAGTGAATGGTAAACTTGAAGGTGGGTTTCCGGAGCGGGTTTATTCGTTTCGTCGGCAGGTCAGCAGCGAACGGGCAGCAGTGAGGGCTCTCAGCGGTAGGTAAGCTATCCTGCGCAAGCAACTAATTGTCAAAATAGTTACCAAAGTGCGGTAGAATAAAGCTTTGTAAATTACTACCATATGACTTACGCTCCTCAAAAAATACTGACACTGAATTTTGCACCCCCTCTCCCAATTTCCTTGAGCTTTATATTTCAACCATATTTAACTGTCCAACATAAATGCGCTGACAAAACTTATAAAAAGCCTAGTATGCGTAGTAAATATATAGCCAGTTTTCGCAATAAACGGTGCCTACTTTTAGTTTGCGGACTTAAATTTGTGCCTGATAGCCGAAAAATTGTTAGCCTTATGCTTACCTTGTGACGTGCGAAGTGACGTGCAAAGCGAGCGTCGACGATTCGAATACCGCGGCTTCGGCTCTGCAGGCTTTGATCTTTCGGCGCGAATGTTTCTCGAACCGTCGATTTACATCCGGTACATTGTAGATCAAAGAAGATTATTCGAGGCCAGTGAAGGTAGGGCGAAACGCTCTCCTTATCCGAATGAGATAATCCGTGCGGCATTAAAATAAATAATGGAAAAAGACTTCGCTCGGGACACAGACAACACAGCCTGGTGCAGCCGGGCAATAAAAACAAACCATAAACCAACCTATTACATGGTTCGCGGCAATATTGTTTCATAGATACTGGTCCTATTCATGGCACATGTTGACAAATGTTAAGGAAAGTGTTGGTAGAACAGAAATTGTGTATAAATGTTTTGGTATGCGGAAATAGAAGCGACAACTTCGCATGTAATTCAAGGCAGGGAAATTCTGTTTATGTGTTTTTTCAGGGTGCCGAAATGAAGCGGCACCTTCGCGTACATTGGGAGGCTCGTTTAGCCAGTCGTAATTAGAAACGTGAAAGCTGAGCCTAATTCTGCGGTAAACAATGGTGGTCAAACTACTGTAGGTCGGTTTAGTGCAATGTTTAACTGTCGTTTATTGAAGATAACGCTTGTGCTCATCTTCAAATTTGTTTATTTACCAGAGAAAAAACCATGGCTCTAGCCCAGTGGTTATTTCCAACCAAAAAAGTGAGCAAGTGTTCCACTTGGCATTAGGTTAGATAGAGTAAAAATGACACCTTTGTGCCTGTACACCGTGATAGCGTGCCGTGCATTGCTGTAGTAGAGAGGGTATGTTTACGTTACATGTTCCCACTTTGAAAATAAACATGTAAAGTAATACTATACATACCTGAGATCTCAGAAGTCTTAGCCCGCTTATATAATAGTCAATACAGCACATATTATACTCAAGGCGAAGGCCTATATTCGCGCTTAGTAAAAAAAAAACCCCTCAGTGAAGTTTCGGAACCAGGCGTTCGGGCTCAGATGGGTTGTTATTTATACACTACTCCGAATGCGAGACTTGCCGTAAGGGTCACACGGTGAGAAGTGTGAAGTCTATGTTGGGGTACATTTTGAAAGCTACTGCTGATCGGATAACAACTTTTAAGAAATTGTCAATTTCATTCTGGTATGTTTTCAAATGGTTTTAGAAGCAAAGTGCAGGCCGGAATATCTGGCTCCGCCAATACGAGCTACATGCTCCGCCGAATGTGGTTAGAAATGAAGTCTCTGCTGCAAGCATTATTGTGGCAAAGAAAAATTTCTCCTTACTCAATTCATAAAGTCAACTGATATCCCGCAGAATGTACATGCTGCCATAAACAAAAAAATCTGGCCACTCTTTCGTGCACTGGTTGCCATCTAAAGAACAACTCGGTATAGTTATTATTTGACGTAATGCGTTTTACGACGTTCTGTGCAATTATAAATTTATACGTTTGGTCAGAACACAAGATGTCCAAAACGAAAGTTAGCATAGCAGAGCAGCAATCAGTGAAAACAATAGATGTCACCAAATAAGCATTTTTAAGCTTTATACCTTGCGCTGCAACATTATTTCGCGTTTGTGGTATTGGCATTTGCATATTTCCGTGCATTTCTGCAGCAGTAAAACAACCAATAATACCAAAGATTCAAAACTTTTATTATTTAAAGAAAGATGAGTAAGTCTGCAGCTTTGAATGACGTCAACACGCACGTTGTCAAAGAAGAACGCAATATGTGAGAGTCTATACTTAAAGGAAATCAATTGATACTTTGCACAGAAACACACGAAACAGTTTGTTGAGTTGGTAGTGTTTGTAGCTATTGGTTGCAGTGCTAAATAACGTCGCATTAATTTAAAGCACAGAATAGAACGCAGAGGCAGTGGTATAGTAATTGTCGGGAATATCCGGTTCGATGCGCATAATCGTTTCCTGCGCTAAAAAGCTACTAAATATTTTTCTGCGTTAATGTGTGCCTCTGTTTTTAGGTACATGCTGCTGTACATGAAGTTTCGAACAATTTATAAAACCAAGAAAAAAGTGGCCCGAAACGACAAGTTTTATGTTATGTGGTCAGGGCACGCACAAGGCAAATAAAGCGCACCGCGCGACTTATATCGACCTACACATACCTTTTGCTACATGTAAGGGATCATATGATGGGTATGGTCATTAGCCAACCAGGTTTTTTTTCCTTCCTTACATGTTCTATGATGAACAAATCGATTTAATTTTTCCTCATTGACAGGAGATGACTCAAACGTTTAATTCCTTTGCACACTCAACTTCAGTGCGGAAGTAGTATGTGTACTAAGCCAAAGTGTAAGTCATCGCAAACTACTAGGACCTGCACCCCCCGCAGATAAGGGGCATGATCGAAGTCATCAATAAAGCTACCGGTTCAAGTGTCCTTCTGTTCGAACGTCAAATAATGCTGATAGGTAGGTTCCATACAATAGATTAGAACCAGCGGCTGGGTATTGTATCTAGCATGTTCAGGACCCTTATAGGCCAATAACTGGGTGTGGTGTTCTCTTTGTTATACACGCTAGGTAAATTATCTTGAAGGTAAAAATATTCACATACTACTTAAATCGCGAAGTTTACTGCCATGAGAACGGTTTGACTTACGCAGTAAAAGATATATGCAAAAGTATTATGCGAAATTATAGTTATGTGGAAAAATCGACGGGGGGTTTCATTTTTATTGCATATTTCTAGAAATGAACAGAATTTTTGGTCTTGCTCGGACGCTTTTTGGAAGCCCTGTCTAATTTCTGCAGTGGAATCTGAAAGTGAATAAGCCAACCTAAAACTTTCATGAGTGAAACAAAAAGTACAACGCGTAAATGCAGAAACAGGCCAAGTAATCTGCATTCGGCCTTGCATGTAAAATGTGTAGGAATAATACCCCAATCGGGATGCCATAAGGGCTTGGTTGTATCGTTGGAAATTTTTAATTTTTACAATACTACTATGGTAATAAAACGTGCGTAAGGACTTGCCACATTACAAAAACATGTTATGGTTGCTTCCTTTAGGAACCAATTTTCGCGGTTGATACACAATAAAATTACTGTGAATTCAGGCATCACTTTACGAGGTCTCGCGAGTGTGAACGAGAGAACCACGCATAAGGGCGCAACGACTAGCCTAACTGCCTGTCGCTCACTGAGCACATTACAAAAGGACGTGAAGTTACTTCCACATTTTCAAAACAGAAATATTTACAAAAATAAACTCATGTCGAGCAAGAAAGTGAAGTAGAGAAGATGAAATCGACGAGAAGATCAATGAGTCCACGCATTGCAGGGTCAAATATTTTAGTTCTCAAAACCAAAAAAGGGCTAATGCCGGTTCCGCTTACAGGTTGATAGGTTTCAGGTCTGTTTCTGCGCGTTTTGCAGGCTCTTGTTTTGTTCATATATTTTGAGTGCAGGCAAAGATCTGGCGGTTGGGTGGATTGTGTGCAAGGCCTTCGTAGAAGTTATTAAAAAATGTGCGTCGAAGTTATGCATAGAAGTTATGCGTAAAAGTTATGAAAAAAAAAACGTTTAGGGTTTACCGAGGCAGTAAGAAATGTGCACTGATCTCCACTCGGCATACAGAAATTGCTGTGTGTTCTTCAAAAGGCCAAGCCATTGTGGTATAGGAGGAGCGCAGGCCAAGTTGTTTTACACTGATATTTATAATGTTGAATAACAAACGTACATTCAGGGATACTTCAGTACTTCGTGAATTTAAATTGTTGGAGACACTATTGTATCGGTTCACCATGCCTATCCCAAAACCCGCAAATTAATTGTTCAAGAAAAACTCAAACCTAAGGTCTTTAGTGAAGCATCCTTTACTTTCTTGTTTGGCATCTCGGTTGGCCCGCTTCAACAAAATATGCTTCACGAGAAGGAGTGCAATAATAAAAACGACCGGATGCATAAGAAACGGTTCTAGGGATTACGCTTTTTGTGGGGAGGGCTTACTCGCATAAAACTCGCATAAAACTAGGACGCCCAAAGCCAATCCAAAACTGGTGCTAATGTTTTTAAGTTTTTCCTCTTGCACAGCCATGTTTTCCCTCGCACAACAAAACCCAGCAACCGGCTCAAGAGCACTGGTTTTCTAAATAGCTGAGTATTGGGAACTACCTTCTGGAAGTTTTATAGAGAATTCAAGCTCAGAGGTCCGGCTGCCTAACCTGCCTAGCAAGAAATTTTCCAGTATATTGAGGTAACCTGCACGTTAAAAAATTTTCATAGTAAACTAACTACCATAAAAATACAAGCCATTAATTATCTGTAAAATAACGTTAACATTTTTTATAGTAATGTATAAAACAAACTGTGCTGTAAACGTTTGATTTACATAAAAAAAATAGAAGGCTTTTAAAATAAAATTAATAAAAAAAAGTTCCCTTTTCCCACGTTTTTGCTATTTCTTATGGCACACGATTCTTATATATTGTATAAATAATGGTCTTCATGCCTAAACCTTCACTAGTATCTTGAAATCATAATGTGGTTAGAAAGGGAACATACCTTCGAACTCGGGGATGATGTAATGCAATAAGTATGCGGCACAATGAAACCTGACCGTGCTAAATTATGGCAGTGAATTTTATCACGCAAAATTCTTTTCCCTAACAAATACAGCGGAAAATATGATGGCCGAGTAGGATTTGTTCTATTCATTTCGTGTTGCGGGTAAAAGAATATCCTTTCAGCCGCACAGCGCTTTGCCGCCCGGTACAACGGTTTCGAAGCCTGCATCGTAGGTGGTGGTGTTCACGTAACGCAGCAAGCAACCTAGGCTCCCCAGGCGGAAAGAAACTGGAGGAGCGGTGCTGTCCAAAGGGTGAGAAGGACGGCACCAAGCGCGGTTAATGTGTTATTTCTCAGGACGTCGCCGTAGCTCAGTATGTCTCACAGCTTCTCCTTCACACTCGTCATTTCACGCACCTCTGTTTGTGGCTCTTCCAAACCACCTAACATTTCGCGGAATGTTAGGTGGTTGGCAACAACACGCCCTGGTTGGCAACAACATGTTAGGTGGTTGGCAACAACATGTTAGGTGGTTGGCAACAACAACTCTATTGGCAACAACATGGCCCGAGCCAGCATAGGGCTTCTATAAAACGGCAGAGTAGAGTCGCCACCGTGAGTTCCCTGGTCACGTGATGAGATCCCCAGACGCAGAAGATATACGCCCTCACTGAGAAGACTGAAGTTCGCGCTCGCCCCAAATTTCGCGTTATACAGTGTAGTAATCGACATGTGACTTTTTTAGAACAATCATATTATTTAAAAAAATCAATTAAGAACGTAACAATAAAAATAGTGTGATTTGCTGTGACTATGGTCCCACTACTTTAGGTTATGTTACCCTAATCTCTTTCTAATCAGTCCTACACCCGATGGGCTACGCATTATTACAGCCTGTACATAATCATAATGACGGCTTGTGTGGTTCCGTCGCCGAAGTTATGAACTAGACGGCTACACTGAACATTGTCTCTGAATTTAAGAGACGATGTTCAGTATCCTTCACCACTTCAGAGTCGGAAGTGGTGAAGGGGACATCTCGATCCCGCGGTATACCTATTCAATGTCATCGCTGCCGTTCCATTAGGTATCGTCGCTTAGCGAAAGAAGCCATGCCAATGGCAGCGGAACCTGCCAATGGCACGGCTTCAGCAGCCACCCCACCGAACTTCGTCGCACGAGTTGCTGCTTTTAACAGGGTTGGACGACCCCTCGAAGCTGCAAAATGTCGGGTTTAATTTTTCTGAGGTTGACAAAACGTCGTTTCTAAAGCACGAGCACCGTATCACTGACAATGCCGATTTCACCACGCCGCTCCGCCTGATTTTTGGCTCTTCCGCTCCCCGCTCCGACATGCCGAAAAAAAGCTGGAAGGGGGAGTGCAACATCTTTGCGAGATGTACACGTCATACATTGAAGTTGGTGCCTCGTACCGGAAGATCAACAAAGTCATGATGGAGGCTGATCACGCCCGCCATATCTTGAAAGGTATCGGGCAGTTCGCCTTTAATGCTCCGACGCTTCAAAATCCAACACCGTTTTGTATCTGACGACAACGTGCCAACGCCTAGACGAACTTCAAATCATCCATCTCAATAGGACAACGTGACCTCACACGTAGGCGATCAGAACGCCCGAGCTGACATACGAGAACTGATTTGGGAAGAGTTGACGACCGTGCCTCTGTGCATTCATCTAGCAGTCACTACTCGGGGGCACTGAATCTGCAAGAACTCATTCGTCAAGATTCGGCCCCACATCTGTCGCCCCCCTAGGTTGCCTGAGGCAGCCTAAACATTCACCACGCCGCCTGCCCAGTCAGCAACGGTTGTTGTGCAACCAAGTCAGTTGGCGGCGCCGCTGCATCCACAATTTCCTCTCCACCTGCCGAAAGCTCACGTGAGGGTACGGAGGAGATGGAGATGGAAGAGCCCGCGGCAGCTCCCGCCCCCTCCGCACCGCCTGTGCCACCTATGGTACTGCCGGTGACATCGGAGATGGCGGCTGCCGAAGGAGAGCAACCACAAAGTTGCCAGGTCCAAGGAGCCTGATCCATTGGGTAGTCCGAGGATGTCCGACGAAGACATGGGCCTTGTACCCTACCTGTCTGCTTCGCAGCGGAAGGGATGGGTACTATGGTCCAAAGCTCCTTATAAGCCAAAAAAACCAAGAGTCACAGACCTGAAAGTAATATATAAACACTCATACTCACACATTTCCAGTGGCGACTGCAAATAAAGGGAAGAGAAAATGTAGTACAATGAAACTGTTGAGGCCCCATCAAAACTCTTGACGATATATATGAGATACTGCATACCAAGCAACCATGCAGAAAACTCATCTAAGCAGCACAAACACAAACTTCTTCAATAATGATATGGTATTTAGAATAGACAGAGATAGATGCAAGCACTCCTCAGACGGTGTGGCTAATGTCGCTCAACAATGCACATTCTATGTAATACCATCTCCTTAAACACAGTCCTTGAAGCTGTTGCGATTCGTTCAATATTCTCTTATATATTAATAATGCTATGCTCCCTTCACATTCCACCTGTCTTCCAGCTCTGGAGCGCGTATTTTGTGGGGCTGGTTGATCAGCTACCTTAACCTTTTATATTGATAGGCGGCCTGAAAGCGCATAATTCTCTTTGTGGCTCTTCCCACACGTATTCCTGAGGTCGCCTGATTCAGAAATTCTTAGTATCGTCGGGAGCATGCCTTTTTAACAAAAAACAGCCTACATAATAAAATATAGGGAACAACAATCACTTACACCTTGCCTGTCTATTGGATTGGCAGTACTGTTTCCATCTCTTGAGTGGGACTTGGACAGAATCTATACGGTAGTGACTACTTTCCTACTTCATTACATACATTGGCAAGGGACCAGTTCACCTTACCAAAATAGTTTCAATGAAGCAAGGGCGATCTGGCATACATTCACAGAAACATACAAACTACGCCACACACCCATAACACACCTACACCTTGAAGAAGCTACCCAACTACTGAGGTCACACATCCTGCATGCTGCCAAAAAGTTCATCACCCGGTCTCTTGTGCTCCGCACAACCAAACGGGCCATGGTGGAATGAGGATTGCAGGCGAGCGCGACAGGCCCAGAACAAGGCGTGGGGTGTCTTCGCAGGTATCCTACGTCGGCTAACTAATTTCGTTTAAAAGGGCGAAGGCTTAGGAAAGCGCCTGCGCCATGAGCCGAGACGAGATCGTCGGCGCTCCTTCATAACAGCCATAAATTCGTACACAGACACACGCAAGGTATGGACACAAAATAAGTAAACTTATCGGACAACATACACATAGCCTGCCCTTGGTCCAGCATAAAAGGAACACACTCGCAGATCGGGCTATCACACTTCCAAAACACTTTCAACACGTGTCAGCTCGCACAATACACAAACACTTTCACTGAAACATAAAGCCTCTTGTGAAAAGAAGTCTCTACCAGACAACAACAAATCACGGACTTCTTTCAACTCCCGGTTTCCACTACAGGAGCTGCGGCTGCCTCTGAGCACGTGGAAACCCTCAGTTACAACACCCACATACGTACCACTTGCAGCACTCCTACCCTCTACAACAAAATATGGCTTTCGAGACACATTCCAAGCTCTTGGAGGGAGGCCATAGTAGTGGCTTTTCTGAAGGAGGGGAAGGACCTAACCTTCCCCTATCGTCCATCGCCTTTACAAGCTGCCTGTGCAAGCTCCTCGAGAAGATATAAACAGGAGACTTGTGTACTTTCTTGAGTACACCGGTCTTCTCGAGGGCTGCCAGGCAGGCTTCAGGGCGGGGCGAGCAAATGATCAACTAGTAGTGCTGGTTAAAGATGCCTACCTACATAACCAATATTGCATAACGGTGTCCTTTGATATTAAAAAAGGCATATGGTACTGCATGGCGTCATGTCATGCTAAAAGACCTCAAATGCTTTGGTATATCAGGTAGCATGATCAACACACTGTCCAGTTACTCGTCATTTCGAGCATATTGTGTCAGAGTAGGTTCGCAACTTTCAAATGTTCACGTGCAGGAGAATGGCGTGCCTCAAGGTGGCGTTTCGAGCTGCAGCTTGTTTATAGTCAAAATGATTTCGGTTCGGAGGGCATTGCCACCAACAATCTCTTATTCCATACGTATTATTCCGTACTTATTCCATACGTACAAATAATATTTAAATCGTTTAATATGTTCATATGTGAACGACAGGTCCAGCTTGGGGTAAACAAGCTTGCTCGCTGGGCAGATCAAAACGGTTTGAGGCGTTATCCTGGAAAAAGTACCTGCGTCGTCTCCTCAACGAAGCGCGGTGTACCGCCCGACCCTGAATTTAAATTGAATGGTTACGTGATTCCAGTAAAAAAAGAACAGAAATTATTAGGCGTCGTATTAGACGAGAACCGCATATTCATCCTTCGCATCAAACAACTGAAACGCAAATGTCTCAAAGCAATAAACATTCTTAAGGTCCTTTCACACCACTCCTATAATGCGGACAAGCCACTCGTCTTACGTGTTTTCACAAGCTTGGTGGGGTCCCGCTTAGACTATAAGAGTCAGTTTCGGAGCTCCGTTTCGGAGCTCCAAAACTGACTCCGCAACTCAGTTTCGGAGCTCTGCATCCCGCCAGCGGAGGTGGGTGGGCCGAACAGCGGTCGCGAGAACTAGCGGCGCTGCAGTCAAGTCTTGCGCAACTCTCGGCGCCTCCTTTGCTTCGGCTGCGGGCCGACCGCGGCGGGCGGCCCCACAGACGTACCGCGGCAGCTTTCTAGTTGTGGTATTGCTAAACTTAAACATATATCATCTTTTCAGTCGAGTAGCTTAAACGCCTTCGTCTTTATAGTCGACGTTACCGCATCACATTTGTGCGCTGTTTAAATGGAGATGCGTTGGGTCGCCTGTATAGCAAGTGTGTAGCAAGTGTGGAGACGGCCTATCCGTGATGCATGTGCTACTTCACTGCAAAGCACTCCACGCAACACGACACCAACACTTCGCCGACCGCTACAACAACACATTCCACTACACTAGCAATGTTTTAGCGTGTGATCCCAAGACTCCTCTACAACGCACCTTTACGTTTCTTAGTGACATCAAGTTTTACACCTCATTTCCTACCACGCATAGTTTTTTATTAAACCCGATTTCATGCAACGCACCATCACAACCTCGCACCATCACAATTATCCGCATGCGGCCCGCATCAGTGGTCATTGTCACAGCACCGCAGATACGATACAAAAGAGAAGAAATGTGCGATAATCACTGGCTTTTGCACTCAAAGCAATTGCAAAGCAAACGTACCGAAGACATTTTTCTATATATGCTTAAAATGGAATAATGTTGTACGAGCTGCTACACAAAAGTCTTGTCGGAGCTTCTGCAGTCAGAATCCGCGCCTTAATTCAGGGCAAGGCCTTGAAATTAGTAACCGCTTTCCTTCCTCCAAATTATTCACATGTCAACAAATTTCACCAGAGAGTCTCGAGATTTTTTTTTCAATATTATCTGGATTGAAAAACACAGGAAACCCGAGTTTTTCCCATTTGTTCTGGTTTTTACCCCTCACGAATCTTGTTCTACCACATTTGTCACGCACTATAGTCCCACCCAAAGTGCCTGCCATGGGGCGCTCCAGACACCATATCACAGCATTGTGGGATGCACCTTTTTGCCAGCGCTCCTCTAAAACCTTTATACTACCTCACGGGGAGTGAATGGGAGCTCCTTCCCGACCTACCGCTCGTGACCACCACTCGCGCACAACATTACCTGGCGTACTACCCAAGTTAAGAGGCACTGGTTATGACTCGTTCTCGGCGAGAATGCACTTTTCCTTCTCTTTTTCTGTAGCGTCGCGCAGACGCAAGTCGCTTGAACTGCACCATGAACCCTAAAGAATTGCCCTTTGTCTTCGTGATATAGGTGTCTTTACTGAGGTATTGGCTACATAATTACAGAAAAAATACTTATTGCAGCTTGAATCCCGCTTTTGCACGTTTGGCAAGTTTGAACTACAGGTATAGATGTCGTTTGTAGCATTTGGGCAGAATCAAAGGGAAGAATAGGAGAACCGGGGTGGGAGTGTGGAAAGAACCTAGCTAGTAAAGTTCATGATTCAGCGCAATTACCACAAAAATTTTCGAACCCAATGACATTATTTCACTACCAAAATAACTGCACACCATCGGCGTTCTTAAAGGGACACTGAAGTGATTTGTAAACACTGCGGGATTACTAGAGGAAATTGTAGTCCGGAGTTCATAGGCCGTGTTTCGAACACTCTGTGGGCTTTTGCGGCAATTTATTTAGTAGAAAAATCAATGGGAAAAATGCTGTCCTCCGTTCTGCATCATCGCCCATTTTCTCTGGCGTTCTCGTGTGACGGCAGGAGGAAATGACTTCGCTTGACCACGGTACTGCACAGCTCACCGATCTTCGGACAGTGAGTCGGACCAGCGTTTAGTCCGCCGGACACCACAGGTTCGTTGCAATTTGTTCGCTCACCTGAAACTAAGGAACGACACGTTTGTGAATGGAAGAATGTGCGTTTATTTATGTTAGTTTGTACACTGTAACAATCTACAAGTCCCGGTCGATCCACACAAGCGCTGCACCAGCGCACATGCGAGACTGGTGCGCTAATAGGAAAATATCAGGCCACTTGAGGCGGGAGAAGTCAGCGAAGTACACATAAATATAAGGGAATAAAATAAACTGAAACTTTTACCGTACAGAGCAGGACTAGTTAGCAGGAAGCACTTTTTGCGCTGTGTGAATATGCACAGAGGTCCCAGCTTTCAGCAACATGACCACTCATCTGCGAGTGCTTTTCCGTCTAAGACATGCAGTCTCTATATTTTGGTAATTTGTCGGACACTTACTGCAAGAGCGCTATACCACATATAGTCACCTACGCTGCCTTAAATGCTAAATATAAATAAAAGTGATAAAACATTATTTACCTCATATTTCCATCTGCGGCAGCGCTGTTCGGTGGCCGAGAGGGCTGGAGCGCTACGTTGGTTACTTTGCAAGTTGCAAATTCGAATCGCGAGGTCACATTCTTTTTTGTAAGCTTTTTTCGTATACGGCCGATGTTTTACATACTGAGTTCACTATTTTTTGTGGCCGTCACGTTTACTGCCCCACGAGCGAGTTCCCAGAACCTGCACAGACTATCACTGACACGCTAGAGAGTTCCCGAATGCGTGCTATGGCCATACGCCCGGACTGCTTGCGGGCAGTGGGCACAGGCCAGAATCGCAGACCATTGGCCTGTTGTGAACACGACTTTTACGATACAGGAATGGCTGAGGCCAGTTCCAAATATGGGGGAAAAGCGCGTGGCATTTGAGTGTCTGCGGGGACGCTGAGGGCGTTCATCCACTGCGTAGGGCTCGGCAAGTTATTTCTACGATTGCAAGCTGTCCTGGGAGGTTTATCTTGTTCATTTCACAGCAGACAACACGGCAGAAGCACCGTACGACAGTTATTGAGATATCGAGAGTGCTTATCCAACGATAACGTCGAATCGTAAGCATATTGTTTTACAGAACCGAAACCGAAACTTGTTTGGATGCCAATCTTGGACGTCGTCTATTCATTGTGCACATCCTCCCAATGTTTTATTTGCTTCTATTTGACTTCGAAGACTTTTTTTTGTTTTGTTTATGTCTTAACTGTGCACTGAGTTGTATACCCAGTAAATAGCCATACAAACTTGATGTTCTTTGCTAATGTTCTTTTCGAAGTATTTTTGTGCTTGTATAGTTTCTTACATGATTTTTATTGCCCCTCCCCTGTACCATGTATTTTACCCTGAGGGTACAATAAATAAATAAATAAATAAATAAATAAATAAATAAATGTCAGAGTTTCGTTGGTGCGGCCGCCGCAGACCGCAGGTGGCAGTTTTTCTTTTCGCGGGCTCTATACAATTATTGCCACTTATCAACCGGATACCGATGAAAAGTGTGTTACGTTGAGCCAACAATAATGACGTCACAGTAAAGTGTTAAACAGTGTCTGTATATACAGTTTTGTACAAGTGCAAACCAAATATTTGAAAATATTTTCATCGTTTATTCGTTCCCATGAACAGTTTTCTACTGATATGACCGGTATGGTGACCGCTACAGTTTTCTGCAAACCATTGTTACATAACTCAGATATCCTGGCTGTTTCAATGATTCGTAACCAGTTTCCCTGCTATAGTCACGTTTTGCTGAATTCTCTTCGGAAGCATACCTTTTTTGTGTCACAGCACAAAATCGTTCATTGCTCCTTTGAGATGTGGGCATATTTTTGGGAGACGACGACCCTTTACTAAA